>JARHVA010002763.1:2032500-2060000 GCA_037957365.1 Torreya grandis | reverse complement strand
TTTTTGAAATATGACTCAAACTTGGTGTATTATTTGTTGTACCACTTTTTGGTTTGATTTTAATAAAAGGTCCAAGAACCCTTGTTTATAATTACTTTTGTTCTTGTCTACCTTCTCGAGTTGCATCGTACATAAACTAAACATCTCAGATGATTATTGTCTCCTTGTGGCTAGCTTGAACAACTAGTATGGTTTTAATTGCTCATTATATCTAATGATAATTCCTTTTTTATCTTATTTTAATGTTCTTTTCTTGTGCATTTGTTCATATGCCACAAATCCATAAACTCTTAGGCATTCAACACATTGATTTCCTCTAATCCATGCTTATTGATGAATTGTATCCATAACACTCTTAGTAGAACTTATATTTATAAAATATATTATTGTTACTATAGTTTTAGCTCAAAATTAATTAGACAATCTTTTGGCCTTTAGCACACTCCTTGATATCTCCCAAATAGTTTGGTTCCTTTTCTCAACTATAATAGTTTATTGTGGTATATACCTCACTGTAAATTGATTCTTGATCCCATGATCCTTATAAAAAATCATAAAATGATTTGTAATATTTTCTCTACCTCTATCAGCTTTAAAACTATTTATGTAATGGCCACTCTACTTATCAACCATGTCCTTGAAATGCTTGAAAGTGTCAAATGCCTCTGATTTGTTGTTTAAAAGCTAGACCCATGTCTTTATACTAAAGTTATATATAAATTTAATGAAATAATAAATCTTGGATAAGGATTCAGTCTTCATTGGATGACATAAATCTGAATGTATCAGCTCAAGAGGAGCTCTTACTCTTCATGACTAGTTTGAGGAAAAGATATTTTTATGTTGCTTCCCCAATATGTAGCCTTTACAAAATTTATTTGTTTATTCTATTAGGGGATATACTTTTATTATTTTCTTATAATGAATAATATTCAACCCACTAAAAGGTAAATGACCATACCTTAGATTCTAAAGGGTAGATTCATCAACCATTATTATTTTAAACATTTTTACTAACTCACTTTGTATCCTCAATGTAAAACTGAATTGCTTGTCACCTATACAACTATAATCTACATATTATATCCACTTTTATCATAAATTATGCACTCACCATCTTCAAATATCACTCTATACCACTTTTGGACTAGCTACTGAATGTTGATTAGGTTGTGCTTCAACCTAGACACATAATAAACATCTTGAAACTTCCTCATTTACCTTTCATGGTGTGAATAAAAATATTTCCCTTTCCCATGATAAGGACCTTGTAATTTTTTCCCATCTTCACTTTTAATTGTATTGAATCATCTATGTTTTTGAACATCTCTTTTTTTCCATTCATATGGTTTATGTAACCACTATCCAAATACCATAATTATTTACTACTTTGCTCAACTATGTTGTATGTTACAACAACATTTCCCTCTTTTTCACTCCAATCACTTTCAACCTCTTTGTCCTTAGATAAATTTTAACTTTGCCTATTCATATTGTATTCTTTCTTCCTAATTTTTTTTGTATATTGTCCATACTTCTTTAAATAATAAGATTAGATGATTTATTTATGTTTATAAAACCACCTCTAGATGTGTTGTTGCTCCTTCCTTTTCCTCTACCTCTTCATCTATAATGTGATTCTTGATGTTTTTATTTTCCACCTTCTTTGATATTTCAATCTATTCCTCTACCTCTATTTTTTTCTCCTCTTCCCTAGCTCTCACATTCACATTGTCATGAAAATGTGTATATAAGATGATTTGGATGATATATTCAACTGTTGTTCATCTTATCAACTATCATTTATATCAAGTCCTTGGACTCTTCTATTTCAACCGTAATAGGATCAAACCTGATTGGGAGGCTCCTCAAAACCTTCTCTATGATTCTATGGTATTCTAATGCATCTCTATTTTCCTTGATATGATTTACAATAATCATAGTGATTTTGAAAAATTAATTGATAGATTTTATTTCATTCATTAGTAATGTCTCAAAATCACTTCTCAACAACTATAACTTTAATAGCTTGACCTTGTCACTACCTTGATATGCATTTTATAAAATGTTTCATGTTTTTTTGGAATGGGTATATTATGGTATCCTAGGAAAAATTAAATCAACAACACCATTTAAATGTAGCTTAAGGCCTTGACATCCTTATTTTTGTTCTCCTTCAATATATGCATAAATCATAAATGAGAGCATTAAATTCTACTAGGACTATTGTATCTATGTATCCACCTTAAACAAGCTCTTATATTTATTGAGAGCAAAATGTAATATTAATTTTAATGTAACATACATCATAGTTCTTGACATCCAACATTGGGGATCGCTACCATGAGTTACTACTACTCGCTACTATGTTCAATAGGTATTTAAGACCTTACCTTTGGTATAGTTACTGGTAAAATAAAACAAAATAACAAGCTTAAAAAATAATAATAAAGTATGTTTTATTCTCTTCCAAACATAATAGTATATTCAACAAAAATTGGACACATACGCACACACACAATGAGTTCAAACTACTATTTACAAAGATGATTATAAACTTTTATTAAAAAAAAACTCTTTCAAAAAACCTCAACTATTGCTAAAATAACTTGTCTTCTTTCTTCTATTTTATTTGTTACTACAATACAAAATTCCTTCTCAAAATGTTGTTTTGTATGTTCTTCTCAAACTACTATATTTTATTCTCTTCTTCTTTAGCAGTCTACTGCTACTATAATATTACTCCATTATATCAAGTCTTTTATTAACTATTATATATGCATTATTTTTTTATTGCTCATTCATTCTCTTCTTCTCACATAATCTATTGATGTCCACTTGCTTTTTATTCCCCTATGCTATTATATTCAGTTGATGCAAATTCATACTACACCCACATACTATTATTCTCTTTTTTCCCCCTATTATTCTAGTACATTTCATTTCCTACCTAACTGGTACATACTAATCTTTCTTTTTGTCTTTACCCCTCATTTTTTTGAGTCCAACATTTTAAAAAAAACATCTATTTGGCTTTTTTGCATTAATGGTTGTTGGTGGATTAGATGCTGGGGAGGCTTCCTAATCCGAAAAAAGAAATTTGAAAAATTTTAGGGGTAGATAAAATTAATATGATCAATGGTCAAGATTAACATTTCAATGCACATATAGACCAAGCATTTGTATTTTTTAAAAAGGGGGCCCACTTTAGATAATCTAATATAATTTTTCCTACTTTACTTTAATTTATAATTTACTTTTTGGTATTTCTTATATGTAACCACTTTTCCTTCATTTTAGTCACATTTTTATTGTCGTTGAAGTTTCTTAATATAATAATATAAAATTATAACCATCAACAATTAGCATAATGTCCAAAATTGTGATCCAAAATCCTTATTGGAAAAAATTCTCACTTCTTCAATAGGGAATATCTACCAACAATATAATGTTTAAATTTTTTAAAATTGGTAATGATACCACACGAGCATGTAGTCATAATATTTTTAATTTTTTTTAATTTTATATATCTTTAAAGTTTTATGTATCTTGGCCATCTATTATGGTTGCCATATTTAAATCTGAGTCAATACAAGAGATTTGATATAATGTTAAATAATTTCATATAATGTTGTAATGATTTAAAAATAAGACTATGCTCATAAAAAAACTAAAAAATTAAAAATAAGGTAACTAATATTTTCAATTTAGGTTATGATTATTTATGTTTTCATTGGCCAAAGTCTAAAGCTATTTTATTATAGGCTAAGGGTATTTATTGTTAAACATTCAAGCTAGTTCATTGGCTACATCCATATAAAGAAAGTATCAAAATTTACATAGTCATACATTAAACTGAGGACCTTTGATTATGTAGGAATCACTTGAATTACATAGGGTTTTATAAGTATATCTCTGCTATTCTCCTTACCAGATTATCTCAATTACATTTGATGTTTCTTTGGTTTATGTGTACAAACTAAGGTTTTAACATTATATGCATTTCCATGTGACAACTTAGTACTCACAAATAATCAAAATATGACCTCTAATAGGGGCATGTATTCAAGTAGGATAATCACATTTATAGTTAATATAGATGTAGTCATATAGTAAATCAAACAAGATAGTTCATTTTTGTCTACCCTTGTGTGACCTTGTCCTAATGCATTGCAAGATTTTATATTGCAACACACTTCAAGATCCTTCCAATCATTTCCACATCAATGATCTACCTATACAATCAATATAAGTCATATTTGATCTAGGTTCATATATTTCAATGAAAATTATTATTTATAGATCATTTTAGTTTCTTTAATTTAATGTACTTTACATTTATATTTTTATATTATGTAAATTTGAATCAGATTTGAATAGTTTAATGTTTATTATATTTGTTGTATAAATCATAATAACCATTAAACATTCTAGTGAACCTATAAATTTTTAAGGGATATTTTCCTAATACCCATGCCCTACAAAATTCTATGCATGGATTTCAATCTGCCCATACCTCATGGTATATTGGAAACACCTATACTCCCTTGTTTATAGCATCAAAATCCTCTTTATTTATTTGATTTATAATTCACCAAAGGTGAGAATATAACCCATTGAATTTAATCTCATTGTAACCTTGGAGACATGACAATTGTCTACATGAATGGGTTAACCTTTGTAGTTAGTGCTCTAAAACATTCAATTGACACTAATTTATGAATAAGAAACTATATTTAAGAGTTCACATAATCAGTCAAACTTTTGCCTAGATCACCCTTTATACATTATTTTTTTATTCTAATCTATTCATAGTAATTAAATATGTTATATATACAACATTATTTTTTAGCTAAAGCTTGCTATTTACCACATGCACTTGATTTGGACTCATTATATATCTCATGGATAGTCAAAGTAAAAATGCTAATGATATTAATCCTCTACATTTCTTGTTCTCTATTCATGCTACACTTTTTAATTATGATAATGAATGGACATATATACTAGAAAAAAACATATATAGATGATTATAATTTTTATGATGTAGTTATGGAGAGATAATCTAATTTTTTGATGAAACTTGGAAAGAAGAGATTATATAAATGAATAGCTAACTTGACCTTGAGAAGCAAAATTCACATCTTGATTCATTCTTGAATCTCTCTTCGGATTATCCACTATATCCTTATTTTTACCTATGTATATATTCCTCTATGAATTTACCTTTAGATTCCCCATGGGATTCTCCTTCACCTTCATCATTGATTAATAATCTAGAGAAATAAGAGTATGATAAAAATGAATATATTTTCTCTTTTAAATTGCCACCTACCATCAAAGAGTAATAACCTTATCATTTCACATCTAACTTATCTTTCCACCTTGGTAATCCAATTTATCTCTTTCATTCCTATAAAATAAATACACATTAAATAAAATTAGATAAGGACAATAGTAATCATGACTAAGAACTATTTATTACTCATTTGAAGTGCATGTGACTACTTATAGTAATGATGTTATCTCTTCTCCTTTGCAAATAGTGGATATTGAGACTACATGTCACATCTCTTCTCCCTTGTCAACCAATGGGGATGAAATTCCTTCTTATTACATCAGCACATCATAATATACAATTGAAATCAATGGCATTCCTCCTCCAACATATTCTCTTGATAGTTTTTGTATGCATATTCAATCAAAATTATGCAAGATTTGTGCTTGTGAAACCCTTCAAGATCAAATAATCACTATGATAATGTCAATAGAAGACTTTAAAAATCATAATCAATATTTAATTTCAAAGATTGCATCACTTTAAACATAAAAATATACAATGAATCCATAGTATGCTAATGTTAATCATGTATATACATATTCATATAGCTATCATGTGTTACAAGATAAACATGCCACTACAATTATTGATTCATAAAATTGTACAGAAGGGTAATAAGATATCAAGTGATATTTTAGATAAATATTTCCTAAAAAGATGATTGCATTGCCTCTATGCCTCCTCTGAAATTATTTAAATGCTATATTATATAATGCATGGACATCATAAAGATAGTTGTTTAGATTTGAAAAATAAAATACAAAGTGTCATTGATAATGGTGATTCTATATTAGATACATCAATGAATAAATCCAATCACGTTATAGTTACATATCCCCAAGAATAAGTGTAAGTATAATAAGTGGAAAAAATAGAATTAGTGAAAAAAGAAAAAAGAAAATAAATATGAATAGAAAAGAATAATTCAGAGCAAAAATAATTATAAATGTAAAAATTAGAGCAAACAAGATTAGATAAACAACAATATGAATAAAACAAGATTGAAAAAGGAAAAATTACAAAAGGAATAGTTGAAAATGAAAGGTTAGAAAATTTATACCAAGAGACATTATAAATAGAAAACATATCTTGAGCTAATATTGAAGATACTACAACTTATGAAATATTAGTAGAGACATGAGATAATAGATATTGAAAAATAGAAATTACAAAGTTCAATACCATAGTATGGGGAGTTGCTTTTCATACACAAATATAAAAGGGGATCAAACCCACATATCAAAATTTTAAGGACAACCTAAGAAGTCAATTCTCTCCTATAATGATGAGTATGATCATGATACTAATTATGCAGAATATGACTAGGATGACAAAACTAATATGCAAGTTGAATATAAAAATATAATATAAGGGTATAAAAAATATGAAACATTTTATTATTCCAATACATGTACATCTAACACAGATTGTTTAAGTAAGACACTCCTTCATACCATGCAGTTAGATATACATGCGTACATCCTCTTGATGAGCTCCTTGGTTGGACATAACATCCTAATTCCTCCCAACCCACTAGTTGTGTTGATTATATTCCTTATTTATTTACATACTTTATTTGTACATAACTTCTTTAATTTTAATTCATTTCTAACTATTCTATCCATTAACCAAGCTTTCTTCTATCCCATGGATATATTTTCACTTTGGGCACTATCCCTCTTAATTTTCAAACTAATTTGAACAATCCAGAAAAACTATCTTATAATTCTTTCATTGCCACTATTTATGGTAGTCCACTTTCTTATTAGGGAATACTTATATTTTTATGGATTCCACTACACTTACATGATCACATATCTCTAGTTTTACACATACAATGGGGGCATATTATTTGCCTTCCTTCTCACCCATTAGTTTTATCACTTTTTTTTGGATTGTTCAAATTCATCCAATTTATTCTAGTTTCAAAGCCTTACTTCTTATCATTTTTGAAATATTTTAAATTTCAGTCTTGTAAAAACTAAAAAAATCTCAAATATGTCAAAAAAATATTTAAAATTTTAAAAAAATTGAAATCGGGTCCTTGAAAGTATTTTATTATGTTGCTAATTCACTTCTTTACATATGTTATTTATTCTAGTTAACTAAGATATTTTAGTTTTCAATGCACGCTGTGTTTCACATGTATGTGGTAGTTCTATTTCAGATTTAAGAAACCTAGAACTCAAAAAGTAAACACAAAATAATATTTTTCTATTTGATATTAAATTTTGGATTCAAATCAAATGTATTATTATTATTCATATAAGAAAAGATATATGAGCTCCTATGTAATAAGATTCAACCCTCATCTTCAAATCCCACATATCTCTCTCCTATGATATGTCTCTCCATTATTATTCAATTTCCCAAATATGACTTACACATCACCTATTATAATGGTGAGTTAAATTCACATAAAAATAATATATCTCAATATGCTTGCATGTATTATTATTACACTCATACTTAAATTTATCTACTCACATAATAATTTAATGTTCATACTAACATTTCATAACATTATCCCCTTAGTTTAAACATGGGAGAAGACAAATATATCATATTGTATCTTCTCTCTCAAAATATTTCTTAGACCAGGTAAAAATTCATCAAGTTCCCTCTTCACCCTCATGAAGGTGTAGATGTGAGCCAAATTATGTGGAACCGTTCACATTCCCTAGATTCTCAAATTTTTAATCCTCTAGATTCCTAGAGTTCAGAACTATCTAGACAACCATCCATATTGATCTACCTCTAAATATTATCCCACCCTCAAAAATTGCTTCATTAGAATATGCATCTTTCCCGAAAAACATTTTAGGGGTTTATTGAGCATACAACAAAAAAATAAAAATGTTAAAAAGTAAAAACATGAAAAAACATTTCACTAATACATCAAGTAGCCCCATCGCTAGTAGATAATGAGGGGACACTGAAATTCCTCCTACCTCCATTATCTTCATCCTTTTAGAGGGTGATATTCACTTAGTATAGAAAGTCTTTAGAATTATAACCAATATCTTCATTCATTGGTTCTTCCTCAATTCCTAGTTCATATTCTATAATTACATTAGCCTCATTGGGTTAGAGCTTTCCTTTGAGAATATCATTAGCTCGAATCCTATAGTTCTAATATGTGTGTCCTTTTTTCTAATGGTAAAAACATTCAACATTCTCCTTGTTCTTTGAGTACATTATAGTTTATGCTTTTGCATCTTCTGACATTGACCTTTTTTATTCTACTAAGAGAGTTCAAATTATATCTTCAATAGACTAAGATGGCATTTGACCAAGAGTGTAAACAACATTATTTTATTTGTAAGACAAGATATTCAACAAAATACTTTTTGCATCTTCACCATCAAATCAAGCTTTAACTTTTGCTTTCTGCCTCATGAGAGACTTGAGATAGTTTATATGACTAGAAAAAATATCTCCTTCACTCATTTATATTATGAATAAGTGTAACTTTAGATAAAATTTTCCATTAACAATTTTAACAACAAATAACGTATTCAGATCGTCCCAAAAAAATTTGGATGACTTTTATAAACCCACGTAGTGTAGTTTAGAATTTGAAAGTGAAGTAAAAAAAATGGATTGGCCTTATCATATCTACTTTTATAGTAACTTATTTGCATTTTTAGGTTTTATTTATTTCCCACTAACTATTCCCCACAAGTTCTTATTCATTACTTGAATATGAAATTTGACTCTTCATGTGTGAAAATTAAGATCAGTGAATTTTTCTAGTGAAATATCCATTTTAAGAAATGAACAAGAAAATGACACAATACATTAGTTTTTACTGAACATTCATCCTTACAACCTAATAACCCCTCCCATTCCACACCCTCCAAACTCCCTTCCACCCCCCCCAAATGTAAAATAATCAAATATGACATTAAAAATTGACCTAAAAAATAAACTAAACACTAATAAACATGATTGGGGAATGAAATTCAATTGAATATAGAAAGTAACTTATTGAATAACTATAGTATGGAATGTTTATTCAAGTTATAATCTGAGCTATTGTGGAGGAATCCATTATCACCAAAAATGTATGAAGACAACAAAAACACACAATCAAAGGTTAATTTCATAAAAATAAGAATGGGAATTATAAATGAGCATGGCCTATGGAAAATTACTGATATAAATTATACTTATACTGATGCATTATTTAAGATCAAACTTTGTAGAGAGTAAGCAATGCACAACTGGGTCAAAGTGTTTTAGCTAAATCTCCACTAGACATACATAGTTTCAGCTGAATTAAATATGAATGAATGGTGATGAATTTAGTCTCAATGTGTTGAATAATGTGAATAGGGGTTAGGATCTACTAATAAATCCATGAATAGGTTTCAACATCCACCAATGAAGTCATTCAATGCAACATAATGCTCAAATATAGCTATAGGAATGTCATTTTCATATAAAATATGTTACAAATAGGTGCTATCATTCCTCCTTTACATATATTGATGGATGCTATAAACAACATAAATTCACACTTTCAAGACTTTCATTGTCACTTGTTCTAATACTAGATGATAATTTTGGTTCCTATTTCACAAACATAGAATACAATAAAGTAAACACAAAATAATAATTTTTTATTTGATATTCAATTCAATATTCAATTTAAATGGGATGATTATTATTCATATAAGAAGATATGCATATAAAAATTTGATCTCTTACATAATAGGATTCAATACTCATATTCAAATCCCACATATCTTTCTCTTGTGACTTCTCACCCCATTATTCTCTCAATATCCTAAATATCACTCACACATCACCTTCCTAATAGTGAGTAAAATCATGTAAAACTGATAAATCTCAATATAAACATGTCACACTTATATTTACCTACTCATATTATAATCTAATGTTCATACTAACATTTCCTAATGGTATGTGATTATGATACATGACATACTCTTAGATGGTTCTTTGATATCAATTTTCCCTTTTTACATAACAACATTGCTATATTGAGGGATCTCTTCATTTTCCATAAACATTTAAATTTTTTATATCTATCCACAACCTTTTACCATGATGAGCTATGTATCATATAGGTGATTTTCTATTCACTCATACTTTACATTATTTCACACACATATACTATTTTCTAATGATGACATTGATATATATGGTTGATGTAGATTAGTCTCATTTAATCTATACTTATTTTTAAGCTATTAATTTACTAATAAGTTAGTACTTGTTTGATTGATATGTGTATCCCTTGGCCTTATGTGTGTAATATATACATGTTCTTTCTTGTATGACATCATCATGACATTTCAGTGTAGCCTTTGGCCTGGTTTCTTTGTGAAACATTCATATGTCCCTTATATGTGGCCTTTGTGACTTATGCATGTCATTCTATGCAAATTATATGATATTAAGTAAAAATAATTTTTCATATGGTGTTGTGATCCCTATCACACATCACTTTTATTTTCTACTTTTACTCTTGTATCATAATACATATCACGCACATGTTGCTTATATACCTCAATGTTATATCTATATAACACATGTTTCATATACAATTCAATGTAATATTTAATACTATGATGAAATACATTTCATATTTTCACATGTTACTATATGATTATATATTTCACATATTATACTAGTTCTCTTCTGACATTAGTTATGAATTACATTCATCATCTCAAAATGAAGGAATCACAATAGGCTTACCTTGATAATTCAAGTGATCATGAGCAAAAAATTTACTGGCATATGACAAGAATGTTCACTTAGTTCTATAATTATAATTATTTGAATATAGATTTAGATACACTTGATGTATATGCATGGGCATGTACAAAACAATTACAAGTTACATGTTTCAAATAATTATAATTTTAATTAAAATTTTAAATTAATATAATGTAGATATATGGCGTATGGTATCATCTATGTTTATGTTAATAAAATTCAATTTAAAATTCTACTTCTTTTTCAAGTTTAAAAGTATAAAAGTTTCAAATAGAATCTAGTTCTATCTTTAGTGGTATCATTCATCTCATTTTGCAAGTGGGTCATGTTACATTCTAATGGTACTCAAAATATATGACTTCATTGTAGCTAGACATATTTTTTGGTTTCACCCTTCTTCCTATACAAAAATAGTTATACAAATAGCACTTTACACATTCAAATTAGGGTTATAACATACAATATTTTCAATTCAAGGGCTTTCACTAGTTTTCAACAATTGATAATTGATCATTCTCAATTTTCCACAAGATTAACATTTTTATAAATTCATAAAAAGTGGGAACACATTTATACACTTTAAATTTATATGAAAATTAGACTGCATACTCTTTTATGTGTATTATTCCTTTCTCTCTTTTACAAATTCCAAATTTCAAGTGCCAAATTTTTAATTTTTTGATATACAAAGTTACTACTTTCAGTGGCATTATTGAAAGTTTATAATTGAGTTACCTTGCACAATCAATATTCACATCAAAATATAAAGTGTGCATACACACTTACAATCGCATCTCCTCTATTATAGTAATTTCATTTCATTACATCAATACAATAAAAGGGGGGTAAATGTATAATCTCAAATTTTAAACATTAAGTGCTTGACAATGTTTATAATTGACATATTTATCTTACTTGACCTATTCCCCATTTTATTAACTTTAAATATCTATGAGATACTTCATTATTATTCTTATTTTCATGAATATACTAAGAATATCATTTAAACATCCTTATTATTCTTTAAATTCATGTTCACCAAGTTTCAATAGTATCCATCTTTCTAGTACAAGACTGCATTAGGTCAGATATGGATACATCATGACCTTATCCACTATTGTGGCCTTATCTCCCATGCTCCAATGCTTACTTTTTAAATTTTATATGTTTCATTTTGTCCCTCTTGCACTTTTAGAAAAGTATGCTTACATAATATTTCAATCTATCTCTATATAAACACATCAAATACCACTCAATACAGAACATGGAAATTTAAAAATAACACTCTCTATAAAAACTAATACACATTAAAAAAAGGAAATAGTATTTACAATTCAAGTTTTAATTTATTTCAATAGTCACAATTCAAAATCAAAAGCTATTTTATTGAAGGTCAAGGGTATTTATTGTCAAACATTCAATCAAATTTTCTAGCTGCATCAATATAGTGAAATGATCAAAATTTACACAATTACTCTAGGAGTGATAACTACATCATCCTGAGGCCCTTTGGTTATGTAGGCATCACTCATATTATGTAGGGTTTTGTGATGATAGCTAGGTTATTTCCATTTCCATTTGACTTTTATTTGGTTAATGTGCATGAACTAGGGTTTCAAACTTATAGGTAATATCATGTGACAAATCAATACCCTTAAATAATCAACATACCACCTCTAACATGTTTATGTACATGAGCATGAACATTACCTCCATAGTCAATGTAGACTCGACCACATTCAAACATATAAGGTCACATTGCATCCCAACCTAACATAGCACAAACCTATCCTAGTCCATTTTAGGATTATAATTTAAGGTAAGACAGAATTTAGATATCCTTATAATTAGTGTTGAATCAATGATCTACTTGCAAAATCAACATAAGTAAAATATGAGCTAGGTTTGTATATCGCATTAAAAATTACTAATTATAGCCCATTTTATTTTATATAATTTACTATATTTTACATTCACATTTTTTATATTCTTTAAATATTAATAATATTTAAATTGTAGTATGTTTATATAAATTATTGTATTATATCAAAATAAGCATTAAACAAGGGTTCAACTAGCCCCAATTTCATTATATAATAAACCAACAAGTTGATTATTTAAATAATTGATTAAATTATAGAAATTTACATATTAAACCTAACTATGACTATACAATGTGATTTGGGGTTAAATTAGCTCTTATTTTATGACACGTTGATCAATTAGTCAATTAATGCAATTAATGATGTAATTTGGGTCACATTGAGCCCTGTGTACCCAACTTTAATTAAAAGATATAATTTAGGGTATAATCAATCCCAATGTCAAGATAATAAACCAAATATCCATTTGGTTTAATCACAAAGGCAATTAGGGCTAACTTGAGCCCTTTCAACCCAACTATGACTATGGAATGTGATTATGGGCTCAATTAACTCCAATTTCATCAGATAATGAACCAAACAATCAATTTTTTTAAGGAGAGACATAATTTTGAATATAGGATGTGATTTAGGCCTCAATGAACTCTAATTTCGTTGTTCATAATGAATGAAAGACTTGATCGATTCAATCATTGAGGTAATTTTGGCTAATATAAGCCCCTCAAACCTAAATACAACTATAAGAAATGTTTTTTAGCTAAATGTGTTCTAATTTCATCATATATTGAACCAATTTGTCAATTTTGTAATCAATGAAATGATTTTAGAAACATTAACCCTTGTAAACATAATTTCAACTATGATGTGATCTGGGGTTCAATAAACTTTAATGTCATCATAAAATGAACCAAATAGTCAATTCAATCAATCATGGAGGCAATTGGGGCTAATTTGATCCCTTTCAATCTATGACTATCAAATGTGACTGGGGGATCACTTATGCCTAATTTATTATATATTGATCTAGTTAGTTAATTGGTGAAATTAGTTATGCAATTTAGGTCAAATTAATCCCCTATCAAACCTAATTTTAACTATATATGATATGATTTGGGGATCAACCTGCCCTAATCTCATCACAAAATAAATGAAAAAAATTAAGTGGTTAAATCATCGATGCAATTGGGGTCAATTTGATCCTCTTGAACCTCATTATAACTTTATATGATGTGATTTTTGGATAAATTCACTTTGATTCCATCACGATTTGAGCTAATTAGTCAATTGGTGTAGCTAGTGATGCAATTCGGGTTAAATTAAGTTTAGTAAATCTAATTTTGATTGTATAGGATATGATATGGGCATAAATCAACCCCAATGTAATAACATAATGAACTAAATAATTGATTGGTTTAATCATGGAGGTAATTGGGGCCAATTTTATCCCTTTCAACTTAATTGTGACCATTTGATTTGTTTGGGGGATAAATTAGCCCTAATTTTATCATAGATTGAGCCAATTAGTCAATTGGTGTAACTAGTAATGTGATTTGGACAAAACTTATCTTCTTTCAAACCTCATTATGATTTTATAAGATGTGATATGGGGCACAATTGACACCAATTTTATCGTTGTATGAACCAACTAATTGATTACTTTAATCATGAACATAATTTGGGCCAATTTGAGCCTCTTGAACGTAACTATGATAGTAAGATGTGATTTTGGGATAAAGTAGCTCTAATTCCATTATGAGTTGAATCAATTAGTCAATTGGTTAAATCAAAGACTTGATTTGGGTCAAATGAGCCTCTTGAACATATTTATGGCTTAATCAATTAAATAAGATGTAATTTATGGCTTAATCCACCCTATTTATGTCACATATAATCACAAATGTATTTGGGGAAAATTTGATCCACTTGAACCTGATTACATTAATAGCATATGATTCATGCTAAAATATTTATGATTTTATGTTGAATTGATAAAATTAGTTAGTTGGTGTAAACATAGATGTGATTTGGGCCAAATTGAGCCCTGTAAACCTAATTTATGGCTCAATCAATTGTATATGATGCAATTTATGGATTAATCAACCATAATTTTATAAAAACTACAATGGCAAATGTAATTGGTTTCAATTTTATCCCCTTGCAATATGATGTGATTTTGGGCTATGTTAGGTTTGATTCCATCATGAATTGAGACAATTAGATAATTGGTGAAATTAGTGATCTAATTTGAGACAAAATGAGCTCCATGAACATAATTTTGACTGTATGAGATGTGATTCGGGAATCAATCAACCCCAATGTCAAAATTTAATTAACCAAAGAGTCAATTGGTTCAATCACACAAGAAGTTGAGATTAATTTGATTTGTTTAAACTTAACTAAGACTATAGAATTTTATTGTGGCTTAATTAGGCCTAATGTTATCATAGTTTAAGAAAATTAGTTAATTTGTGTAATCATTAATATGATTTGGGCCAAATTGATCCCATTTTGAAATTAATTATGAGTTTATAAGATGTGATATAGGGATCAATTGAAACCATCTTTATCAATACATGAACCAAATAATCAATCGATTCAATAAAAAATTTAATTGGGGCTAATTTGATCCCATTGAACCACACTATCATATTAGGACATGATTTAGAGATAAATTATCTCTAATTTCATCATGAATTGATATAATCACTCAATTAGTGCACTCATATTTGTGACTTGGGCCAAATCAATCCTCATGAACATAATTTATGGCTCAATCAGTTATATATGATGCAATTTCTAGTTTAATCAACCTTAATTTCATCACATATTAAATAAATTATTCAATTTATGTAATCAATTATGAGATTTATGAAACATTGAGTCCCTTTCAAACCTAGTTATGAGTATAAGAAAGCAAAGGGTGTAAATTAAAAAAAAATTGAGATGCATATTTATTCCTTTAATTAATAATATAAATCCTACCCAAATGTTATTATTTTGTTATATCGATATTTCTATCCCCATAGATCTACTTTGTATTATTATACATTTTGCAAAGTGATACAAGCTATTTTTTAATAGTTTCATAGCTATCCTCACCCTCAAAAGATGTCAAATTTATCTAATCATAGGTGATGGATTTCATTCTAAATCTAGGAAAAAGTTAGATCATGAAACACTAGAGTAATCAGAAGTGTTGAAGGAAAAACAAAGGGAATAGATGTAAATATTTCATGTAAGATAAAGAAAAATTACTATTCATAATGAGCCAAATGTCATAGGTAATAAAGAAATGGATAATGATGATGAATGTTTACCTAAAAGTCAAAATTATATTGCAAGTCTACAATCGATTTATAAAGTTATTAATATTGGTGATGATGATAATAAGGATGATGATTTACCCCCTAACAATGAAGAAAATTACATGGAAACAAAAAATAGTGAATGTAAAAATGAATAATATTCAATGGAAACACTAAATTGTAAAAGTAATAATGAAATAAACTATAACAAAACACAAAATGAACACAACAATATGAAACACAAAATAACCAAATTGCACCATTAGTAACACCTCCTAGGATTTTTCATAGAAGACTTACGTAATTAATTGAATTTGATGAAAAAAATTTGAAACCAACGCCTAGGAAAATTCTTGACCACCATTCAAGATAAAATCAGAAAAAATTTAAGATGATTACTTTGAAAAGTTATTTGATACTTTAAGATGGAAATTGTTTGTTTCACTAATTTAATTATTTCAGATGAGACCTAAAATTAACACCCTAGTACTAAGAACATCTATTATTCATTTTGAAGAAAGTAATTTTTAAAAATTTGCATAATGCATACCATACTATAGGTGTGAAAAAATGCACCAAAGATAGTTATGCTACCTGATTAGTAATTAAAAATTGTATAGTAAGTTATCAAACATGGATACAATATTTGATTAGACAAAAATAATAAAAATTTGGAAAACACTAAACATAGGTAGGAAAACACTAATGAAATAAATTTGGAAACTTAAAAAATATATGATGCCAATAATAAAAACTTCTTTATGTACTCTATAGACTCCCAAAAAAAGACAAGGCTATATCCAATGCAATCAAATAATTACTTACACAATTTTGGAAAGCCAACACAAGGGTTTCACTCAATTTATAAGAGATGGAGTGTAAATAAGAGTTGGTTCTTGTAAGCATGAACTACATTAGAAACAAATCATGGATATGATCTAAAAAATTATATTCTAGGTTTTTTGTAAAAGTACCCACAAATTTATATTAGTAAAAGTTTTCATTTTACACGCATCTAAAATTTACCTAAAATTTACATTTATTTTATATTGGTAAGAAAATTATTTAGGTTTATATGGGTACTCTATCTTATGACTGCATATGACTAGAGGAAAAGATGTGTTCTTACACGTTACTTTCCACTACACAAAAGATGGTGATGCTATTTTTTAGCCACAAAGTTCTAAAGGTGGAGATATCTAATTGTGGCTTGAACATTTAAAACATTTATTATTAATATTTATACATTTGGAATTAGAAATTAAAACATTTATCCAAGTGACTTATGAGGTCATAATCCTAGGAACACATGTGATTTTCTTACCCTAAGGTGTTGGAAGTGGTGGATTTACAAGGTGAATTCTTAAAAGCATAAATGTTAATTACAGGACAATAACTTGTCTCTTGACTACATAGAAATAACATTTCAACACAGATCAATATACAATGTTCCATGGATTATTTTTTTATGTTAGAATATCATGATTTTGGAGTGAAATTAGATGGATTAAACAAGCACATGAAGTTTCTTTCACTTTGTATAAAATGACTTACGATTTTCATTTTACATTCACATGAAGTTTGCCTTAAAAAATGTAATTTTTCATATCAAGAAAGACATCTTTGAGGCCAAAATGGGTACTCACTCTTGACCGAGCATGATTAGAAGCCAATAATGTGTTCCTATAAATTATTCCCCACCCTCAACATGATCTAAATTCCATTTTTCAGTGAATAATCATCAAAAGTGGAGATCTCCAACTATGGTTTAAATGCTGACAACATTTATATATGCCAAAAATACTGAGAAAATACATATTTGGGTAGCTTAAAAAAATTTCATTATAGAAAAAAATGTTATTTACCTATCTTGACATGTTGTAAGTTATGTATTTCTAAGGGAAGGTCCGAGAAGTGTAAATGTCAATTGGGGGATAAGAACTTGTTTCTTGACTATATAAAAATAACATTTGAGCATTGATTATTATATTTTCTAACATGGATTTGTATATTATGTTAAATATCCATGACATAGGGTGAATTTATATGGATTCAAAAAAATGTGAAGGTTATTTTGATTCATGTAAATTACTTATGAATTTTTACATGCATCTAAAGTTTTATTTTAAAAAATCATTTTTTTTTCATATTGGGAATGAAGTTATTGAGGCCATAATGGGTAATACATCTCCGTAATGGGCATGATTAGAGGAAAATAATTTGTTATTAGATGTTATTATCTAACCCTGACATGGTGTCAATATTATTTTTCCTCCATGAATAACTAGAGTGGTTATCTCTAACTATCGCTTAAATTTTGAGAACATTTATTGTTAGTATTTCTACATGCCGAAACAACTTGAAAAATGTATATCTGGGTAACTTAGGATTTAATGGACATAAGAACACGTGTTATTTTATTATCTCAATGTATTGGAAGTGACATAATTTCAAGGGGATATCCTATAAGTAAAAAATTTAGTTAGAGGACAAGAACTTGTCTCTTAACTACATAAAAATAACATTTCAGCACTAATCAATATAATCTCTTCCATAAATTCTTATATTATGTTATATCATCATGATATATATTTAAAGTAGAGGGATTTGACATGCATGTGAAGTATTTTTCACTTCATGTAAATTATTTACTATTTATTGTTTTACGTGCATAAGAAGTTTGACTCAAAAACTGTAAGTTTTTCATATTGGGAAGGACATTATTTAAGCTAGAATAGGTACTCCATTTATTTTTCAAACATGATAAAAGGAAAATAACATATTCCTAGGAATTATTCCCCCCCCCCCCCGCCGCCCACCCCTTGATGTGGTGGTGATTCCATTTTTTAACAATGAATCATATGGGTGGATATATCCACTTATAAATTGAACATTAACAACATTTATTGTCAGTGTTTCTTCATGTCAGATCAGCTAAAAAAACATGTATTCAAGTGGATCCAGAGGTCATGTTCCTAAAAACACATGTTATTTGAATATTCTAATGTGTTTGAAGTGATGTTTTTTCAAGGGGAGGTCCCAAAAGTGGAAATGTCAATGGGAAGATAAGAAATTATCCCTTGCCTACATAAAAATAGCATTTCAACATTGATCAATATACAACCTACAACAAAATTGTCTCTTATGTTTGTTTATTTTCCTATGGGGTTGAATTAGAGGGATTTGAAACATGTGAAGTGATTTTTGGTTCATGTAAATGACTTATGGTTTTCTTTTTATGCGCATCTAAAATTCACCTAAAATAATGCAATTTTTTCATATTGGGAAGGATGTTTTTAAGGCAAAAATGGGTGCTTTGTCTCATAAACAAGAGTGATTGAGTGAAAATTTCAATGACTTAATGATTAAGGAGAGTGGTAAAATGACTAGTGTAGGGATTTTAAATAACAACAAGGAGGAGTGACAGTTAAAGCCCAATAATCTCACAGATCCTGTGGTAACTCTGGAAAAGGTTCAAGTTTCATTGGACACCATAATGGATCATTTGGTACTCACACTGAAGATGAGTTAAGGTCCACTGATATCAGACATTAACCCCACCAAAGGTAAAAGCCTACTTCATGGGTGGATTTGGTCATAGGTGAGTGTCACCTCAAACAAACCCTGAAGGAGACCTTCCTTGTTCCATTAGGTGGAAGATCTGAGGTATGTCTTGAAGTGTCAAATTTCATCATTAAAAACATTGACTTATCTCTATCACATTCTATTTTGTCCAAATTTAATGATTTTAGGCCAAATATTGATTCTTTTTAGAATGGTTCAATCACAAATGGAAACCAAAAGGTCAAATCGACATAGTGGCCATGCCTAGGAACTTTTTCCTACTCAACTTCTCCCATCCTAAAGACTATATAATGATCCTCATGGGAGGTCCTTGGTTTATGGTAAAATCCATTATCAACCTCTGTAAGTGGATAGTAGGTCTCAACCTTGACATCTCAATCTTGGAAGACATTCTTGTTTGGATTGGTCTGTCAAAACTTCCCCTATAATTCTGGGCACCTGAGGTTATCTTAGGAATCACCAGGGCTATTCATCAGCCCATTTCCATTGACCTAAAAACCCATGCTAGAAAAAGAATCCTAGCAGCTCAATTTTGTGTTTTCATTCTAGTTGATAAACCATTGATTCACTCCATTAAGATTAAATCTAAATACAAAATATGGAATCAAAGGATTGAATTTGAGAGAGAATCAAAAGTTTGAAAATCTTATGACATCTTGAACCATTCCTCCAAAACATGCCCCCTCCTTAAAAAGCTTCTGATTCCCCCTTCCCCTACCTAGGTTAAAAAATCCTCCACCTATAACCCTCCCCCATGTCACCCCAACCCATCCCCCATCTTCCCACTTTAAATCCCCCCTACCCCATCCCCTAAAATTCACTTTGGCTCCTCTCATCTTAGGGAATAAATTTTTGAGTGCACCCCACTAAAAATATCCATATTTCTAAAGATCCTTAGCCCATGATGACTTCCCCAGCTAGACTGATGCAAGCACCTTTAATCATATCCCCCTATCTTTTGAGGGATATCCTTGTTAAATCCACAGTTGCATCCTTGGGTACCCCTTACCCTCCCCTTAAGGATCCTCAAGATAGTCCTTTCCTAATCTCTCCTTATTCCATTACTTATGTAGCTAATTTTTTAGACAAAGACCTAGTTATCCAATAAATTGGTCCCTCTTAGTTTCTTACAACTCCTTTCAGATGCTCAGAGGAGTCAAGGCAATCCTCCCCCTTTGGAGGCCAATGTTCCTCAACAAACAAATGGGAAATCCCTTATCTATCCATGGATTCAACTAAAGAATCGTGGATGAATGTTTAAAAGAAAAAGGGCATGGAAAAAGTAGAAGTTGGAGAAGACCATAAACCTCTAGGTAGACCCTCATCACAAACTGCCAAGAAAGTAGAAAAAATATACAAGTTTCAAAGGGTACGTAGATGACCCTTAAAAATTTTCCAAAAAATGATAAATGAAAGTTCTCTTAGAATATAAGGGGGTTGAATAACCCCAGGACATAGTGACTGGTAAGAAATGTAATTATGAAGTACAAACCTGATATTATTTTATTTTAAGAATCTAAAATGTCTATGAAAAAATTCTTGAATATTAAATCTAACATTTGGGATAAAGCTTCATTTAGTTGAAGCAACTCTAGATGATAGGATTGAAACACCCCAAAGCTCTGACACAACTTGTCAGTTTTAAGAGAACACATGATTACCATTATATAAGTAATTAAACATGCAGAAATACCAAAAGAACAAATAACTATCAATGAGAAAACACACAGAATATGAGAGGCAACACATAATTGTATTCAACTCATTACAAAGGAAATTAAAATAAAGAGATCACACTCTTCTTCCACCTCTGTGAGGCTTCCTCCTCAAGGGCTCCAAGTAATCTTCCCACCTGAGTAATCTTCTCTCATTGGTCACAACACATAGCTAACACAATTTGTTGTTCACCTCATTACACATTTAGTACAACCGAGTATGAACCGGTACTCCAAGTAGATCTCTCCATGATCCTGCTGATGTATTGTTGTCACCTTGGACCCTGGCCAACTGTCGATCTCTGTTTGACCCTCGCATACACACATACCTACATATCAAACCTGATCTTACTTATACATACATGGGGAATCCTACTTGATTCGACCATGGGAAAAACTCTCCAAGCTTCACATAGCTCTTCTACAAATTCTCCACTTAACAATACAGCCCATGAGTCTATTATATAGATCTCATGCATACACAAATTAGACTTGCCGCTCAAGACTTCAAACAAGTCTTTAACATGCAAACTCTGCGTTCACTTAACTAATTGTTCGTCAACAGCAGTTCAGACTGCCACAGGTGACCGACATCGGTCCCTGCCTTCCTGGAGGTGACCGATGCCCACTGATATTCTACGAATGCTGGTTTCCCTTCTACGTCCCCTGACCGTCGTCGGTGTGGCCTATCGATGCCGGCGACTGCATATGCTAGAAACCCTCCTATTTGCCTTAAGGTGTAGCTTTTAGCTCCACACCCTAACAATCTCCCACTTGGAGATAAAGAGCTACACCTGTACCCAAAACTAGTACTCTATCCAATCTGCACCCTGGCTTGTATTCCTCTTCAAGCTCCCACTTGAAGACAACCCACCACACTCCTTGTGGTGCTAACCCTGTGCCTGATTCTCATTGTACCATCTTTTGCCTTGCTATACTCCCACTCAAATAACAACCCCTATGAGTAACTTGTAATCAACAAACACTTAACAGATCTGGGCCATCTGTTAGTCAAACTCGCTTTGAGAACGTCCAACCTCGCTCTAATACCAATTGATAGGATCGAAACACCCCAAAGCTCTGACACAACTTGTCAAATTTAAGAGAACACATGATTACCATTGTATAAGCAATTAAACATGCAGAAATACCAGAAGAACAAATAACTATGAATGAGAAAACACACAAAATATGAGAGGCAACACATAATTGTATTCAACTCATTACAAAGGAAATTACAATAAAGAGATCACACTCTTCTTCCACCTCTGTGAGGCTTCCTCCTCAAGGGCTCCAAGTAATCTTCCCACCTGAGTAATCTTCTCTCATAGGTCACAACACACAGCTAACACAAGCTATTGTTCACCTCATTGCACATCTAGTACAACTGAGTATGAACTGGTACTCCAAGTAGATCTCTCCATGATCCTGCTGATGTATTGCTATCACCTTGGACCCTGGCCAACCGCCGATCTCTGTCTGACCCTCGCATACACACATCCCTACATATCAAACCTGATCTTACTTATACATACATGGGGAATCCTACTTGATTCCACCATGGGAAGAACTCTCCAAGCTTCACATAGCTCTTCTGCAAATTCTCCACTTAACAATACAGCCCATGAGTCTATTATATAGATCTCATGCATACACAAATTAGACTTTCTGCTCAAGACTTCGAACAAGTCTTTAACATGCAAACTCCGCATTCACTTAACTGACTGTTCGTCAACAGTAGTTCAGACTGCCACAGGCGATCAACGTCAGTCCCTGCCTTCCTGGAGGTGACCGACGCCGGCCGATATTCTACCGATGCTGGTTTCCCTTCTGCATCCCCTGACCATCGTCGGTGTGGCCTATCAATGCCGGTGACTGCATACGCTAGAAACCCTCTTGTTTGCCTTAAGGTGTAGCTTTTAGCTCCACACCCTAACACCAGAGGTGTGTTTGGTGGTCTGATAGTGCTTTAGGACTCTAAGGTCTTTGATGAAAATCCCCTAATTATAATTGAGTCTCATATAATTATATTTTTTCCAAGATATTCTCATAAAAAATGATTGGGTCCTCACAAATTTATATGCCCCAAACTCTAGAAATGATAGGAGAAGATTATGGGAAAATCTAAAATCCTCCATAAATCTCTTCAAAAATCAGTGTTGGATGGTGGTAGGGGACTTCAACTCACCCGTATTCCTAGGAGAAAAGAAAGGGAGAATTTGATCCCTTACCAACAATATGTTGTATTTTAGTGAGTTTATTGTTGAAGCTAGGTTGATTGATGTGGACTTAAAAGGTAATCCCTACATGTGGTCTAATAGGAGATTGGGTGATAATCTCATCCAAGTCAAACTTGATAGGTTTTTGATCTCTTTAAACTAGAATCTTGACTTAATCAATTCTCTTTATTCTTTACCAAGGATCAAGTCTGACCATAACCCACTTTTATTTCAAAGTGAGAAGATGGCTAGAGCCAAATGTACTCCCTTTATATTCAAGAAAATATGGATTTCTAATGAGACATTGAAAGATCTATCAAGGAATGGTAGCAATTCCTGGTAGAAGGCTCTATAATATACATCTTGGCCATGAAGCTTAGACATGTCAAATATAAACTCAAAGTTTGGAATAAGGAAGTATTTAGGAACATATTTCTTCAAAAATGACTTATAGAGGAGGAAATTAGTAGTTTAGAACTAGAAATCAATATGTCTGGCTCCACCCCATCCCTCCAAATAAAATAATAGGAACTTCTAATCCATTTCCACAACCTAAAAGCTAAGGAAGAAACTTAGTGGTAGGAAAAATATAGGAAGATCTAGTTAAATGAGGGGGATAAGAAAACTAATTTTTTCCATACTTCTATGTCTAGGAATCATCAGCACCTATTCATCTCAGAAATCAAAGGGGAGGATGGCATTTGGTACAAGGAGGAAAAATCCATTGAGGGTCAAATTATCAATTTTTACAAGAATTTGTTTGCTTTTGATCCCCCTCAAGATGCTCAGCTTGAAGATCAAGTGGTTAGTCTCATTGAAGGGGTTATCTCCAAAGAGGATAATGCTTCCATCCTATCCCCCCATTTGTATGATGAAATCATATCTATTATCTTTTATCTGCAATGGGACAAAGCCCCAAGTCTTGATGGTTTCCCTCCATTCTTTTCTAAAGTTTTCTAGGACATTATCCAATCTGATGTCTACCCGGTAGTCTCAGAGTTTTTCAAAGTTGACACTATGCTATAAGATTTCAATAATACCTTTATTTTCCTCATTTTGAATAAATAATGGGCCATTCATTTGATGCATTTCAAGACCATCAACTTATGTTCCACCTTCTACAAAAATTTTATGAAATGCTTATCTTTGAAAATTCAAATTCTACTAGATAGAATGATTATGGAACATCAAGGGGATTTAATATTTGGTAGATAAATATCAGACGGTATTATTGTAGCCCATAAAACCATCCACTTAGTGTCCAACTCCTCCAGACAAGGTATGTTCCTAAAACTAGATATGAACAAGGCCTATGATAGAGTCTCTTGGTAATTTCTTGACAAAATTCTTATCATGTCCAACTATAATCAATATGTTAGGAATTTTATTTACTCTTGCATTTCTACTCCCATGTTATTAGTTATAATTAATGGTGTCCCTAGGGGTTTTTTCTGGTTAGAAGAGGGATAAGACAAGGAGATCCCCTTTTGCCATATCTCTTCATCATCATGGCTGAATCTTTGATTAGGATCATAGACAAGGCCAAAACTTATAACACCATCAAAAGAATCATAGTGACCCCTGATACTAGACCGCTCACTCATCAACAATTTGTAGACAACAAGTTGATTATGGGGGAAGCCTTGGTTATTGAATCCAAGTGTTTTAGAAAAATCTTGGAAATCTATGAGATTGTTTTTTATTAGAGTGTAAATTTATTAAAAATATTGATGTTTTTCATTAACACTCCAATATCCCTACAAGAAATGATATCTAGGATTATGGGATTCATTATCAAAAACCTTCCCTCTTCATACCTTGGTATTTCTCTGTTTCATAGTCTCATGAAATCTGAGTTTTAGAAACCCCATATTGACAAGATTTAGATTAATTTATCCAGGTGGAGAGGAAATTTTTAGTGTAGGAATTTTCCCACCTAGTGGTTTTACCTACATGTCTTTTCAGCTTACTTAGTTAATTAAGTCATTAGGGGTCATTTATCTTTAAGTGGGTTCTAATTGTGAATTAGGGTTTTACCTTTTTGGTGACCTAATTTCACCCTATATGTACTTTCTTCTTCTTCTAAGTTGGTTAATGAAAAATTTTCCTTTGTGGATTTTTCTTGTTTTTAGAGCTCTCATTCTACCTCTACAGGAATTCAACATTACTACATGCTTTCTATTCAGAGATCTTGGTGAACTCTAATAGAAACCTCCTTTCACAAGCCAAAAAATTGTAAATTTTGAAGAGATCCCTTCAAAGCATCCCAATTTATTTCATGTCTTTATTTTTCATCCTCAAAAAAGTGGCAAACCATATTGAACAAATTCAAAAAAAAATTATTTGGAGAGGATATGAGGACAAATTTATATTTCCCTTTATTTATTGGAATAAGGCTTGGCTTCTGACCTCAAAAGAAGGACTAGAGATAATAAGGCTGAGATCCATGAACTAATAAATCCTAATTAAACAAGGTTGGAGGGTGATAAAGGAAGATAACTTTTGGACTAAAATTATTAAGACCAAATATCTAAATTTTACGAAAGGTCATTTCTTCCTCACTAATGAAGTTCCAGGTAATAGTTTAAATTTTTGGTGTGCACTAAGAGTACTAAAGGATATATATCCTCAAAAAATTTCTTAAATGGAACATAGTTAAAGGAAATAAAGATGACTTCTAGTAGGATTCCTTGATTCAATCCCCTCTGGCCTCCTCCTTCCAAGACTTGGAGCTGGTTAATTTCTTTAGGGATGCCATCTGTCACAAGGTTTGTGATTACTAGGAGGTTTTAGAAGGCAACAAAAGATGGAAATATTTGCATAAAGAATATTAAAATGAACACCAAACTCTCCTCTAATAATTAAATTAAACCCTCTAAAATATTCACATCAACATCTTCCCTAAAGAGGATGACATTATATGGAAAGTTAACCCCAACAACCTCTACTTAGTCAAATCTAGATATATTTTTATTTGGGATCAAGAGGAGTTTGAGGATAATTTTAATATCTTGTGGATTAAAAATATCATCCCTAAAATCAATGTCTTCTTCTAGTTGGCTTCCCAAAACAAGATCCTCATGGTGGACAATTTGATGAGGAGGATAATCCCTATTCCTATTCGATGTGTGCTTTGCAAAAAGGAGGTTGAATACACTGAGAATATTTTCATCTCCTATAATTTTCATCATCCATTTATTTCTATTTATTCATCCTTTCCAACTTCTCTTCGGTCACCTAAAGAAGTGTCAGGGATCTGATCACCCAATGGAAGCTACCCTAGGATTCCCCCCTTTTGAAATTGTAGTGGAACTTGGCCCTCCCCCATATTTCTTAGGGAATTTGGTTGTCTAAAAAATCAATCATGTCTAATAATTTTAAGCCATGTCCCTCCTCAAACTTTCAATAAAATCATGGCATTTATGAAAGATAATTGGTTGTCCTTTGATTCCTCTTTTGATAAGCCTAATTCCCCTCTTTACTCCTAGATTCTCAGTCACCTAAATCTTATTCTCCTAGGTACCTCCCACAAATAGGGTGTAGATAGATCTAAAGTCAAGTGGTCTCATCTCCTACATAATTGGCTAAAACTAAATTTCAATGGGGCTACAAAAGGCAACCCAGGTCTAATGTGAGCAAGGGGTATCATCAAGGATTCTTATGGAAATATTAGGGTTACCTATGTGGGTCCCCTAGGGACC
>JARHVA010002763.1:1870000-2025000 GCA_037957365.1 Torreya grandis | reverse complement strand
GTGCATGTGTTAATGCAAGTCTATACTACCTTAATTTGGGTATTACCCTATATGTAATTGACACCTTCCTATAATTCAATTCCATTCAAATTACGACTAAATAAATTGAAAATTTTGACCATTTTAATTTAACAAGCGACCAATTTCCAAGAATTATAAAAAGACTAAGGAAAATCATTAAGTAAAGAAAACCAAATTAAGAGCTTAAGTGATAAATCCATATAAAGTTATTGAATATCTATTATTGGAAATTCATAATTCAAAATATCTATGCCATGACATCACACATGACATCATCATAGGGTTGTCATCCATAAATCATTAATGGAGATAAATATCAGAATTAAGGCTACTCATGCCTTATTAATGTTCCATTCTTTCAAATATTGATTTCTACATTTATTGCTTGTCCCTCCAAATTTGAATGGATTTGTGACCCTCCATCTTGATCTTGAGATGAAAGGCCACAAATCAGTGTCTTCATTTTGTAAAAACTATAAATACATGATCAATGCCCATAAACTTTAATTTCCTTTTGGTGTATAAAACTATGAAAAGATATCTCTAGAGAGATTCACTCATCCTTTCAAAATTGATAAAATCAAGATCCAATGTGATTGGTACAAGGAGAGATGTATGGAGATGCTTGTGGTATTGTATTAAAAAATAATTGGATAAATCCAAACACAAACAAGATTAATAGACCGATCTTAGAGGAGGTCCATTTGGGGAAGCCATTATCCATGTGTTTCTTATCTAAGTATCTTGACTCCATTGATCCATGCCCCTCAAAGGAGTTGGCCTAGAACACTATTTATTTATGCTTTGTCATTTATTTTATGTCTTTAACACATAAACTAACTTGTTTCATAATCATATTCTACAATTTAGCACGTCAGGTGGGACTTCACACCCCACATCCATCTTAAGATTACTTTAGCACTCTTAAACAATTGAAGAAACTTCAATAATTACCTTATTTTCATCTATTTATACTAATTTTGATGTGTTTGTGATAGACTGTAGATTTGCAAAAATGTCCACTACAAAATTTTTGATTTAGAAAGAACTTCTATGAGAATGTTTTAGGAAACAATGAAATCATTTAGAAAAATCATGAAATCATACCTATTTTTGGCCTCTTCTATGAAATTGTGAATTCAAAGCAATCTGTTGAGAAATCATGATGGGTAAATGTGAATTCATTATACAATTTTTAGGGTTTTCTATATTTTATACATACTTGTTAAATTGGAGAATTTAATTGTAAAATTATCATTTTATTTATGAAATCATTGTCTGATTTTTTTGTTTTATGTGTAAGTTTTTTGGAAATTATGAAATCAAAGCATATAATTGTGAAATCATCTTATATAACTATGAAAATGCCATAATTGGAAAAATATGAGACCTAATTGTGAATTTATAACTTTTAACTATAAAATTTTACTTTTTATCTATGAAATCACTTTTCTTTGTTTCTATCTATAGGTTTTTTGAAAGGTAGCAAAATTGTCATTTGGAGCTATGAAATTGTCATGTAAAACAAAAAAATCATCATTTTGAGTTGCAAAATTATTATTTTGAATAGTGAAATTGTCCAAGTAAATGTGAAATTGCATTGTAAGGCTTTTTGTATTTTCTTACTTTCAATGTTGTCTATTTACCTACAATTTCATAGTTTACACTTTATTGTGTAACTATGAAATCATTCTAGTAGAGGGCATGTTTTCATGGTTTTTAGCTAATTTAAAGGTGGCATTCATTATCTAATCAAGTGTAAATCAATCCTATAATACTTATTACATGGAATTAAGTAAAAGAGAATGAGTATAACACATTAAAAAAGTTTTTTTCACATTGTCTTTTGTTGTTTTAAAAAGATATGCAAAGAAATTTATTTTTTATCATTTCAAAGTTCTAAGCAAAGGCCTAATTTCAATCACATTTTAGTAAGTGTTTAAAAATAATAATCACATTTAGACTTGGATCTCCTAGGAGCACTTTTCTTTTTATTCTTCATATTTTACAAAACACTAGAGTAGTTTTTATAAAACATTGCACCTATGATGTCCCCTTGTTCCATTTAGGGAACTTGAGTGACAAAAAATGTCATATTTTACTTATTTTATTGAAATTACCTAAATAAATACTGCACATGCTCTCTCTTTGTTCTTAGGGACTTAGATTACTCAAAAATGACCTAGTTATTTTTTTAATTTATTTTTTAGATTGTGAGTGGGAGTTCATCGCCTCCTCACAGGGTATTTAGGTGGACTTTGACCTGGGGTTTCATCTCCTAGAATTGTTCTAACCCCATTATCTAGTGGGTTATATAAATTGAGAGTGTTAAATGGATGGGATATTGGTTAAGCAGTTAACCTAACCAAATGGAAAAGGACTCAGGTCAAGCAATAGTTTGGACATCAAACTTAACTAAGCAGTACATAACTAAAGTCATTATGCAAGGTACAAGAACCTTGCATAAAAAGCTAGGTGGTTTGAATCCATTGACAAATATTTATTATGGCCAAGTTTTTTAGGCACTTGTGGACCATTTAGAAAATCCAATCAAATTTTTTTAGATCAATTGACTCCAATTACCATGGATTCTCCTCCCAATTTTGAGTTACTTTAACGCTCTAAGTTTCATGCCACATATTTATTTTTGAGAGATATATGGGGGACTACATGCATTTTTTACTAATTGGATTAATAATTAAATCCTTTCAATAACTGGTATATCAATGGAAGTTTGGTGGATACAATGCACACCCTATGTCAGTTTAGCATAAGAGCAGGCACTTAGGTGTTTCTTCTTGTTTAATTACATTGTGAGTCTAAAATATCCATTTTTCATAAATAAAATAAGTACTAAAACCTCTTAGACCATATTCAAAATTGATTTTTAATTATTCAATCTAAAGACAAATAGTTTGCACTTAAGTCTTACCTACTACTTTGACATGAGTGTTTTACTATTTGTGTTTAGGTCACATCACTTGTATTGTATTTTGATTTGATTTTAGAGTTTGACGAAAGTGTGAGCACATTGACATCTATTTACACATTAAGATGTTATGTTTTTTGTGTTACCATTTGATACTTGGCCATTTTTGGTAATGGTACATCTATCATTTGAAACAATAGTCTTTGTCTCACTTAGTATTGTTATGATGGCCATTTTATTTTAAATTTAAAACTTAAGTTTTACTGCATTAACCTATACCCTAAGTTCTTAGACCATTCAAATTTATTTCATATTGTGTGTAATAAAATTACCCATTTTCTTCCAAAGTTTTAACTTAGGTTATTTTATATTAATCTATGTTCTAAGTTATTAGACCATTTGACCTTCTTCTAATTTGATGATCAAGACCAACTGTGGTCTCATTATCATTTTATATGGTACCAACACATTTTGTATTTAGGTTTTTCTTATGTTATCCTACATGTTAAGTTCCAAGATTGTACTACCTTCTTATAATTTTCCAATTTTCTCTACCAAGGTCAAGCATTCCAAAGTCTTTGCTTCTTCTCATTTTATGTTGTTACATTAACCAAGTTGATTCCAAAGTTTCTAAGGAGCATTTTATAGTGTCTCCAAATTCTAAATTAAACCAAATCTACATTTGAAACATTATTCAAAGACTAGGTAATATTCCAACCAAGAAGAGGTACACTCAGAGTGGGGTCTCTTATGGCCTTAGTTATGAGGAGGAAAAAATTTATGATGGAGAAGAACATTCAGTTGTGTATGAATAAATCCATCCCATGGTGGGATCAAAGAAAAGCTAATACATTGACAATAAACCACTTGAATTCTAAGACAAGGCTCTCTTGAGATTGATATAATTAAGATCTAAACCCCCTTCATATTTTTCAAAATAACACTTGCATGCCCTTATTCGAATATAAGAGCAATAGTAATAACTAATTATTGAACAAGAATAACCTTACACTCAAGTGCTCAAACCAACCATTGATTCTTCTAGAAAAGGGAAGGGTCGATTTGGTGGATTCCTCCCAAATGAGTCATATTATTGCATCTAATATACATCAAATTAGTTAACGCTATAAAGATCAACTTGGTGTTGACTAAATGACTTCTTTAACTATGACCTCATTTCATAATAACGCATCTACAAAGTAAAATTTATTACCTAAATAACTACAATAAGATGAAGTTAACCCTACCCATGAGGCAGATCCTTTAGTTCCTCTCGAACAATATCTTCCAATGAATGTTTCGTACCAAGCTTCACTTGATATGAAAAACATGATATTCAACCATTAGGAAATGATTTCCAATGCATGATGTGTACCCAAAAAAATTCCACAAGTGTTGAATCACTCCCAACAATAATCTATTGATAATCTATCACCCTAACAAGCAATGGATAATTCATAGAATGTAAGACCAACTTATTTTTAATACATGAAAATAACAAGTTTCACTTGTAAACCATTAATGACAACATATTATTCTAAATTAACATTAGGTTATTTAAAATTATTAGATTCCCTATAACTTGAAATAATAGATTTATCAAAATCAACATCAGATACCTAAGGATCAATAGCAAACCCCTCTAAATCAACAAAATCATACCTATTCATATGTACCTCAGAACCAACAACAAACACTCAACCAAGTTCCAAAATTAGGACATAGGGTACACATTTTCAATAGGACCATGCAAGGAGGATCCATTCATACCCATGCCAACCTTGACCAAATGTATTAGTATATGATTAATCAACATAACTATCTCCTTCCACCACAAACTCCTCAAAATTTTCAAGAGTGTAACATAATTAAAGAGGTAGTCTTAAGGCTTCAAACATGTAACTAGACCAAAAAGTACAATTTCGATGAGATATGCCCTTATCTATATGATGTTAGCATCCTTAAATTACTCTTCCCTCTTCATTTTGAGGTACCCAAAATTTATAAATATAAAGGGAAGGGTGATCTTAGAGAGCATATATAAGCCTTCTTTGTTGCATTCCAAGAGGTAACCTACAGTAGTGTGTATATGTTATCATTATTTACACATAGATTGGGTGGACAAGCCTTATATTGGCTTCTCAAATTGCCTATAATATTAGTAACAACTTCCAACAATTTATCATAATAATTCATTAAAAACTTTTCTTATAAAATCAAACATGAGTTGATAGTGGTTGACTTATGTAAATCCAGGTAAAGGGATGAAGAAAGCTTCATGACCTATCTACAATGGTGGATACAACTAGCTAGTTGTTTCTGACATAATCTACCAATAGAAAAATAGTTGATATCTTTGCCTAAAACCTACACCCTAAGGTCACTCATAATATGAGACTTACATATTCTAACACTTTCAAAAAAATCATTAACAATAGCATATAGATTGAGAAGGCATTTATCACTAAAGGCTTTGTCAAAATCTATTCCTAAGCTAAAACATCACATCAAGCCCAATCATTTGTTTATATAAATATCACTAGGAAGCCTAAGACCTTTAAAAAAACATATAACATGATAGGTAATGTGGTTATTGAATCATGACATGTGCAAATAGTGAAAACACCACATATTCAAAACTTCCACCAAATCCACTTCTCACACTATAAATAGCTCTACCATGTAGAGGATTTCCTAGATACAGGTGATTCATCAACCTAGTGGAACATATTGAGTCAGCGTTCAAGAAATTATTTGATACCAACATGATTATTTAGCTTATGCTGAAACCCTTTCTTGAGGATCATTTTAAACCTATTTGGTATCATCAAGATGAATTTTGTGATTTTCATTATATTGTCCATGTAGTTTAAAAGTGCTTGTAATTAAGGCACATTACTAAAATGTTTCTAGAGAATGGAGAGATTGATATAGAACATAACACTCCTAAAATCGATCAAAATATGGGTATCTATAAATATCCCTTTCCTACACATAACAACCAACAATAGAAAAGGAATCAAAACCAAGGTCATGAGTGCAATCAAAAGTAGAATTAGGGTTACAATTAAAATCAAAATTTGAATAATAATTGTAATAAATATCTTAACATCCAAACCAATCAAATCAAGTATTGTGATATACTATATGTTTGTAATAACACCATAGGGTGTATTACTATTAATCACATCAGTACCATTAAGATCAAGCCCCATGTACCATCCAACATTATTCAAAATGTTGGTCCCTTTATTTTAAGATCACCATCCTCTATTTTAGGTAATTATACATTAGGTTCTAGTACTTCACTTGCACCTCAATTTATATAGGTTACCATTCCTAGAACTCCTCATTCCTCTAATTATAATAATTCCTTCCTAACTTAAAATTGTGAATTCATAACTAGACAACTGAAAGTTATCCTCCATTGCCCTTTACCTTATTCTAACACTGATTCTAAGCTAAACATTATATCGATTAAGACCAATCCTAAAATAAACACTGTATTGACTAAGATGAAACCTACTCATCCCATTATCAAGAAGCCATAGAGTATCAATGAACAAATAAGTAAAATATTCGTATAGATCTCTATTTTGGATCTATTGCATATATCTAAAGTTCACAAGACTATACTAAATGATTTCCTCTAAGAATCCACTATGCCTGATTGCATTAATCCTAACTTATTCCAATTTCTTGTGGGAAATTTATCTCCAAAATAGTAGCTTACCTTCAACTAATGAGATATGCCATCCATTGGTCCCCTATATAACAATCCTATGTACACTGAAGTTATTATTTCCCATCATAAAATCAAATGGATTCTTATAGATAATGGTTCTAAATTGAATATAGCATCATTGAAATTGGTTTGAACATAGGGGTAAACAAAAACATAGATACAACTAGATACCATCACCACCAAGGTTTGTAATAACAAAGAAAAATAATCTACATGAACTATTTATTCACTAATCATTATTGGACTTGTTACCCATGATACCCTATGCCATGCCATTGATATAGAACTACTTTATAATATACTTCTTGGTCATCCTTAGATTCATGAAGTACCATTAGCCCCTTCCACCCTACATCAATGCTTCAAGTACCCCCATTTTTGTCTAGCCATATCAATATTACAAAGATCTAGAATATGAGTATAGAAACTAAATTTGTTATCCTAACACAAAGTTGGAAGGAGAAAAAGGTAAGGGGTGGTTTCTAAACCTTTCAAGTCCAATTATATTTACCCTAGTGACCTTACTTCCATTTTTACTGATCCATTTCCTATTACCATGTCCACCCATTTTACTGTTAAAGATGAAGATATTTCCACATATAGAATTCACAATGCATTCCACATCAGTAATTCCTATGGCCATCCCAAACCTTTTAAAAATCCTAGTACACCCAACATGATTTGGTGAACTAAATATAAATCTACTCTATAATAACAACTCATATTTTTAACTGATATGTTACCCAATCAACATTGGGCCACTAGAAATGATGGAGGTTAGTTTTATGGTGATAGTTTTGCTAATTTATTCTAGAGTGATAAGTACCCTATACCAAATAGAATCATGGATAACCTGGACTATATAGGAAGAGGATTAGATCCAATGCACAAGGAATTATTGAACTTATTTTAATTTCTAAACCAATGGGGAATCAAGGTCTTGGATTTACATTGCTTGGGGGTGACCCCATTAATTTTAAGAGTGATTCAACTTCATTTATCAACAATAAAACTCTTAGTAGTGACATATAGTCCCATTATAGTTCCTATGATGAGCTCATGGATATCAATTTATTTGATTCCAATTCTATCATAACCATTATAGCCCATTATCCATTTACCCTTCATTATCCTAACCTAGTTGATTTAGACTAACAAGATTCTATTATACCTCTAGATGAATTTTAGAATGAAGAATCTATTATCGAGTTTATGGGCCTTTGATATGGATTTCTGATTGGTGATCATAAACTAGAGTTCAATTTCCATTTGGACCATACTGCTTATTTTGGAGAGTGGTCAAACTTCCTTGGTCATAATAAAAGTAAAACATCGAGATCATCAAGTGAAAACCTCTTTCAGATGCCCTTAGGGTGGGGAAAGAGTAAATATAAAGATAATTTCATAAGTGAAAACATATTTTAGGTGCTCTTGGATGAGTAATTTCACCTATATCCTTAGGAAGTGTAATGTCAACCTAGTCCAAGAATTACCATAGTTTCTGGTATCAGTTCTGAAGAACATCATGTTTTTTAACTCCTTGCTCAAGATTTTCTTGAATTATTTTCTAATTGCCCATTATCAAGCATAACTAATTTATATTCCTCTTATATGGATGAAAATTGTGATCAAAATGTAAATGAATAGGATCCATTTGCTTCCATGCCTAATATTCTTGAGGACAACTCAACATAACTGATTGAAGATTCCAAAAAGGTTAACATTATTACATATGATGATCACAAGATGGTTTATCTAGGTGCATCCCTCACTAATGAGGAGAGTGAATTAATTTTTACCATTATAAAAGACTTCATTGATATATTTTCATGGTCCTACTCAATCATGCATGGTCTTGACCCTTACTTGGTGTTACATCATGTGGTTGTCCATCTATATGTCAAACTAGTCAAACAAAAATTGTAAAAAATGCATCCATGCATATCCATCCTAGTTAAAAAGAGTTAAAAAAGTTACTAGATGTAGGATTCATTTTGCCACTGGACTATTCTGAGTGAATCTCTAACATCATCCCAGTCAACAAAAAACCATAGGGCATTTGCCTATTTACCAATGTTAGATACATTAATAAGGCATGCCCTAAAGATCATTTCTCACTACATAACTTCAACATGATAGTCAATTAAATGATAGGATATGAAAAAATTTCCATCAAGGATGTATTTTTAGGTTATAACCAAAACAAGATTGTATGAGAAGACTAGCATAAGACTAAAATCACCACTTCAAGGTGAATATTTTTTTATCAAGTTATGCCCTTTGTCTTAAATAATGTAGGTACAACATATCAATGTGTCATGACTATCATCTTCCATGACATGATGCATGACATAGTTAAAGACTATGTTGATGATATCTTAGCTATGTCAAGAACATGTTCAAGCCACCCTGACATTCTACAAAAAATATTTGAGAGGCTTCATAAATATAAGGTGCATATCACTTCTAAGAAGTGTTCATTTGGAATTACTTAAGTAAAATTACTAGGTTTGATTGTGTCACAAATGGTATTGAGGTAGATCTAGCTAAGCTCAAGGGTATTGTTGAAATGCCTCCTTTATCCAGTTTGAAATAGATCCATATCTTATAGGGTAAAACTTAGTCTAAACTCTATTTCATATCATAATTGGCTAATAAGTGTCATCCATTTGCACACCTTTTGAATAAAGGTGTCATAATTCAATGGGATACATATTGTGAATAAGCATTTATTGAATTGAAGACTTATTTGGCTCATCTACCAGTATTGACTCTACCTACACTAGGTAAACCATTACTTTTCTACATTTCAGTAGTAAAACATGCATTAGGCCCTCTTTTGACCCACCATAATGAATAGAGAAAATAACATGTAGTATATTATCTCATTTGGACATTAGTAACTTATGATCATAATTATATACCTATAAAAAGGTCTTGTCTCACAATGGTTTTTTGCTTCCCAAAAGTTGTGACACTACATGCTCAATAATAAAACCATTGTAATTGGCAAGATTGATCTTCTTAATTAATTATTTTCAAATACCACTCTCACAAGCCACATGGCCAAATGGGTTATGTTGCTGAGTGAATTTGACATGGAATACTAAAATAATAAGGCCATCAAAGGGTATGTCCTAGCAGATCAACTCACTGAATCTCATTTGATTGAAACCAAACCTCTTTCATTATATTTTCTAGATGAATAAATCATGAACCTAGATGAAGTAGACATTGAGTCCAAATAATGAAAACTGTACTTTGACAATTCATTCACCTCTCATGGATATGTAGCTAGTATTTTACTAGTCACATCATAAGGGGATATTATTCCCAAGACATTTCACATTAGATTCCACTATGCCAATAAAATGGTTTTGCATGAAGCCTTTATCTCAGGACTTCATCTTTTAATACAATGGGATATCAAGCAATTGATGGTATATGTTAATTCTCAACTAATCATCAATCAAGCCATAAACTAATACCAAACAAGAGACTATAATATTGTATGTTACAAGCGTATAATAGACAATATTAAATAATAATTTTAGTTTCTTCCATTTGAATATATACCATAAGCCAATAACTGAGTGGTAGATGCCATGGATACCATTGGGTCCATGATACAAGTTGCCAATGATGCTAGAGATTATTAATTCTTCATTGACAATATTTTGCAGCTATCTCATTTACTACCAAATTTAGAGAGAGTATGTAATATTATTGGTCCCAATACCCCTAGGTACCAAGACTTGTATACTTATCTCCAATATGAAACCCTTCCAATGAAAATTTCAAATAACCAAACAAAACTATTCCTTCATCAAGCTTAACATTATACCATTCATGGAAACACACTCTATTATATAGGCTATGATCAAATTCTTATTTGTTGTTTATCTTTGGAAGAATCTAAACTAGCATTTAAAGAGGCCCACAAATTAATTTGTGGGTCCCATACCAGCAGCATGGTCTTGGCTAAGAAACTTTTCTCCATAGGATATTATTGGCCCAAATTGGAGATAGATGCTTGAAACTGTGTCAAGAAGTGTGTTTCTTTTTTAAAAACACAAAAATTTGATACATGCACCTTTACTACCACTCTAGCTGATTACTATGCCATGGCCATTTTCAACTTGGGGACTAGATTTTGTCAAGAAAATAAACCTTACTTCATCTAATGGCCATAATCACATCCTTACTACTACAAATTATTTCACTAAGTGGATAAATGACATACCCCTTATATAACTAGAGAGTACATATCCAAGTTCATTTATTTTAATATTATATGTCACTATGACATACCCTCTAAAAATCAACTCTGATAATGGTGGTTCCTTCAAGAATAAGGATCTCAATTCCCTATGTACCTAGTTTAGTATTAAACATAAATGTTCCACACCATTTAACTTGTAAGGAAATGGTCAAGCCAAGGTATATAACATGATCATTATTGTAATTCTTAATAATATTGTCAATGACATTGACCATGACTGGTACTTACAGTTTTTCCCTACCCTCTAGGCTTACCAAACTAGTCATCAAACCCCTATGGGAGATACACCATACTCCTTTATCTTTAGTTTATAGGTTATTATTCCCATCGAGATTGAGTTACCTTCTTTGCATGTCTCACTATAAGATGTTAATGATGATGAAGAATACAAAGTTTATAGATTACAAGAGTTGGATATTTTAGATGAAAATCATTGGGATGCATTAGAATAGAAATGCATTCTCCATAGAGAATTTTGAGTTGGTGACTTGGTCCTGAAAGAAAATCATAAAAATACCAACACCTAGTGTAAAAATAAAAGGCAAATTTGAATCCAATTGGTTGGGTCTATTTGTGGTCACTGTAAATTATGGTTTTTTGGCATACATGATGGTTACTCTAGATGGATAGATCTCAAGGAATGCTTGAACATATTGCACCTCAAGCATTTCCATGTTTGACTTTTATTATGTTCCATTGTTTATGAGATCCCTTGATTTTGGGGCACCCATTATATAACATTAACTAGACCATTTATACATTACTACCTAAACCATTTCGATATTGTTACCTACATCATTTGGACTCACCTACTTGGTCCTTTCTATTGTTACCTAGACCATTCTATTGTTACATAGACCATTCTATTATTAACTAGACTGTTCTAATATATTAGAACAAGAATTTTATTTTCCCTAGACCATTTATATTTGCCCCTACCTATTCTTTTGGACCATCATAATATTATTACCATTGATGATTTTGATTATGAACCAATAAGTATGTAGACATTTTAAATGAATAATTCATAGGTAGTTTTGAATTTTCATCATCAACAACAACATCAACATTAACATTATTAACTTTTTTCCTGGGCTAGTATCTCAAGGCATGTCAACATATGGTTTCATTTATTTAATTGTTCCTTGAGACTTATTCTAATTACTCCTCTTATTATTTACCCATTTTGTGCCATTTTTTTCCTTTTTTATATTACATGGTCCTTTGTTATATGGTTCATTGTATATTTGAACATATTACATTACTTTCATTTTTCCAAAAAACCCAAAAACATTAGAAAACACTAGACTTAATACCAAAGGAATTCCTAGTTAGAGAAGGTGGGCTTAAAATATCCATGATATTTAAAAAACCATTCCATCTTCTAGGTGGGTTTCCTCTTTATTTTTTTCATCATTTCTATTCTTTCATTTCCCTCCCCTTTCTAGGAGAACTAGATCGGCCTAAAGTCCACATGAACTATGTAGACAATGTTTGGATGCATGGGGCATCTTGGATCAGCTTGGTCAATCTTTTTTTAATGTTACCTTACCTGATGCCTTTATGCTCTCACTATTTTATGATTAATTTTGGACCTACACATTAGTTTTTTTTTGAATCTATTACTATTTTTCCTCCATTAATCATTTCTGTTTTACTTATCATCACATTTATTGTATCTTGATTCTTGGGAGAACTATATTGGTTTGAGGTCCCTTTATAATATGTTGGTACTGTCCATTTTCTAGGAGAACTTGGGGGTAGCTTGGACACCCCTTCCTTACTCTTTCATTTCCCCTACTTCAGGCAAACTTTTCATACTTCAAGAGTAGCACCTTATTCACTACACATGAACAATTTTTTATTACTTACATTCAGTATCTTTATCTTCATTACATGGTGTTATGTTTATAGGTTTGTGTGCTTGTTTATTTTAAGTGTTGTGTCTATATACATTTTGAAAATTGATTGTGTCTTGTATTAACTTAGGCTTGAGTTATTTACTTGTGTGTTTAGATTATTTTAATGCTTGTTTGTGTTTTGTATATTCTTGTTTCCACTTAGGTATTGATAATTCATGGTTATGTTTTGTATTTAATTTTTGGTTCTTTCTTTTTATTTTTTGTTCAAACATAAATGTTTTCAACTTAGGTTTTGGTATTTATATCATTATTTTGAGTTGTAAATGTTCGTGTTTAAACCAAGCCATTCACAATTTTAAATCCAATGTTATTATAATTTGTTCATACTTATGATGCATAATTTTATTTTCCATATTAAACACCAAGTACTCCGGTCTTATAAATAATGTGGCACTGAACATACATCATTGAAATCACCATCTTATATATCTGCTACCTAACTAGGATATCATCCTCCAATAAGGATCCAAACATTGGAAACAAGCATGACTCTCTTTGTTACTTTAAGATGTGAACCTCCTTTTTTATGCATCAATCCATGTTATGTATTCATTTACACAACATATTTGGCTATTTATATATCTATTTTTGACATGCATCTCCTAAATTAATCTCTAGTATCTAGTAATGCATCAATCATAAATATGGATATATCAATAATCTATTATGCTAATTGAGGACATGCATCTCTCTTTATTCCATTTTCAAGCCATTTTCTCTTAATTATTCCATTTTCAACCTCTTTTGATGAATTACATGTTCCTTTTTTCTTATCGAGGGCTAACCCCTCAAAATTAAAATTTTGTCATTATCCCCATGAAGGGGCATTGTGGGTCACCCAAACACTATTTGGGCCATTTTCATGATCCCATTTTTTTGCAACTCATGTTTGATTTAATAGAAAGTGGGAATGAATTTTATTCTAATTATGATCATTTTAAGTGACATTTTTATTCTTTGAAATGGTTTTTCTTTAATCAAATGTCTTTCCATGCCATAATGGGTTGCCCAAACTTTGGTTGTGGTATTTTTGTAACCTTATGTTTCTGAAACTCATGTAAAATTTAATAGAAGGCATGAAAAAAGTTGATTCTAATTATGATCATTTTAAGTGACCTTTTTATTGTTTAAAAAGTTGTTGGTTCAACCAAATGTCTTTCCACACCTTCAAAAATAGGGATAAAATGTAGTCATCTAATTATTATCACTATCATAACAAGATTTACAGTTTAAATGGAGTTCTATAATAATGCTCAAACTAGACCAAAATCACTAAAATGCTCTAATTCATAGACACATGTCACGTGCATGTGTTGATTCACATCCATGTATCCCTAATTGGGGAAATACATTTTATAAAAAAATTATCTTCTCCTAATACAAATTTTGACTAAACAAAATGACATTTTGACCATTAAAATCCTCTAATTCATCTACACATATCACAAGCATGTGTTAATTCATGTATATACTACCTTAACTGGGGTATTATCTTATATGCAATTGACACCTTCTTATAATTCAACTTCAATCAAATTATAACTAAGTAAATTGACATTTTCAACTATTTTGATTTAAAAAGTAACCAATTTCCATGAATTGTAAAAATACTAAGTAAAATCATTAAGCAAATCAAATTAGATTAAGAGATTAAGTGATAAATCCATGGAAAGTTATTAAATATTTATTATTGTAAATTCATAATTTAAAATATCTAGGTCATGTCATCACCTATGACATCATCATAGGTTTGTCATCCATAAAGCATTAACGAATATAAATATCAGGATTAAGGCTATTACCATGCTTTATTAATACTCCACTCTTAAAAATATTTATTGCCACATTTATTGCATGTCCCTCCAAATTTGAATGGATTTGTGACCCTCCATCTTGATCTTCATATGGAGGGACACAAATTAATTTTTTAATTTTGGAAAAACTATAAATACATGATCCATGGCCATAACCTTTAAGCTCTTTTTGGTGTAGAAAAACTATGTAAAATTATCTCTAGATAGCTTCACTCATCCTTTAAAAATTGATCAAATCAAGATACAAAGATACTGGTTCAAGGAGAGATATATATAGACACTTTTTCTACCATATTGATAAATATTTAGATCACCAAATTCTACACAAATATGATTAATGGACTGATCATAGACGAGGGCCACCTTGGGAAGGCATTGTCCATGTTTTATTGTCTAAGTATTTTGACTATATTAATCCATGCACTGCAAGGTAGTAGGCCTATCATGCTAGTTATTTATGATTTGTTTTATGCCTTAAACGCATGAACTAACTTGTTTCACAATCCTATTCTATAATATCCTCCTCATTTAAAGTTTTAGTGCATACAACACCATATGATTTACAATGGCGTGGTTAGATATTACCACTAACTAGAGAATTCCAATGTCTACCCTATCCAATATTAGTGTAGGAAAGATTACTAACATGTAGAAAGAGGGTGTTATTTAATACCTTAAACACATGCAAAGTGTCAATCTCTAAAACCTCGTTCATTGAAAATGGTATTGTCTCAGGTTAATATGGCTTCTAGATATGGAATTTTACATACTAATTAGGTGCATGATGTGCCTAGTTGATCATACACATAGCCTTTTGTTTTTCCTTGAAACTCTAAGTACTCAAAAAATCTAGTAATTTCATTGAAAATAAACTCACAATAAAGTTTCTTCAAAAAAACACAAATGAAACTTATGGTGTTTACAAGGTGGGTAATCAAAAACCACCCAACATTAGTCATAAAAGTTCTCTCTTATCAAATATGGCTTGCACTAATAGATTGGGAACCATTTTCATTATAATAGAGGTGATGCATTGAATATTGGATGAATGAATATTGTGCAAATTTCATATTTTGTTTTTTTATCACACATCAATAATTAATAATTTATTAGCCTATTAGGACCTAAATCTCTCTATAAGATACCCATGTGTCAATTTAACATGTTATCAAGTCAATTTCACCTATTAATGACTGTAATGTATTTTCCAAATAATTATAATGGCTATTGGTTAAGCATGATACCTTATTGTATCAATTATATTTTAAATATATATTGTATTTTCTAATATATGTGTAACCAAATCCTCCTGAATCCCTAGGGGTCTTGTGGAATTGTAAGAGGGATAGGAGGGATATAAAGGGGTTTTTTTGTTCATATTGAATTCCCATTTTTTATTTTATACTTGAATGGATTTGATAGACTATACAAACCAAAAAAAAATGTTTTAACCAAAAAAATAATGCAAATCCAACAAAAATACTAAATTTGTTGTTAATTTTCAAAAACAATATTACTTGACTTTCCTCTTGTGTGATATTGTTGATCATATCATTAAATGAGCTTTGTAAGGGATTTAAATAGAGTTTTCCAAGGTAATTTTTTAGAACTTGAGTGTAAGTTTGATGGCACCAGTCATGTTTATGTGCAATAAAAAATTTTAACGATGAACTGAGATGTAACTTCAATGTTTTTTTTAAAACTATGTGGATATAAATGTGTATGTATTATAATGTATGACCTATAGTCGTGGTATTTACCAGGCCTAACATAAATAACATATATGTGTTATTTTAATACCATGTACATGTTAATTATTATTTCATTTTTTTGATAAAAAATTACACTCCCTCCCCTCCTCTCCCCAACTTATTGCACTTATCCCCTACAAAGACATGACCAATGGATTGTAAAAGGTATCTAGTCAGTATTCATATTGTAATGTTGTAATATGATAAGATATGAGGTAATAGAGGATATATATAATAAAAAAGGAGTGATAAATGATATATGTGAGAGTACAAAATATTAGAGATTTAAAAAAAAAGAATAGAGATTATAGAGATATAACATAAAGATATATGCAAAGTGTAGCAATTATTTATGATTATATATATAAATAAATACTATTAGAGTATTAAAAGAATTGTGTACTATGTAATGTGTATGTTAATTAATGCACTATTTCAAAATTTTATGAATTAACATAATAACCAAGTAACAACACATAATACTAACCTTTTCCCTACATTATCTCTAACTAGAGTCATTTCAAATTGCATAACTATTTATAGCCAAGTTGAAATTTTATGTTAACATTTTATGGAATTACACAGACTTTATTTATCAAATCTATACAAAAACATATTCATTAATGTTTTAGAATCCATACCTAACATAAATTAAATAGTGTAAAAATAATTTACTCAAAAACAAGTTCCACTCTGAAACAAAAAGAATAAATGTGTCATTCCTTGAGGTGAAAACATATGTTTTTAGACTAGAATAAGAATTTTGGGTAACATTTTTAGAAATATTATGGACTTGGATATTGAGGAAGGAAAAATACATAGAGGGATATATAATAAGCATGAAGAAACCATTTAAGTGGACAACGGGTAAATTATAGGTCCTTGAAAAGATTAAAAAAAACCCTTGGACTCAAGCGATTAATTACTAGTTTAAGACCACACTAAATTCCTTTTTGATCATTTCTATGATTGATGGTTGGACAAAATTTAACACAAATAAAGTTAAATTTTTGGAATGATAATGAGGATGTTTTTTTTAAATAGTATTGATCCTAATACGTAATATGTTTTATGATAATGGGTTGGTCAAATATGGGGAAAATTTCCTTTAGTGGCTAGCCATCTAATTAGTGGTGTGTGGAAATAAGCGGGGTTCTCAAAAGATATGACTTCTCATAATATTTGGTTTAATGGTTGGAGTATATTTTTTTAAAAAAATAGAGGGATATAATGATTATTATCATAATAAAAAAAAATTATTGAAGAGATGTGGATAATAATAGTAAATAGAATGAATAAGTATTTAGAGATAAAATGACAAACAAGGAGATGAGGAAATAGATAGAGGAAGAGAAAATTAAATTAAAATATAGGAAGGAGATATAGAAAAAAGTGAGAGAAGATAGAATATTTTTAAGAGATAGGAACATGGAAGATAGTATACACACTAACATTTAATAAATAAATTCTTGAAAATGATTTTCCTTGATATCTTCACCTTGTTTGGCCAATCTACCATTCTGATAACTTGTAATATCTAAGAAAGTATTCAAAATATTTTAATTAATAATAACATAATCCAAAGTTCCCTATTTCATTCATATCCATTCATATTCATCATATATTTTACTACCACTCTTATTTCAGAAGACTTTTTCCTTTTAGAAAAAAATTGCATTAGACAGACAAAGGCACACTAGGCAGTTGTCTATTAGTTTAGACTTGTCTCGTGCACTCTAATCACTATTTTTTTAAAAATACACACTTCCTAATGAATTTTTTACACATGTTAATAGGTAAATTAAAAAAAATCAAAATATTTATCTATAAAATCATATCAATGGCCACACTTAAAATGACCTATAATTATCTTATAATGCACCTATCTTTCTGATTTCAAAAACATCCAGTTTCTATTTAAATATCTGTATTTTTATTTCTACTAAAAAAATTAGTATTTTTAAAAGTTCAACATTGTTTATTCTAGGTTGAGGGCATCCCTTGTCAAATAATCTAACAATATTTTATGGTTGCATTCATATGATCTTACCTAAATGGAGATATACATCGGCCTGAGGAAATATTGACTATATAGGCAACACTAAGTCAACACGGGTTTTATGATTATAGCTCAACCATTCCCACTTCCCCTATTTTTTCATTTTTACATTTGATATCCTATTTTGTGATTGTATAGGGTCATGGTTTTTATTTTATTGGTCATCCACACAAATTCAAGTTGTACATATAGGTAAGTTACATACAAATCCATGCATGAAAAAAAAACATATTTTTAGATCCAATGCATAGCCTAACATGATAATGTCATAGTAGATTGACAATAATGCCCTACACTCCTATCCACCTCTTATGTATTTGTCACCATAGATAATGATCCACTTTTTATAATGTATTTGTGTTTGTAGGTATTTTGAAATAATAACATTTCATATAAAGTCAATATAGTCTATAATAAATAATTTTCAAGGACAATTATCTAACCCTATCCTCAGTTTCTATTATCAACAAATTTATAGATTTTGTGTTTTTCTATATTTTACTTTATTCTATTTTATATATCATCCTAGATCATATTTTAATAGTTTACATTTCCATTTAGAGTCAATTTTAATTCAATATTTAATTCTAGTGTAAGTGTAATCACCTAAAAATGACACTTGAGTGTTAAGAGTGCTGCTTGAGACCACCCATCCCTAGATTAGCCCTAGACCTATATTATGGCCTATTTAGACATTTATCACACCTTTGTGTAGGTCACACTCATTCCTAAATATCCCTAAAGTAGTCCCAACCCTCACTTTAATATCTTAGCCCCTAGTGATTCATGTTATTCCACTTAGACACTAATACCATAATTTAGACAATAGTGCCCCATGACACTAGTGTCCCATTTTGGGCACTAGTGTCCCATTTTGGGCACTATTGTCCTTTTCCCTCCTTTTGTTACCAATGGATATATTTTCAAATGATCAACCACATAGGGTCATCCTAGACCTATTTTAAAACTTTAAAAAACATTATAACCTTATATGTACATGACTTTTAACCCTCTAAACACTCTATAGAAATCATATGTAAATTACACAAACAAACTCAGAAAAAATTGTGAATAATCAAGGTTATTAATTCCTATTATGCCCTACTTCTACATACAACCATATACAACATTCTTAAGCTCATATTAATTAGGTTTCTAGTCTTAATCACATTAAAATTACTCAAGATATCATTCATAATAGCTTCACTTTCACTTACACTAGAACTTATGTGGGGATAACTACATCGATCTCGATCCCTCTTTAGAGTATTTGTATGTAGTCAACTCTCATCATAACGAGATGTTGAGGATGTTTAGCCTATCTCACTAAAAATACACTTTACTACTTTTGCCAATTATATGCCATAGAAATATGTAGATTTAGGGTATTCAAATAAAATTAGTCAAAACAAGTCATCTACAGAGATCCATAACTCATGTGTGCATGAACAAGCTTAGCAAACCCTGACACAAGTGTACCTATAATCTCACAATAATTATACACCAAGGACACTAGAGAAAAAATAGGGAAACTGACTATTTTCACTTGGATTTTTACCCTTTGAGGATAAGTCTCATCTCTCCTCATCTAAGTGGCATAATGGAAACATCTCACAAGTTGTGGGTAATCAATAGGTGAGATGAATCTCTAGAAAGGCTAGTTCCCTTGATGCACTCTTTGAAACACCTTCATAATAATAAAATTTTCATTAAAAGTGTTAAGAATACAAACTAAAGAAGTTAAAATGTGATGCAAAAATAATTATTTTCCTCCTATTGACTAAACTTATACTACTTAGAACAAATTAAAGCATTTTTTCACACATAACTCACAAGTCAAGATAGATTGTTACATCAATGTTTCATATGATAGGTTAAATAGGTATATTTGATTTTTATGAGGGATAATTAATGATACTTTGGATAATACATTCATAAACCACTTCCAAAACTCTCATACACTAATAAATACAACTAACAAACCCCTGCAACAATTACTCTTTTACATACTTGGTGGACAATCAAAGACAACAATTTAGAAAAGACTATGTTTTACTAGACAAGATCAACAATATTTGCAACAAAACTTAATTATGCAGAATTTAAGTAGTAAAATTCACTTTTTTATTGCTTTAAGAGACATTCAATTTAGAAAAGAGCCCAAAAAGTCACTACTTATAGAATTTGGGAGAGAAGTGATAAAATGGAAGTCCAAAGGTCACTTAGACACTTTTAATGTTGATATAATAGGTTACATGTGCATGAGAAGAGGATGTGAAACTGACTATGCAATTTTAGAAAGTGCAAGTGTCAATTCAAGGCATGAAACTCTTGGAATGTGGTATTAAATTCTTTGTGTTGGCTCAAAAAATTGCCTTCATAATCTATCTCTATTGTAACGTCCAAAAACTGATTATGGATAGGTATAATAATTGGATTTAGAGGTAAGGGTTATATATATTCTTCTCCATGCATTAGCTGCATTCCTAATCAGCTAGATTCCTATGAAAGTGAGTCATCACTGCCTCCAGTCAAAGGAACTCGTCTTTCACACACCTTGCACACTTGGCTTCAAAAATGGATTTAGTTTCTCATTAAAATCCATAAAATTTATTTTATTACACTTTTAAATACCATCCATAGCCTTAGAGGAATTATGCACACCTTAAAATCAGCTAACTTGAAGTTTTTCGCCCTTCTCACTATCATGTTCACTTTGTTAGTTTTGACTGGCTAAGATGAATCTATTGGTAGGAACACTTAGAATTTTTTATATAGTGTTAAATGTTCCTATTTAGTTATAATAATTCATAATATTACTCCCAAAGTTTATTTCTCTTCTTGGAAGTCCCTAGAACCTGCACAATGCACAAAATAATCAAAGAAAGCCATTATGTACCACATCCATACACGTAGGGTATCACAAAAATTGATGAGGAGGAACCCTTAAGAGTAATATACAACCTAAAACCAATTTCATGGTCATTTAATCCCATTTTTATATCTCTCGATGCTTATTTTATTAGTCATGTCCTTATTCAAGGGTTAGCAAGGGTTTTAGGTCTTCTAGGCTCTTAAGATTTGTTCATAAAGATATGACATTGGAACTAAAAACCCAGTTCACTAAAACAAGGTTAAATAAATATTTAAAACTTCCCAAAATCCCTATACTTCCATGCATAACCTCAAAGAAGATACAAGCACCCAAAGTTAGCCTATCGAGTTTTGACCTTCATTTCTTGTAGGCTTAAATTGGCTCCAAGCCTAAAAAAGGATTATTTATGATTTATATAAAAAATGAGGATTTAACACCTATTTATTTACCTTAAAAACATGCTAAAATATTCTATAATTCCCACCTAATTCTATAAATGACATTGACCCCTCATTTGGATATTAGGCTTAAACCCTACCTAACAGACCTGATTGCAAATTTGGGATTCTAGACCATTTAGTTGAGATTATCTCCTCTTTTATTTATTCATCATGTTTTCCTAGGAATTTTACATATTTCCACACCTTTTAATAAGGTTTCATTATCTTCTTGTCCACTTTTTCCACTTTCCTTCACAAAAAATGTAGGCCTTGTTCACAAGGGAGTGCCCTCTATCTAAGACAAAATAAAGGGTACTCCCCTTATTTTCCCTGATAAACAAAGTGGTGAAACAAATTTCACAAGATATGAGGACATTATAAAAAAAAATTAATCCTTTTTTCAGGTCATTTGACCTTCCATCCCTTGTGAAAACCAAAATAGAGCCCTGTTGAGATAGATTGTGCAGGGTGTAAGATGTAGACTATGTATTACATCAATAGGGTCCTTTCTTCTTCATGATTTTCATTGGAGAGAGAATTTTTATTGTATAAAAATCATGGTGAATATTTTATATAATTTTTCATCACTCTAACTTACTACATACCCTTCACACTCTTTGCTCAATCAAAACTAAGTTTCATCTCTTGACTACAACCTTGCTTTGAATGGGGATACCTGTAGGTTAATTTTCATGTTTTGAGCTTGAGAAAATGTATATTGATCACCTTATATCATTTTAGGATCATTGTATTAAATTTTTTCCCATTTTTAATCATTATTATGCATTGGTATCAGTCATAACCTCAAACCTACTTGTTGCCTATCTTGGTCAAACATAGTCAACTTTGTTGGAAGGAGTAAAACCCTATAGGTGAAGATTCATTTTTTGATAGGTTACACATAATTTTTTGGGTCTCATGAACCATTTTTAATAATTCCCCATCATCCAAACCTAATAATTCCATTTTAAGCCTCTAACATGGAATATGTACAACTACAACCAACTGTAGGTGAGTATTCTTGAATAATGGGACACTTGTAGATGTGCATAGGGCTCAAAACACAATGTGTCATCTTCCTTGAATGCAATTTTAGGTTATAAATTATATTTTAAACCATATATAATAATATAATCATGGTTTAATGATATACTATTGTCAACATGGGTGAAGAGGTCTTTTATAGCTCAGATCTTGTATAGGTTATTGCTTGAAATTAGTACATGAAAGTGCATTTTTGTGCCTTCCAAAAATCATTTTCCACCAATCGTCTTGACCTCATATTTTGTATAACTCTTCTAATATGTGTATACCATAAATTATGGTCATATATAATTATCAAAATTCTTTTTAACCCTACTATAGGACATCCATAAAATGTCTTGGAACTCTATTTTCACTTTTTAGGGAAAATGTCCCTAAACTCAGTTATCTTATGTTTTAAGGTGATCCATACTTCCATTTTCCCATTTGATACTTCAAGAAGGTTTGTTATGATAAAATACACCTAATAGGATTCCAAATAAGATTTTTACACTTATTTCAAATTCCCATACAAGGACCTTCATAGCTCTGTGATGCCACCTGTATGTGGGTAATTCACATACAGGCAACAAAACAAACTTGGGTAGTATGCAAGATATATATGTTCATGATTAATTATATGCTCTCACCAATATTTCCAATGTAATATTAACACTCTAAAATATTTAAACACTTATCAAATATCCCATCTCAACATGACATCATCAAAGAGAGATTCTTATAGGTACATTTGAGAAGTATGTAGGCGGTGGATAGAATTGGAGCAATGTGTGTAGATGAATGATCTCATGAAAAAAATTAGACTCATTAAAAATCCGTAAAATGTATTTTTTTCACCATGGGGATCTTGATACAAGTCTCAAAAGATCTATTCCAATGCGATATCCTCTTGTAAACACTTGTTACAGAGTAGGTAGGGATAGCTTGTGACTAGTTGGTGTGGTGCATGATCTTGCAACCAACCTTGAATTTTCCTTATAAATTAAAATTAACTCTCTTAATATCCTAATTAATTTAAAAAATCAATACACTTTCATTATATTTCCATGAACAAGATAGACAAGCTCTAGACATGTGACTGTAAGTGGGAGTGAGTGAAGAGTTGACTATGAGAAATGACAAGATTGAAAGTTGATCAAAGCATGGTGTGATGAAACCAAACATGAAATGATGTGATAAGTATGTAAATTATACATGGGAAAAATTATATCCCATTCACATGAAACCCTCGCATAGAACCAAACCTTCTTAAATCAAGAAAACTTGACTGAGACTTCAAATGGTTGCACCTTATTACAACATGAGATGATTTTCCTATAAAAACACCATGAAACATGAAACCAAGAATGAATATAATTTTATAAGGAAGCCAACATCATCTAGATTCAACACCACCAACTAGATTGTATGGACCTATCCAAATTTGAGAAAAATCTATAGGGTGCAAGAAATAGTGAGTAGAAAAACACAATCAACTTGTTAGAGATGATTCATAAAGCATAGTTGACCAATATTTTATCACTTTTTATTTAAATTAATCTCTCCAATTTTAATTTCACCTCCCAAAATCTATACCAAGCATAAACATGCTGACCACTTCTATGTGTCTAAAATGGAAAATAAGGAGTAGAACAGTTTTGGACCTTTTTTAGCGTTTTCAAAGCATGACAAACACTAATATGAGTTTGAGGAATATGAAGAGATGTTCCATGACCTTATCCTACATGTCACCCTCCCTCATCGGCCGTACAAGTACTAAAATTCTCCTTTTTCAGTTGATTTCTTGATCTTCAATTAGATAACCTATAAGTTTCAGGTGGAACTGACATTCTTGATAGGGAATATAACTTATTGGATGTTTAAAAGTAAATTAAGACACTTGGACACCTTGAAAACCATGCCACTTGCATTTATGACCTCTAAAAGTCAATTAAGTGACTCAAAATGGCATATAAACTAATTAGACCATGACTAAGGATAAACGTGCATCAAATAACATCAAATAGACTATAACATACCCTGTGACAAAATATTAGACCCCTAAAACATCTAAAAATCAAGTTTTTACCTATATGTGTCCCAATTTGACCTACAGGGTCAAATTTGGTCAACAAATTAGTGACTCATAGGGGTAGTATGCCTACTATACTAAAGATTAGTAGCCTTATCTATCTTTGGGATAAGGGAGTCAATTAATTATTGAATATAACTAGAAATTAATTACCTAAAACACACACAAAATAACCACACCACACCAAGCAAACACAAAACAAAACAAGACACACATGTGCATAAGCACTTAGGGAAAATAAGAAAAACAATAGCTATGTACAAAGAGAGAGGAGAAATTTAGTATAAATATTTAAGATATATCCCATTTACTAGGATATTAATCTCCTCTCCATCTAACCTTGAGAATTTGAAAGCTTTGTGTTGCTTGCATTGAGTGATGACATAAGGGCCACTCCAAAAAGCATCAAACTTTATGTGTTTTACAAGCTTAGCCATATATTCATCCTAATTTATAATAATGTATCCTTATTGAAAGGTTCTTGGGATGGATTTATTATCAAAATATCTCTTTGTTTGATCTTTATGAGATCTCATAGTTTGCATAGCTTGATCCCTTATTTCTTCAAGCTCCATCAACTCACATAATTTGACCTCCATGCTTTCATTTTCCATCAAATCTAGCTAGTACATGAGATCCAAAGCTAGTAACTCAAGTGAAATAGGAAATCTATCCTCTATTCCATAACCAAGTGTATATGGTGAGTTTATAATGGCTCTTTTGGGGGTGATTGTATCAACCCAAAGAGTTGTCTTCAATTTGGAATGCCAAGTTATTTGGTTTTTCTCTAGTGTCCTCTTGATAATCCTAATTAGATTCTTATTAGTGGACATATATATTACATTCCCTTGTGTATAATATTTTGATGAAGTAATAAGATAAATGCCATGTTTCAAATCCCACTCACATGTCTTCATTCCAAGGAAAGCCAATGTATTGTCTAAAATAATTGTTGAATGAGCCCCTAATATTATCATTATCCTTCATAGAAGTCTAAAACTAAACTTTAATTTTCTTCCTTAAGATATAAAACCTACACCCATCCTATAAATTAATCTCTGGAAGCTAACACCCACTTGTGACAATCACTAGAAGGTTGGTTGATTAAGCCTATGAAATCTAGACCCCATTACATAAAAGGTTGGTCTACTTGTATTGGATGAAGAGGTAGGGATGAAATATTTTTTTCACCATCAAAGATGGAACATTTTTGAGATTTTGTTACCCAAGCATGAGTATATTTAAACAAACTAGGCCAAAAGTAACTAGCTCTCTTAATCTTGGCAGCTGTGGTCCTTGGAACAAAGTGACCACCTACTGGTCCATCATGAAACTCAAGCAATATATTCTCAACCTAATCTGATTCAACACATCTCAATAGTACACCTGATAAATATTTTATAAACAATACTCCATCAACAATTACATAAGGAATGGATTATAATCTGAAGTACCTTCTTTTGGCTCTATCTAAGCCTTATGGACACTCACTAATTTGAAAAAAATTGATCATTTCTTGTGTCCAAATCCTCATTAGTGAACATGAAACTGTCATAGGATCATCTTTAAGTGTTAAAACAATTTCCTTTTGTTCTTTCAAATCTGAAGCAAGGTGTTCACATAATCCCTTACCTTTCACTAGCTTGGTTATCTTGATTTCTACATCATACTCCACTACTTTTGTAATCCAACTAGCCCTTTTTCATTCAAATATATACTCAAAAGGAATTATTTGACATTAGGATGAGGTAAAAATATATTAATCCTTTTTTTATATAACATGTGCCTAAACTTCTTTATACTTCTAACAACTAAAAGTACTTGCTACTCTACATAAGTGCACCTTACCTAATAGCCTTTCAATCCTTGGCTAAAAAAGGCAATAGGCTACTCCAAGTTTTCTTCTTTTGATTGAGTTAGAATGGAAGATATTAATTATTCATTTACAAAGGTATACAAGTTGAAATCCTTTGAGAAATCAAGACTTGCAAGAGTTGGAGCTTGAGCAATAGCTTACTTGATCTCTTCAAAACTCTCTTTCCTTCTCCTTGTCCAAGTAAACACGTTATATTTATTTAGCATAGAGGTTATAGGCTTGAATAAATTATAAAAATTAAGAATAAACCTCCATATGAAATTTATTTTTCAAACAAAACTTTACAAACCTTTTTTGTGTTTGGGTAAAGCCAATGCCAAGATTGCATTCACCCTTTCAGGATATATGGATATACCTTTTTGTGAAACAATGTGTCCCAAAAGTTTGACTTCATGGATAGAAAAAAAAATTATTTGGATTAAGAGAGATTTAAAACTCTCTAAATTTCTCAAAAATCTTCCTAGGATGATTCAAATTATCCTTGACATCCTTGGAGAAAACCATTATATCATCAAGATACACTAGCACTATATCATTTACTAGGCCTTGAAACTCCACATTTATTACACATTGAAATGTTGCCTTATCATTAGACAAACCAAAATTCATTTTACTATATTCATATGTCCCCCATTTATTGGTAAATTTTGTCTTTTATTGATCTCCTTCCTTTACCAAAGATGTATTATACCTTTAAGAACCATCAAGGAGTGAGAACCTTTCACTACCTACCATAACTTGTCAAATTTGATCCATGGAAGGAGGATAATGATCCTTCAAGGAAAATCTATTAAAGTCTCTAAATTCAACACATAACCTGATTTCCCCATTCATATTCCTTATCGGTACTAAGTTTACCAACCAAGATGAATCTTAATAAGAAAAATGATTCTAGACTCAATCAACTTTGTAAGTTCCTTCTTCATAAGAGGCTCAATCTTAGGATTGATTGGCCTTTACCTTTGATTGATAGGCTTATCATTATCATCTAAATCTATGGTATTTTGAGCTAAATTTAGGTTAAATCCTTTTAAATATCTATATTCCTATGCAAAGATATCATAAAATTCTTTGTATAATTCAATGAAAGCATACTTTTCTTCTCTAGTACACACATTCCCAAGAGCAAGCAACTTATCTTTGAATATTTTTACTCTCTCATAGTTTTCTTGATTATTATAAATGATTACCTTTTCCTTCTTTAACTTATCATCATCATTGAAAATACTCTCAAGTTTGAATACACCCTTAGGGAGCTTGTTTGTCTTCAATTTTACAATCTACTCTCCATATTGCTATTGTAGTTTGGACTAGTTTTTTGAAGAAAACTCAACCTCCTCTTATATAAAAATATATTTTTTTTTGGTCACTATCAAATAATTTCCAATTAGTGAAATTATCAGGTATATAGGGCCTTAAAATCACTTTGATATGAGGTTGGTTCTTGTCATCTCTTATCCCCTTTGGAACATCAAACTGAGCTCCAATGGTTGCCAACCTATTAGCATGTTTTTTATCTTCTCTTGGTATAGATTTAATGTTTAAATCTTGGAAATATTCCACAATATCCCACATTCTATGCTTATAGGATTTAAGCAAAGAGTTCTTAGTCATATTTTGATCTCTCACTTGATTCACAATCAACTCACTATCACCATAAATGTGTAACTCTTTCACACCTCTTTTCCTAGCCCACTCAAGTCCATGAATGAGGGACTCATATTATACTAAATTACTAGTAAAAATAAAGTGAAATAAAAAAGTAGAGTAATACCTTTCCTTGGATGGAGATACTAACATTGCTCCACCACCTGATCCAACCTTGCTTCTTGATCCATCAAAATAGAGTTGCCATAGACCATACATAGTCTTATTTAGCTTCATCAAATTTGGCCTAAAAGATCCTCTTTCATGAAGACAATACACTCTAAGAATATATTCCTCTGTGAATTTATAAGGATCATGTTCATAGTGTTCATCTCCCCAGTCATATAGATGTATATCAGCAAGTCCTTCAAGAGAAGAAGTTGGGGATTGATCCATGTGAAGCTCTTCCTCATAAAGAATAACATAATTTACATTTGCAACCTTAGGAATGTAGGGATCTAAATTATTGTTATGAATAGGTTCTAATTAAATATTTACCTTGGTACCATACTTTGTTTAAAAAATCATATATGCCCAATTTGTTGCCAAGTATCCACCTATCTTGGATGTAAACTCTCTTGACAAATAAAGAGCAAAGTATGGGGGTAAATATACAACAACCACATCATGGAGGGTGGATAAAGTAGGAAAATACTATAAAATAAAATTTATAACCTTTAATACTCCCAAGGTCTTTTTTCGTGACCCATCCAATTGTAGAACTACTTTATCCATTGGTTCATACTTGAGGCTTAGTTTATCTGCTATTGACTTGGGCATAATTGAAGTACTGGCCCCACTATCTATGATATATTTATCAACTAAATAATCACCAATGATAAAAGATATATAAAAATGAGTATTATCATTTTTTTACTTATCCATCAATGGGCTGAGTTCAATTCACCAAAACAACATTTTTAGTTCTTGCTGATCCAACTGGTTTACCTAGTCCAAGCAATTCTTTTTGGAGCATATCCTTTTATCCTAATGTTTTCAGTGAATCCAAAAATTAAATATTCATGATTAACATATTAATTTTATCTATAAAATATATATAAGGATTGTTCATCTTAAATTTCTCTTTGGAAGCACTAGTACCTTGTGGTGTAGCATGTAAAGGTGGATGTGTAGGAGCTAGTCTTAAATTTTAAGATTTCTTATTTTCCTATACCTTAGAAGCTGAGTTAGGCCCACCTACCATTGGAGATAATGGAGGATTCAAAATAGTTTCTTTATTGTTCAATTTTATCTCTTCAATATCCATCTTCTTAGATTTAGTGTTAGAGGATACACTAGCATTCACATTATTTGAACTTCCCAAATGATTCATGGCACAAAATTCTCCCTCTAAATGATTCATAAGAGTAGAATCATATTATTTTTTTCCATTTTACATTCTATTTTTCATTGGCACCTAAAAATTTGGAAATTGAGGTACTTTAATACCTTGCATTGTCATAGCTTAACTAGGCATCTCACTGGCATATACAACTTGGCCTTAATTTTGGTCATTTGAAGGATACGATCATTGTTCTTGAACAAAATTGTTTTGAGTAAGAAAAAGGGCTCTAGAAGATAATGGGGAATTAGGATTGAAAATTTGGTAAGGTCCATATTGAGTTATTTGACCTTGTCCTTTATAATTACCTTGAAAAGGAGGCTTACTTGCTTGTCCAAACTAATTTTAGGGCTAATAAAGCTTGTAATTTTGAGCTTGTTGTCTATTGAGAGAAACCAATTCATTAGTAACACTTTGAATCAAAATATTGACTTCAGGAATATCATTTTCATGGGAAAGGGAAAAATTCTCTTGGATATTAGGAAAAGGATCAAGGTAGGTAACCCAATTTGACTAGTAAGTTGCAAATTAGGGAACAATGACATTGGTGGTCTAGGAACAATCTTCTATGTTTGAACAAAAAAATTCTCGAAATTAATATCTATCTCATAGGTAATAGGTAGTGTATTACCATGCATGGATTGGATCATCATGTTTATATAATTATTTAATGCTTTTAGGTAATATAAGAAGGCATAACTTGGAGTAGGTCTCGTAAGGGTTGGGATCCTATCCCATGTCTTTTAAAATATAGATTCAAAATATTGCATTAACTCTTGAGGAGCCCTCTTGATATTATTTAGTTTCTCATCTATTGACAAATAATCACTCATCTCTTCAAACCTCTTAGACAATATATTTCTTAGTTCATCCCATGAAGCAATGGAAGCATGAGGTATAGTTCCATACCAATCTAAAGCTTTCCCTTTGAAAGACAATGCCAATAGCCTGATGGCTACATTATCTTGAGTGATATTATGGATGTTGTATAATTTTTCCATGTTTCTAATGTGTTCAATAGGAGTAATATGTCTATATCCACTAAAATATGGAACACTTTTAAGGTTTTCTCTAGGAATTTGGTCATATTGGGTAAGATTCAAAGTAGATTATCTGGTGAAGGCTATAAAAGGAATGTTTCTAGACATATTGGAAAGAAAATTATGAGTATTATGGGTTAAACCAAGTAGAAATTTGGACTTTTTAAAAACCAACTCCCTTTAATAAGGATGAGTATTCACAAATTTAAACCTTTTGATAGAATAACAATGCAATTGCACAAACTCAAAAGGAATACCTTTAGTAGTAGACCTAGTGGTCACCTTGGGCATGGAAAATAAGGACTAAATAGAAAATAAAGAGTTGAAAACTAATTTTAGTTACCATGTACTAAATATATATGTTCTTGTAACTACAAATATGCTAAGAACAACACCAATATTGGATAATATTTTAGGACATAGAATCCCATTGGGCATGCCAAAAATTATTGTCACTTGGAATTCTACCCTTTGAGGACATGTATCATCTCTCCTCATCCAAGTGTCACAATGGAAACATCTCACAAGCTATGGGTAACTAATATATGAGATGAATCTCTAGAAGGGCTAGTTCCCTTGATACACTCTTTGAAGCACCTACCTACTTATCAAATTTGCATAAAAACGGTTAAGAAGACAAACTAAAGAAGTTAAAATGTGATGCACCACTAATGAGTTTCCTCATATTGAATAAAATTATAATACTTAGAACAAATCAAAGCATTCTTTCACACATAACTCATAGCTCAAGATAGATTGTTACATCAATGTTGCATATTCTAGGTTAAAGAGGTATATTTGATGTTTAAGAGGGATAATAAATGATAATTTAGATAATATATGAGATGAATCTCTAGAAGGGCTAGTTCCCTTGACACACTCTTTAAAGCACCTACCTACTTATCAAATTTGCATAAAAATGGTTAAGAAGACAAACTAAAGAAGTTAAAATGTGATGCACCACTAATGAGTTTCCTCATATTGAATAAAATTATAATACTTAGAGCAAATCAAAGCATTCTTTCACACATAACTCATAGCTCAAGATAGATTGTTACATTAATGTTGCATATTCTAGGTTAAAGAGGTATATTTGATGTTTAAGAGGGATAATAAATGATAATTTAGATAATATAGTCATAAAACACTTCAAAAATTATCATAAACTAATAAATAACACTAATAAATACCTTTAACAATTACTTTTCTACATACTTGGTGGATAATCAAATATACATGCTAGAAAAAACTATTTTTTATTAGACAAGGTCAACAAGATTTGCAACCAGACTTGATTATGCAACATGTAAGTATTAAAATTCACTTTTTTATTTCTTAAAGAGACATTAAAATACAAAATTTTCTATGGTTTCACCACTAACCAACGGAGGTTACCCAAAAGAGCCCAAAAATTCACTACTTATAGCATTTAGGAGATGAATGAGAAAAGGGAAGTACAAAGGTCACTTGGACACTTTTCATGTTGATATATGGGATTACATGTGCATGATAAGATTATTTTAAACTGACCATGAAAGGTAAAAAAGGTACAAGTGTCAATTCAAGGTATGAAACTCTTAGAATGTGGCATGAAATTCATTGTGTTGGCTCAGAAAACTGCTTTCATCATCTAGCTCTATTGGAACATCCCAAACCTGATTAAGGATAGGTATAATGATTGTAATAAGATTTAATGGTTTCATAAATTATTTTCCATGCATTTTTTTCATTCTTAATCACTTGGATTCCTCTAAAAGTGAGGCATCACTGCATATAATCAAAGAAACCCCTCTTTCACACACCTTGCACACTTGGCTTCAAAAATGGCTTAATTTTCTCATGAAAATACATAAAATGGAGTGTATGACACTTGGTAACACCATAAATGGCCTTATAGGCATCAATCACACCTTAAAATTAACTTACTTGAAGTTTTTTACCCTTCTCACTATCATGGTCACTTTGCCAATTTTGACTAGCTAAGATGAAGTTGTTGGTAGGAACACTTATAAGTTTTTTTGTAGTATTAAACATTCATATTGAATTATAATAAGTCATAATATCACTCCCAAATTTTATTTCTCTTCTTTAAAGTCCATATAACCTACACAATGCACAAAATAGTCAAAGAAAGTCATTCTATACCACATCCATACAAGTAGGGTAGCAAAAAAAATTGATGAGGAACCCTAAAGATTCATATACAACATCCAACAAATTTCATGGTAATTTAATCCCATTTTGATAGATATCCATGCTTATTTTCTTAGTCATGTCCTTATTCAAGGGTTAGCAAGGGTTTTAGGTCTTATAGGATCTTAAGCTTTGTTCATAAAGACATGACATTAGAACTACAAACCAATTTCACTAAATCAAGGTTAAAACCTATTTAAACCTCCTCAAAATCCTTATACTTTCATTCACAACCTCATACAAGATACAAGCACCCAAAGTTAGCCTATCAAGCTTTGACCTTCATTTCCTATAGGCTTGAATTTGCTTCGAGCCTCAAAGAGGATCCTTTATGATTTATCTAAAAAAATGAGCCTTTTAAAACCTATTTAGTTACCTCAAAAACATTATAAAATATGGTATAATACCCACCTAAGGCTATAAATGACATTGACCCCTCATTTGGATATTAGGCTTAAACCCTACCTAATAGGCCTAACTATAACTTTAGGATTCTAGACTATTTAGTTGAGATTATCTCATATTTACTTGATTACTCATGTTTTCATAGGTATTATCCAAATTTACACACCTTTTTATAAGGTTTAATTTCCTTATATTCCACTTTCCTTCCCCAAAAATGTAGGCCTTGTTCACAAGGGAGTGTCCTTTGTCTGAGATAAAAAAGAGGGCATTCACCTTGTTTTCCTAGACAAACCAAGTGGTGTAGGGGATTATCCAATAATTAAGGAATTTTTTTAGAAAAATTAAACCTCTTGTAATGTAATTTTACATTACATTCCTTGTATAAACCAAAATAGACCCTTGTTGAGATAGATTGTGCAGGCTATAAGATATAGACTATGTATTGCATCAATAAGGTCCTTTCTTTTGCATTATTTTCATTGGTGAGAGAATTTTTAGGTTATAAAAATCATGGTGAATATTTTATAGAATTTTTAATCACTCTAACTTACTACATACCCTTCACACTCTTTGCTCAGTCAAAACTGAGTTCCATCTCTTGACTATAGCCTTACTTTGAAGGGGGTACCTATAGGTTGATTTTCATGTTTTTATATTGAGAAAATGTATATTGATAACCTTAGAGCCTCTTAGGATAATTATATTCTTTTTTTGTCTCATTTTTAATCATTATTATGCATTGGTAGCACTCACAACCTTAAACCTTCTTATTGTTAATCCTCGTCAAACCCAATCAATTGTGTTGGAAGGAGTAAAACCCTATAGTTAAGATTCCTTGTTTGATAGGCTACACATATTTTTTTGGGTCTCATGAACAATTTTTAATTATTACCCATCATCCAACCCTAATAATTCCATTTTTAATTCTCTAACATAGGTTGTGTACACCTACAACTAGCTGTAGGTGAGTATTCTTGAATGATGGGACACCTGTAGATGTCCATAGGGTTCAAAACACAATGTATCATCTTCCTTGAATGAAATTTAGATTATAAATTCTCTTTTAAGCCATATATAAATATACAATCATTTTGGCATGATATACTACTATCAACTTGGGTGAAGATATCTTTTATACCTCAGATCTAGTAGATGTTATTGCTTGAAATTAGTGCATGAAAGTGTATTTTTAGGACTTCTAACAATCACTTTCCACTAATCATCTTGACCTTATATTTTGCATATATTTTATCCTATGTGGATACCACAAGGTGTGGTCATATATATTTATAAAAAATCTATGTAACCCTATTATATGACGTCCATAAAATGGCTTAGAACTCTATTTTCACTTTTTAGGGGAAATGTCTCTTAACTCAGTCATCTTATGTTTGAAGGTGATCCATACTTCCATTTGCCCATTTGAAACTTAAATAAGGTCTGTTATGATCAAATATACCTACCAAGATTTCAAATAAGGTTTTTCCACTTGTTTCAACTTCCCATACAAGGACCTTCATAGCTCTGTGATGCCCCCTATAGGTGGGTATTTTCACATACAAGCAACAAAGCAAATTTGGGTAGTATGCAAGATATATATGTTCATGATAAATTATATGCCCTCACCAAGATTTATAGCTTACTCATATCACTCTAAAATATTTAAACACTTATCAAATATCCCATCTCAGCATGACATCATCAAGGAGAGATTCTTGTAGGTGCATTTGAGTTGTGTATAGGCAGTGGACAAAATTGGAGCAATGTCTGTAGATGAATGGTCTCATGAACAAACTTAAAATCATTTAAAATCCCTCAAATGTATGTTTGAAACCATGGGGATCTTTAGATAAGTCTCAAAACATTTATTCCAATGTGATATCCTCTTGCAAACACTTGTTACAGAGCAGATAGGGATATATAATGACTAGTTGGTGTGGTGCATGATCTTGAAACCAAACTTCCATTTTATTCAAACATTGAAATGAAATCTCTTCAGATATGAAAAAATTGATACACCTTCATTACAATTCCATGAACAATATAAACAAGCTCTATACATATGACCACAAGTGGGAATGAGTGAATAGTTGACTATGAGAAATGGCAAGACTAAAATTTGATCAAAGCATGGTGTGATGAAACAAAACATGAAAGGAGGTGATAATTATGGAAAATAGACATTAGAAACATCATATCCCATTCACATGAGACCCTTGCATAGAACCAAGCCTTATAAAATTAGGAAAACTTGACTGAGACTTCAAATGGTTGCACCTTCTTACAACATGAGATGATTTGCCTATCAAAACACCATGAAACATGAAACCAAGAATGAATATAATTTAAATAGGAAGACAAAATCATCATGAATCAACATCACCAACTTGATTGTAGGGACCTTTCCAAATTAGAGCAAAACCTATAGGGTGTAGGAAATAGTGAGTAGAAAAACATAGTCAACTTGTTATGCTTTGTACAGAAACCAATATTTGAAAAATTATTATGTAAATTAATGTCTCTTATTTTAATTTCACCTCCCAAAGGTGTTTTATCTGAATCCTCCTCAATTGGCCATATCAAACATAAATCTATTGACCACTTTTATGTGTCTAAAAGGGCGAAGAAGGAATAGAATGGGTTGGGACCTTTTTTACCACTTCCAAAGCATGTAAAGAACTAAGATGATTCTAAGGAAGATGAAGAGACATTACAAGACCTTCTCCCACGTGTCACCCTCCCTAATGGGCCTTACAAGCGCCAAATTTCTCCTTTTTAGTTGATTTCTTGATCTTCAATTACATAACCTATAATTTTTAGGTGTAACTAACATTATTGATAGATAATCTGACTTCTTAAATATTTTAAAGGAAATTAAGACACTTGGACACCTTGAAAACCATGTCATTTTCATTTATGACCCCTAAATGGCTACTAATTGACTCAAAATGACATATAAACTAATTAGACTATGACTAAGGCTAAAAATTCATCAAATAACATCAAATAGACTATAAAATACCCTATGAAAAAAAAATAGACACCTAAAAAATCTAAAAATCCATTTTTTACCTATAGGTATCCCAATTTGACCTGGAGGGTCAAATTTGGTCAACACTAACACCACATGGTGTTGTTGTCTAATTAGGGTTCTACTATTTAGGAAGGGTTTTGACACCTAGGTGATATCAATGACAATTATATGATCCCTTATCTTAATTTTTAGCCTCTAGATATCCTGTTTTAGTCATTTTTTAGCTAAGTACTTGTTTCCATTATTTATTGTTATTTCTAGAAAGATCAAACTAGGTCAATTATGTTACAAAGTAATGGTAGTATTTATTATATTTTTAACCTTGATTTACTATACTCAGACCTTTATAAACCTAAGAATTTAAACTCTATAACCCTAAAAAGATAAATCATTTGGTGAACCTAACTTACTTTGAATATTTCATAAACCCTAACCCTATATAACATCAAGGTTTATGTTTCTAGCCTTCTAAGATCCACACTCATATTTTAGATGCTTGTCTTTTTTGATTTGTAATTCATATAACCATGGTAATAATAATAGAGGAAATTTATGACTTTTTAATACAAAATTTTTTGGCTTCTTTTTCATGCTTGTTTCCTTTCATTTGTAATGAATTCAAAGATTACATAAACACATATGTATATTATGTTTTATATCAGTTAAAATATAAGTCATATTTCATTCTATCTCTATCAATGTTATTGTTCTCTAATGTAAAATTTAATTAAGAAACAAATCCTTACATACATATAGGATCAATTACAATATATTTTATTGGACTTAATCCATAAACTTAATACCCTAAAAAACATGTTTCAATTTTAAATGTCATATCCTATGCATAGGAAAGAATAACCTTCTCCTCCTCATCTCCATGAGGGTGATAACAACTTTGCCTCTAACAATTTCCATGATATCAATCTTCCAAGAGATGGCACAACCTATAGTATTGTTACTAAAGGCATAATCAGCCTCTCTATGCCTTCACCTCTCCCCTATAGGGTGTGTGCCTACATAATCAATCAAAATCAGTCAAGGTTTACACTTTTGAGACTCTAAGGGATCAAATTAAAAATATGAGAAAGCTAATATCATAATTACATAATTAAAATTAGTTACTAAGTGAAAAGGTAAATTTTTTTTCAAATAAAATTACATGTAAAAAGTCTTCAAAATATGCTAGCGCTCATCATGTCTATGCATCTACACAAAAACGTTGTGACTAACACTCTTTCATATCCAAATCACAAAGTACAATATGAGAAATACAATCAACATCAAAATAATACACAAGACTGGAATCAAGACACTCTCCCCCCACTTAATAGTAAAAATATTAAAGTCAATAAGGATGAAATTCTACATAGTTTCAAAGATAGAGTTCATGAAAATCCCCATTATCATGCATAGATTATACAATCCATAATGGAAATAAATAACAAATTAAATAATTGTCAATCTTCTACTCCCCTAGATAATAATATTTTACACCTACTTTGGGGGCAACTCATCTCATACAACAACTCATTTTAACTCAATATTCTTCAATAATGGAAGCAAACCTTTGTCTAGTTCCTCCTCTCTAGATATATAATCTCTTATGCATGATATTCATTCTCTATAGGTTAAGGTGTTACATCTTGATAAGTGTACTACTCAACCATCACATGCCTTGGATTCTCATTTTATTTTACATACACCTTTGTAACATCACATAGAGACAACTCCTTTGCCATCTAGATTCATTGCACCTAAGTTGACTTTGTATGATGATAAGGGTAACCCAAAACACTATTTATGAGATCTCCACACCACATGTTTGGACTATGTGTCCAATGATTGGCTCCTTACTAATTTTTTCAATCACAGTCTAAAGGATAATGCCTTATAGTGGTACTATGATCTTCTAAATCAGTCTATCACCACATTCAATCCATTGTTAGATATGTTTTTAGCACATTTTTCACTTAACATCAATGGTAAGATCTCATATGCTCAAGTAGAAAAACCTAAACAAAAATCTAATGAGCCTATTATAAAATATGTCTTATGATATAAAAATATATTGGCAAAGATTAATATACCTATGGTAGATATAGAGCTACAAGACATATTCAAATAGAGTTTACTACCATCATTTCATGAAGCTATCTTGTTTAAGAAGTTTTTTCATATATTTCTACCACACAATGAAATAAAGGGAAATAAATCTTCCCTCTATGGTAAAATTAAAATATACAAGTGGACTATAATAAATTACTAAGAGTTATAATTAGTCTCCATATAAAATAAGAGCCACTAAAAAAAAGAGTGATCTAAAGGCCATAGTTAACGCAACATCAAAGCCACCTCTTTTCTTGGTTTTATTAGCTCCTCCATGGAGAGTTTTTACCAACCTTCCAAAATCATCAGCACATATTTTACAACTCCTAGAATGCAATGGCATATATCTCCCTCCCATCAAAGAGGTGGATACAACATGACCTCTTCCAAATAACTATGATTTCAATGCATTTTGTGACTATCATAGGGCACTAAAACATACTAAAAATAGATGAATTTGGTTTTATATTATTTAATAGAGACAAAAATCATCAATGTGGTCATACCCACAGAGGCACCTAAAGTTCAACAAATAGAGACTAAGGCATTGAAAATATTTTTGGATCCATTTCTAAAACATGCAGGGAATGAGATAAGAGGCATTTCAAGTGTTTATTATATGTAGCAGGCACATCCACCACTAACATATTATCACACTACTATAAATTATTCACACCTCCTACACATTATCATTGGTTTATATCATACTACAATACCAGCTAGATCATAACTACTAGTTATAATTCTGAGCATAGTTTCCATTAGTACACCACAGACTTCAATTGGGCCACCGATATAGGTGAGGTCTACTCCCATAATGTTACCATGTATGAATAATCTCTCATGGATAACCTTATTATAGATACCCTTACATAATAGATACATTGCAGATTATAGAGGGCCTTCATCTACCCCTTTCCTTTTGAGATGAGTGTTATTGATTTCCTAAGGTTCTAAGCATAGGGCACCCATACTAACTATTAATAGAGGTAAATGGAAGTATTATTTAATTTTATTCACCATTATTTGTAATATAAAGGAGAAAATAGGTTCAAAAATAAGTCAAAGAGTCTTTAGAAAGGAAGAGTCATAGATTAAATTGAAGAGTCATGTGGAAGCTTTTATAAACAATTGTATGGGGAAGTGGAAAGCAAGCCATTTTGTGTGAATAAGAAAATATCAATTGAGTCCCATGTTTTATTATATTTTTCTTTCTCATACTTTCAAATATATTTATTCATTTTAATAAGATTATAAATATATCTTGTTTTAGTCTTTCCACTAAGCTTTAGATAATAATGGTGTGGCTTTGATGTGTGATTAAAGCCTAGGCCTAAAAATACTATAGGTCTACTTTTATTTAGTAAGTGTTTATATTGGATTTGTTTTGCACCAAATTTGGTCATTTATTTATGATCAATTTATAATATTGCTTCTATGGAAGGCCATAGAAGCCACCATTCCTATGTACGTAGATGAAGGATAATTGAACATATTTCATAACGTATTCAAGAACTTGAATAATCCATCATTTAAGGAAGAAACACATTTCAGATAAGGATGGTGATCGAGTATTTTTAGTTATGTTCTATAGTAGATAATCTGATATATGTGAATATCAAGAGGAATATAAAAATAAAGGTCATGGGCATGGCAGTTGGAGTAATAGTGGTAGATCATTTTGATGCTACCATAACACCATCAATGAGATTCCCCTATTATTGTTTTTTAAGTTGTAGAAAGTATATCAATGCAAGGGAGTGGAAGAAGGTGGTGAGACCTTAGTTAGTTGAAAATATTAGCATACAGTTACCTAATGTGATTTTTCAAAGGGTCGAGGCTCTCTAAGGTGTCTTAGACTCAAAAATAAACATATAAATTATAGATTTCCACTATCACCAGAATGTTCAAGAACAAGAAAGGCGTTAGGGAATTTATAGGCATGTCACCTATATCTTGGATTTTGTGTTGAGTAAGTGATATTTGTATTGGCCATGATGGAGATATACTGACTATAATAAGGTTCAAGTTTTTGTTTTTTTTTAATTTCTGGGTGCATTGTTTACATTATAATGTCTAATGTGTCTGGTATAGTATTAATAAGTGTCAAAAGATGATTTTGCACAAAAATATGGATTATAAGCAGTGTTATTCCTAAGACTTACCAGAAAATAATGCTTAATGGACTTGAAAGATTATGATTTTCGGCACACTATTAACAAGAGTATGGATAATGGTCTTTTGATGGCTGATAATTAACTCTTTATGATGAATCTTCATCAAGCATATGTTACTACAATCATAACACTGATTTCCATTTTTATTATTTAGATTGATTTATTCATGTATTGGAAGAAATTAAAAATACTATTCCTCTTAGCACTCATATTAGTTTCATAGTAGAATAAGTAAAATGAAAGTAAAATGTTTATAATTTTTGTAAAATTATAAATGTATTTGAAGTTCGAGAAGTTAGTAGTAGAAGTAGATGAAATGTGTCATGTGAGGCTTAAGAGAGTAGGAGTAAGAGTATTTTAGGTTCTCAAATACATTTGTAATGGATAGAAATTGTAAAAAATTGAATGTTTAGGCCCTTTTTATCTCAAGACAAGACACCTTTTAAATTGGGGGGCGGGGGAGATGTTAGTAGGAGTTTTGTGTCTATTCACCATTATTTGTAATAAAAAGGAGAAAATAGGTGTCAAAAAGAAGTCAAAGAGTCTTTAGAGAGGAAGATTCATAGAGTAAATTGAAGAGTCATGTGGATGATTTTATAAGCAATTGTATGGGAAAGTAGAAAGCAAACCATTTTGTGTGAATAAGAAAATATTAGTTAGGTCTCATGTTTTATTCTATTTTGATTTCTCATACTTGAAAATCTGGTTATTCATTTTAATATGGTTGTAAAAATCTCTTGTTCTAGTCTTTCTATTAAGCTTCAGCTAACACCAACTATATCATCTTTAACTATATGGGTCGTTAAGACCCCTACAATTCATAATAAACCCCAGTTAGATTTACAAATTCCTAGCACCACTTTATAGACAGTGCCAAATATAGATCACTTAGTATATCAATTTATAGGACTTTGGTTCTATTTTCACACAACACATATGATTATTATTACTTTATTTGACATAAGCCACATTGATAGTGAGTATCCCATGAGACTCATTGGCTAGTGTGTTCTTCCCTTCTTGTACATAATTTAATTGTTTCTTTCTCCTTGTATCTAATTTCATTTTCATGTTATTTTTACATATTCTATATCCAAAAAATACAAAAACAATATAATATGCCAAAATAGAAAAACATTCAAATATTTACTCATAAAATATAAAATTATAGATTGTAGGATTGTCATGTTTATAGTTCATATATTTTCCAGCCACTACATATGTTAGTTATCTTAGTATAGTCAATTTTTATCATACATATATGTTTCACTTATTCTTTTAGAGTGTTTTTAGATACTTATAAGACCAAGGTCCACTACAAAGATCCAAATTTACTACTATCTACCCGCTGGGGGCATATACATAGATACACAATTTCCTTATTTGATACAATTTCTCATTTGGGCTCATCATATACATAGTCTTGATTACCAGGTTATGTCTTTATAAAATCTACATCATAGATTTAGCATTGTTATATCTTGATATTTATCATCCTACACCTATTCAAATTCATTACCGACTATTACTACTCTAGACTAAGCCTATGTACATCTTAGCTCTTATACAGATTTATACCACATATTCACGTATACTTTCATTTATAGATTTTTCTATTTTAGACTTGGTTATGTTTATATGATTATTTTCTTCAATGGAATTTGAATATTCCATTTCTTTATGGATCTATGCCACTTATTTTCATTATATGTATGCTTTAGACATGTGTACATGTCCTTGTGTGTGTCTTCCTAATTGTGTATGCAAACATTTGAGCATATCCTTCCATTGGATCTAAGAATTTTTTTTAGTTTCTTACATATGTGGACATTTTAAAATATCCTTATATGTCTTAATTTCTCAAATTTAGTGACATGTACCCATGTTCCTTGTATTGTGGCCCGTTTGCCTACTTTGCATGCCTCATGTGTGTTGTATGTATGCTTTCTTGTATGTGTCATGGTCATGACCCTTGTCTCTTTCTTCTTACACAATCTAATTTTAGATGCCATGATTGGCCTCATGAATTTCCCCTTTCTTGGGTATCATTATGGACATCATGGCCCATCCACCTAAGTATCTATTCACTTATTACTCACATTTTCAATTCATATACATTGTTATATATATCATGATAGCCTTGTGAATTATAAATATAAAATACATTGTACAATACAAATTTATACTCAGATTATCTTACATTCTAATGTTATGTATGCACATTATATTGGTTTATTACATAGATATCATATATACTCTAGATAACACACATTTTGCAGATCTTTTCTTTTGAGGATAATTCTTGCACAAGTTCAACAACTCCCATAAAAAGGGGGGAATTTATAGAGGTTTGTCACAAAGATTAAGTTATCCAAATGCACTTAGAATATAGTTTTTAACACATAGGCATAGAATGTAGAAATTAATTTCAGGAAAACGTAATGGAAAATAGAGACACAAAAACTAGTTCAAGTTTTATATAAATTAGAACAATTGGACATTACCACCAAAATTGGGAAACTAGCACCACTAGCAATACTATCCAAGATATAGAACTACTATCTAATATTAGTAGTTTAAAAAAATTATACATTAACCAAAAGGTACATTTCAAGTTTACATAGCGTTAGTTACAAATTACTAGTTGTGGCTTAGTTTATCTTAGATTCATACCAGCTTACTCAAATTAGGGGCATCATGCACAACATGGTCATTCCCATTTTAGTTTCAAATACTTAAATATAGATTATTTGAACTCAATCAAGAATTGATATACTCAAATAACAAATTTGGGGGCATATATATGGCACAAAATTTCTATATGCTCAATTATACACTGGTTGATTAGATGGAATGACAAACTTCATGTCATTGTTTCTATTTTACACACCATGTTCCAAGATACACACTAGATTGATGCCTCAGTCCATCTATAGTTTTTGGCATTCTTGAGTGGCCTAGAGCTACCTGATATTCTTGAGTGGATGCATAGCTAACATATACAATTCCATGTACAATTACACCTATTCAATTACATTACACAGTTTTAGTTTTAGAGGCATCTAATACACATGGGTAGTCAATGATGGTGTCATATTGTAATTTATTTATTGAGCCACCTACATGAGAGGGTTGGACACACCATCAGTTCAATCCAAGTTATTCACAGGTCATGATCCATGAAGTAGGGGTGGGTAATGATGGACTAAAAACTAGATTAAGTTATTATGCCACCCAAACATGGGGATTAAGCAATCCATTATCTTAGTCCAAGATATTCACCAATTTATCACTATTTATATGCATACACATAGGTTTTCACTAAGTTTTGCATTGGTTTATGTACCTAGTAAGGTTTATTATTTCCTTTCCTCTCTCATATCTCTATACTCTATTTTGTCTTTTTCTTTTGATATCTCTTAATTAAGGACTAATCTATGCACATTCCATTTTTAGGACATGTAATGGATCATGCCTCACATACTCAAATCTAGGTTCATGGGCTTCACCTCTTTGGTAATTCCAAGTATGCTTATTTTTCCTTTATCAAAGTCATTTCTCTTTACTTCATTTTTAGAATAAATGGGGGCACAAATATAATCAACAAAAAATAACACTTGAGTGTTAAGAGTGTTGCTTGAGATCATATATACCTAGTTTGGCCCTAAACCTATCTTAGGGCCTATTTAGACAATTATCCAACCATTGTATGGGCCAAAATCATCCTTAAACATCTCTAAAGTAGTCCCAAACCCTCACTTTAACATTCTTGATCCTAGTGCCTCAAGTTTTGCCACCTAGACACTAGCACCATAATTTGAATAGTAGCACCCCATGGAACTGGTGTCTCAATTTGGGTGTTATTATCCCTTTCCATCCTTTTGTTACCAAAATATATCTTTTTAAATGAGTAACCATCTAGGGTTGGCCTAGACATGTTTTAAGACCCACACAAGTAGTAGAACAATATATATATATATATATATATATATATATATATATATATATATATATATATATATATATATATATATATATATATATATATATATATATATATTGTTCTACTACTTGTGTGGGTCTTAAAACATGTCTAGGCCAACCCTAGATGGTTACTCATTTAAAAAGATATATTTTGGTAACATTAGGGCCTATTTAGACAATTATCCAACCATTGTATGGGCCAACATCATCTTTAAACATCTCTAAAATAGTCCCAAACCCTCACTTTAACATCCTTGATCCTAGTGCCTCAAGTTTTGCCACCTAGACACTAGCACCATAATTTGAATAGTAGCACCCCATGGAACTGGTGTCTCAATTTGGGTGTTATTATCCCTTTCCATCCTTTTGTTACCAAAATATATCTTTTTAAATGAGTAACCATCTAGGGTTGGCCTAGACATGTTTTAAGACCCACACAAGTAGTAGAACAATATATATGTGTGTGTGTGTGTGTGTGTGTGTGTGTGTGTGTGTGTGTGTGTGTGTGTGTGTGTGTGTGTGTGTGTGTGTGTGTGTGTATGTATGATATTTTACCTATAACCACTAGATGAAAATAAGATGCAAATTACATAAATAAAGTTAGAACAAGTTATGTACAATCATGGTTATCAATCCCTATTCTTTCCTACTTCTGCATATAACCATTTACAACATTCCTAAGCATAAATTACTCAAGATTCTAGTCTCAAGCCCATTCAAATCACTATATCCAACATTTATACTGGATTCACTTGCACTTTCACTATCACTTAGGTGGAAAGAACTACATCAAGCTTGATCCCTCTTTGGAGCATTGGTATGTAAGTAACTCTCATCACAACTAGGTGTTGAGGATGTCTAGCCTACCCAACTAACAAAACACATTACTACTTGTGCTAACTAGATGCACTAGCAACATGGAGGTTTAGGGTTTACATATAAAACCAATCAAAACATGTCATTTATAGAGATATATAACTTATGTGAATAGGAATAGGCTTAGTAGACCCAAACACAAGTGCACCTAAAAGCTCAAAATAGTTTTACATAGAAGACACATGCTCTATATGGTTATACTTTCCAATTATGGAGATACTATAGAGGAATTATTTTGACACTTGGGTCCTATCCATGACACTCAGATCAACCTTTATCTTGGTTTTCATCCTCTAGATCTCTTATTTTATTCAATTTCTAGCTAAGTACTTGTTTACATTATTTATTACTATTTTTCAAAGGTCAAACTAGATCAAGTATATTACAAATCAATGTTTATATTTGTTTCATATTTATACCCTGAGTTACAATACTTAGACCTTTATCAACCTAGTTATTTTAACTCTATAACCCTAAAAAGTTAAATTAGTAAACATTTTAGTGAACCCGTTATAGTTAGAATACTACTTGTTGCTTGTTAATTTTTGGCTTAAATTTTAGTTTAATTATGTAATTTTATAAAACAAGAAAAAACCAGTCCTCAACAATAGATACTATCCACAACATAATGATTCATATTTCCCTACTTTGGATTAATCTAACATTAGAAAAAATTATCTTGCCACCTTAGATAGATACCAACACAAGGCTCTTTCTTTCAATTTTGGGTATAATTTTACTATTTTTATATTTAAAAATATTTTTCCTTTATTTAATTTTTCATAAACTTTGTTATGATAGTTTTAAAACTATTTAGTGATTGTCATTAATGGATACATTGTGTTCTATTTACACATCTCATAGCATTGGGGATTTTCCTCCAATACACATAGCCATTATAAAACACTAAACACATAATTTAGTTTACATGTAGCTCATAGTATATTGGAAACTCTTAGGATCCCCTTGCTTACACTAATATGAATCCTTTTATAATTTATCTAATTTTTGGTGCACTTGAGAGGAACATATTTCCCAAGGAAGTTACTCTTATCTTACCCTTGATATTAGGGTTAGTGGGCTATAGGCACGGTTCTACCTATATAGTAAGTGCTTTGAAACATTGGGTCAATGCTAATAAATGAATGATAAAGTATATACGAGAGCCTAAAAATCATTCAAATGCTTGCCTAAATCACCCTTTATACTTTATTTTTGATTTCTCTATCTTCTTAAATAGTAGATTCACCTAATTTATCTCGTATACATAGTCATAATCCTATTGATTCATTGTACAACACTAGATTAAGTATTTATTTCCTTTTACATTAAAATGGGTTTAAATAATTAATTTATCCTTAATATCTTACACTAGATTATGTAATTTATTTTTACCTCTCATATTCTATTTCAGCATGTTAGTCACTATGTGCTAGCATGGTTAAAAAATGAATCTAATCAATAAAATTGATCATATGTTGAGGAATCTTACACTCTTTTTACATCTTATTATGCTCATATTGCCTCTTATCCTATTTCTCCTGAACCCCTTAATTTATATGAGTTAGGTCATGGAAATTATTATCATATTTGGGGAGAAGAAGTCTCATTTACATCAATTAATATTAAAACTAAATGCATTCATTATAAGGAAGGGTCCACCCCTTGTGGACAAATTCAACACATGCGATTTCATGAGATCATATCCTTAATTTCCAACACTTATTGCAATATAAGAATTGGGTTGATTCCTATCACAACTAGATTTAAACTATCATGTGTTTAATCCTTTATGCTTCCTTCTACTCACCCTTAGCCTAACCCTATTATATTTTTTTCTATACCTCTTATTCATCGATGGCTTAACTTAGACTCTTAATTCCATGTTGTTCAAACTATATTTGAATGACCTACATTAAATTACAAACTCCAAGCACCTATCATCAATATTCCTCCTCCACTTTCCCCACAAAATTCAAAACAATATTCTAAACCCAAAGGGTGGGATCTCAATGATAAATTGTGTAATACACCAAACAATTGTTTATCACATAATTAATGAAACAAGCACTAATCTATTAGGATATCCTATATTCAATATTTCCATATAATACTATTCATGTAGAGACACAACTAACTTAATTTAATTATATTATGAATGATTTAAAAAATATTTGTAGTAATATTTATTTTGATAAAAAATATTTACAAAGTGCAACATATTATTGAGCATAATCTTCCACTATTTACCCAAGTCCAAATTCATGATTTTTTTTTTTAATAATATTTTAGTATATAATGGTTCTAGAGTAAATATTTTCATTTATAACTTCATATAAAAATTGGGATTCAATAAAATAAATATTCAAAATTTTGAGAAAGCTATACATAAATTTGATAATACTCCAATATTAGGAAAGTGAATTATCACATTGGATATATTTGTAGTTCATAAAATGGTCTCTATTATATTTCAAGTTGTTGATGCTAAATCATAATATAATCTATTATTGGGATGACCTTGGATTCATGATATGGGGACCATACCTTTGACATTTCAGAAGTACATCAAGTTTCTATATGATTCACATTAGTATAAAATTATAGCAGACGATACACCTTTTCAATATTGTATAATCACACAATATGACAAGGTTTCTTTTATAGAACTTGAAAAACCAATTATAATTGCACAAATACATACTTATGAGGCCAATGAATCAAGTAAAGTGTTTTATCTTAAACATACTTATCCAAGTCCTTAGCGTATAGAGGAACTTATCTAAGTAAAATTGCCATAGGAACATATCTCTATATAGCTTGAAGAACCTACCATGAATGAACACAACCTGGAGTTACCTCATATAGAATCCATAGAGTCCATTTAAAATTTATTTTTATTTATAAATATAAAGGATTGTTATTAAAATATATAATATTACTATAGTAATGATGATGAAAATGCTTAGGAACTAACATATGATCAAATGTGAAAACTATCTTTTAATCCTATTGATGAATATGAAAACCCATATCATTCTTAATTTAAATCAATTACAGTAGGTGGATACAAGTATATATATCCTCTAAAAAATAATGGTAAAGCAATAAATTTTATACAATAGATTATATAAAATGCATGCAAAACATATCATAGGGAATTTCAAACTCCATTGAATCAAAAAATTCTAATCACACTGTATCTCTAAATTTCATCTATTTTAAGTCTAAAGGAAAATAAAAAGAAGGATGGGCATAAGTGATTAGAATGAACCCGGATTTGGTTTGTGCACTGTATCCATACATTGTGAGCACTCCTCTTTGGTTAGGGAGGACTACCTAAAAATAAGAAATCACTACCACAAGATGTTTGTTAGCAGATAAATGAGTGGGCTGCCAAGCTATGCGCTTGTTCTAGGAATTGTGAAACTTACCTAGAGATGACAATCCACTTTTGAGAGATAAAAAAATAATAAATAACCAAAAGAGAGGTAAATAGAGATTGAAAAAGATATAAGATTACCTTATTAACAATTTATATGTAGCAGAGAGTGGCAAGGTGTATGTGAGGTACTATGTTTATGTTTTAGATGTTATCTAGGTAGGTTTTAAAGAGGCTAGGGAATCCACAGTCACCGACATCAATAGGGGAGTGATTGATGTCAATTATACTAGTAAATTTGGTAGTGAAGTGACTAATGTCGATTGGGATACTGAGGTTGGTATGGGTAATAATTATTTAGGAGCTTGCAAAAGGATTTCTTGATTCTGAGAAATGGTTTAGATCAAGCCAATGAGGTTGGGAGAGTTATCAGAGGGAGATTATGGCTTGGTTAAGTCTAGTCATAGGTATGGTATGTTAGGTTAAGGAGAAATAAGCAAGGAATCTTTGTAACTCCCTCACGGGGGTATGGTTAGAAGTACATAAAGCAATGTAGAGTAGATATAAAGAAATAATAGAATAAATATTTAAACAATGTATAGTATCAGTGATGTACTTAGTTGTGGTGGTCATTGAATAATAAGTGTTAGGTTGATGGTCCCTATCAGGGATTCTAAACTTGAATCCCTAAATAGAGAAAACAAGTGGGTGTTATTGGTCCTTAAGATCTTAGTTGCTAATTGTGATTGACTTACGTAGGGTGATTGTAAGCCTAAATGTTGAAAAATAGAATGTCGAGAGCCTAAATGATAGTAAGAATTAGTTTTATTAATTTTTATTGACCTAAATTATAGGTTGGACTTTGACTTATATTGTTGATGTTTATGATCCCACTGATGTCGGCCATGGTTTGACCAATGTTGGTGCCCTAGAATAGGTAAACCTTTCTATTTTTGGCTTGTTTTCTATTGTTGATCATGCCAAGTGTGACACCCATTATAAAATGGTAAAAATAAGAGGTTAGGAAGGAAGTAGTTGATTAGGAATTTAGTTTAAAAGTGGGAATAAGTCTTGGGTAGTTAGGATGATGGGACCAGGTCTTGAGGTGACTCATCAGGGGATAATTAGTCCTAGCTTGAAGTGGCCAGGTAAGGTGGCAATAGGAGTTTTTAATTAATTTAATTAATTATTTTAAATTAATTAAATGTGTGGGGTAAAAGTATAGGTTAGGGAGATTAATTATTATTATTAAAATGGGTTTAAGGGGGGTTTTGACATAGGGAGTTACATACGTGTGTGTGACATAATTTTGGTGTCTACATTTTCCCCTTTCTATCTTATAATTTATACTGACATGTTACAAGACAAAAATAGGAGTTAGAGGCTCCAAGTATTAGATGAGGTATCCCCCCTCAAAATGGGAATTGATGGAGGAGAAATTAGAATCGGGTACTAGTTTGATAAAAAGGTAATTGGGTGACTTGGTGGAGAATTGAATATCACTCTATATGTGTATGCCATAATGAGCTATATTAGATAAATTCAAGAATAGGGAAATTTAAGGAGGACTCAGATAGAAGTAACCAAAACACAGCTTGTAAGTGATAGCTGATAGGTCAAATCAATCAAAGTTATAGCTACAATGGTCAATGTGTCCTAGGTATCTAAGGTAGGAAGTGTCCCTAATAAAAAGGATTGAATGTGACAGGATGGGCTTGGTTATCATCCACAACACCTAACATACATGTGTGTACACAATGGCTAACTATAGTGGAATAACATAAGTGGGTAGGACAAGCAATGCAAGGTTGGTATAAAAGGGTCAATGAGTAAGGAAATATTCATGATCTCCAAGCAAAGTCATCATGGGTGAATATTTTAAGTGATCTTCAATGTTGTTATGTCATGGTTGGGGGATAAATATGTGATCTTTAGTTGCCCCAGTGTATGGGGAAGGTTTGAAAAGTTAGGGGTTTTGGGTTGGGGAAAATAGTATTGGAATGGTGCCGACATAAGTTACTTTTTTTGATATTAGTAATACAAAGTGCCAATGTTGGTAAACCTAGGGAAATATTGCCGATGTTAGTATGTGTAAAAACTAACATCAGTAGGTTAGGTCAAGAATGCTGACATCGGTGGTTGACCAAACCTAAAAAAAGGGGTTTTAGTAGTTGACTAAAATAATTTATAACTTGGTGATTGGTGAGAGGAAATAGAGCTTTAAGAGTGATTTGAGATGGTAGCTCAAGGAGGGGACCCAGTGGGAGCTACACAACCATAGGAGCTAGTGGTGGCAGTTAGGAGGAGATGGAGAGACGAGGTAAGAGCCCACACTAGTTTGATTTGGTATTTGTAATTTTTAGGTTAAATGAGAGGTGGAGGTGTAGAAAATGTTAGTGGAGGGGTATAAAATAGGATAGGGTAGGTGTAGTATAAGTTAGGGGGTTTTAAGGGTAGGTTTTTAGGGGAAATGGGTAAGGTTGCATTTTAGGTTGTTTGGCCCTAGGGTCAAACTAGTCACTAACATCGATCGACATGGTACTAAGGTCAGTAGTTTTTTGTTGACATCATTTGTTATGTAGGTTGATAAAGTACCAATGTTGGCACTAATACCAATGTTGATGACTATTGAAAAGTAAAAAAATAAGAGAAATGGTGAGTTTTTGGATCTATAGTGGAATAATCAACTAGCTTAATGGTTGAGCTAACCTCAAAAGACCCCATGTCATCTGAGTGCTATCTACATAGCCTAGTTTAGGGCCTCAGGCCAATGTAGTTCTCCTAGAACCTAGGAAAAAAATGTGTGTTTAGGGAAAAAGGTAAGTTGAGATAATTTGAGAGGTCTAAGGCTTGAAATATAGGTCATATTGTCAAGATTCAAGAATATAGGCTACAAGGCCTAGAGTTGGGATAAACATGTAGGCCTAGGGTAGAGAGAGAGAGAGAGAGAGAGAGAGAGAGAGAGAGAGAGAGAGAGAGAGGTAGTGAACCCTAGGGTGGTTAGTAAGGTGGTTATATGGCTGAGCTAACCTCAAAAGACCCCATGTCGATTGTGTGTTGCCTACATAGCCCAGTTTAGTGCCTCAAACCAATGTAATTCTCACAGCAAGAAGGGAAAAAGATGGTGATATATTAGATTAAAAGGTATGTGACCTGAGTTATTTGTGTGTATAGATGTAGGTGAGGATGGAGTTGATACTATGAGATCATCTATTGAGGCTATTAACATGCATGAGGAGGCTTGTCACTCCAAATGAGTGGGATTATATGGCATTCATGGGATTAGGAGTGTGATGGTACTATCAAGTCATGTGAGATGTGTCTCTAAAGATAGCATTGATTGAGAGGTGGGATCACACCACCAACACATTCCATCTACTGATTGAAGAGTTGATAATGATGCAGGAGGATGTGTATAGGATTTTGTGGCTACTACTCCAAGGTGAGGATATTTTTTCATGATCGAGAGAGGAGCATGATATGCACATGGTCACTTTATATGGAGAGCATGCTAGTGAGGTGACTTACCATTTTGTGAGTTTTGCATATGAGCCACTATATGTGGTTAATGAGGAGTAGCATCATCTGAGCATCTTGATGATGATTGAGATCATGGTGTATGCATTACCAAATCTAGATGGAGGGAGATTTTTGATTGCTTTGATAGGTGTGCTTACATAGATGGTTGAGTAGTAGACCATTTTTGCTTGGGGTCTAGTAGTTTTGGCATAGTTATATAGAGAGATATGGGGTTTGAGTCTATGACAGTGATATAGTTTGTGTGTCAGCCATCTACTTCACTATTAGGCATATGAGCACATCATGGTAACATGACCACTAGGGTTACCTACCACTATCCTAGCTAACTTTAGGGTTGGTTTTAGATAGTGGAGAGAGGGAATGGCACAGACCCAAGTGGATGACGTGGTGTGAGACATTGCCTACTATAAGTGCATGATTGAGGGCATGATCCCTATAGATATCTTGTGGAGACCATATTTGACATACCTAGTTTTTAGAGGGTAGGTAGAGTAGCTTTTTGTGTTGTAGGGCTTACTATGGGTCAAGGGGAGATGGGTCAATGAGTTAGAGATGGTACCCATGGCAAGGTTCAAGAGGTAGTTTGGGCTATTATAAGATATTCTACCTACCTTTCCTTGATATAGGTGGGATGACATAAAGGCACCCCTACCATTACCCCAAGAGATAAATGGGCCAAATTTTGAAGAGCTACTAGTATGGCTAGGTGTTGGGGACCCAAGGTGTAAAACAACCTATACAGCTTAGTGGTTAGGGTTACATCTAGTGGTGGAGGTTAGGAGACCACCACCAAATTTATAAGGGTTTGTCATAGAGAGGAATGCAACACTATAGGCTCAAGATATAGTATATAAGCTTAAGATGTGGTAGTGTAGGGTCAAAAGATAGCCTACACATAGGTTTTATCCTTACAGGGGTAGGTGATGACATTACAAGGTTAGATTGGGGATTTATAGGGTCAAATTATAGCATTACAGGGTCAGGTGATTTTTTTACAGGGTTAGGTGACAATAGTGATAGTAGAGAGAGACAATATGAGAGTAGCAAGCTAGGCTACTCTTCCTACTCCACCACCATAGGGACCAATATAGGCTAGGCCATCATTAGGTGCTATGGGTCCTCTATAGAATATATCTATGGTGAGATATTTGACTACCCTAGATGATATTACCTACTATGAGAGGGTGATTAGAGAGTTCCTATAGATACAGATATATTTTGAGTTCAAAGAGTAGGAGAGGTCGATGTCACATGCGATGGCTTCTAGCTCACATTGATGTAGATGGATAGAGAGTGGTGATGACACTACTTCTCCATGACCATGTGGAGAGCCTTGAGGACCGTAAGTGTCATAGGTTGTTATTTTTTGATTATATATACTACATGTATACCGGCCTACAAGTCGAAGATGTGAGATGTACATTTTGAGAGAGATTTATGATGTTATGATGATGTAGATGATGAACATGTACTTTGATCACATATTATATATATGAGATGTTCATTATTTTTCCATGTGTTTATTTGAGATGCATTTCTTGTGATTATGATGATGATATGGATGATGATTATGATTTTCTATGTTAATTTTGATGTTAATGTTGATCATGTTATTTGAGTTACACTATTTTTTCCTATTTATTTGATGGTATATGAATAGTTGGTTGGTTAGTTTCATCTTAGCATTTTTCCATATTTGTGATGGTGTATGCATAAAATAAATAAATAAATTATGCTAGTTTATTTCAGCATTTTTCCATATTTGTGATGGTGTATGTGTAAAATAAATAGACTAGTTATGTAAGTTTATTTCAACATTTTTCCATATTTGTGATGGTGTATGCGTAAAATAAATAGATTGGTTATGTTAGTGTTGGTATGAAATTATTTATTCATCTCAAATAGATATATCAAAATATGATGTGGATAGGAAAATAAAGAGGTAGAATGCTCGTGCAATGGCAACGACCGTAATTTAGAACATAAATAGGCTCAAGAAAATGAGCCTCTTTCATGCCTTATATCTTTAAACCATTATGTTTGTTAGAGAAGAAATGTGTTTAACTTATGTTAAGTGAGCTTCATAGTCCCTTGAGAGAGTATGAGGGAAAAAAAAAAGGAGGAAAAAATGTTTAGGTAGCATAACCTACCAAGTAGAAATGATATGTCCCTTTTGTGGGTGACCTAAGAGCTAATTTAGGCAAGTCCATGACTTAAATCCCTTTTTATTTGTGTGTGTAAGATGATCAATGTAGGAATCCTACAATGGGATTTTATATGGGTTAAGGTTACATAAAGTTGTGAGAAGCCTTTTGTATTTGTCTTTCCCTTTGAAAATATATCTTGGCTTAGCCATCCTTCAAGGGAGTGGTCTAAGAATTTGTTTTTAAGTTTAAATAGATATCCTTCAAGGGAGAAGTCTATTTATAGTAGCAAAGGGAGGTTATGTAGATGTCCTTCAAGGGAATAGTCTACATTGAAAAGCATGACCTGAGATTTATAACTTTTTCAAATATCCCATTTTGTTTTTGCTTTTAATCATGGACAAGACTATAGAGGCTTACTATTTTTTCACTATGAGGACAAAATCATACCACTATGTAAGTTAATTAAGTGTATAAGAGTAAGGGTGAAGAGGAAGGGAAATGAATGTAATAGGAATGTTCAAGGGACAAGCTCAAGTTAAACATGAAGCAAATTGATGCTTGGTTAACAAAAGAATGGTTGTAGGTGTAAGGCATTTAAAGGCTCAAGTTATGTCCTTCCTTCAAGAGAAGACAAGTGATAAGTTCCTAAGCCATACTTGAGAGTTATGATATAAGGTCCAAGCCAATTAGGAGCAAAGTTACCCCATTTGATTTTCTCCATGTTCATCACATGTTGATTTTATTTTAAGATGAGATCTCATATATTTAAATCTCACTCTTTGAGGTTCTTGTTATAAGCACATTTGATACGCTTTTGATAGATTTGGAGGTGATTGAGGGTTATGAGATGGTGATCATCAAGTAATTAAAGTTGGGCCAAATGTTCTTGGTGAAAGTCATTGTTAGTATGCCATGTAGAGAAATGAAAAGAGAAAGAATATAGACGTTAAGAGGCAAAACAACCTCCATCCCATATACCAATGAAAAAGGTGTAGCACCCATAAGGGTTCAAATGCTAGTGTGGTAAGCCCATAAAGCAAAAGGAATGTGTGTGTGCCAATATTTTCCCATATAGTTGACTACCTTCATGAGAATTTTGGTCAAAGTTTTATTAGAAGCTTTTTCTTGTCCATTAGCTTGGGGATAGTATAGTGATGAGAAGCTTAATTTGATTCGAAATGCATCACAAAGACTTTGAATAGTCTTGTTTTTCAAAGACTTGCCATTATCTATTATAATATTTTGAGGTACACCAAAATGATAGATGATGTGATGGTTAATGAAGTCAATAATTTTTTCAACTTTAGTGAAGATGAGAGCGATAGCCTCGACCCACTTGGTGAATTATTTAGTGGCAGTAATGATAAAATGATGATAGAGTGATGAATGAGGGTTAATATTTCTAATTACATCTAAGCCCCATTGGTAAAAGGGCCAAAATTCTTTGGTGACTTGCACTACATGACTGGGAACATGAAGGAGGTTAGTGTGTTGTTGACATTTGATGTAATGTTGAACATAATCGACACAGTCTTGATGAAGTGTGGGCCAATAATAGCCAATTCAAAGGATACATTTAGCAACTATGTGACCATTGAAATGCCCACCACAAATCCATCATGGATTTCCTTAATATCAAAGGAAGTCTTAGTACTAGTCAAGCATCTAAGGAGAAGACCATCAAAACTTCACTTATAGAGAAGTCCGCCTAGTATAGTGTAATGATCAACATGTTTTATGAATGCTCATTTCCCATTATTAGAAAGACCAAGAGGGGTAATAGTGAGGGAAAGATAATATTTAAGTTGTTTATACCATAAGTCTTGTGGGTTGGTTGTTACATTTCCAACAAAGAGGATGTTAGCTGAGACATAGGAGGGTAATGTTAAGTGATGCATGGTGACATAGATTCTTGAAGAGGAGTATGAAGAGGGTATATGTGAAGCAAGTGAAGCCATCATGTCAGCAAACTTATTTTTAGATCAAGGAACAGTTTGTAAGAGATAAGAGTCAAATGATCCCAAGAGCATATTAACTTGGTTAACTACCAGATGAGAATCACCAAAAATGTATATGGATTTGATACCCAAAAAGAGAGCTATTTGAAGTCCTAGAATCAAATCCTCATATTTAGCCATATTGTTAGTGCATTCAAAATCTAGTTTAAATTACAAAGGCATAGGCTCACCATCTAGAGGAATAAGAATGACCCCTGCACCCCCACCATGTTGGCATTTAGATCCATAAAAAAACATCATTTGATATGAGATATCATCATTTAAGAGCATTGTAATAGATTCATTAGGGAATTTAAGGTTTGAAGGTTGATTGTCAGGTAAAGGGGTAGCAGCTAACTAGTCAGTGACTGTTTGCCATTTAATATATTTTTATTGAATGAACTCTAAGTTGAATTCAACAAGAAACATGAGCCATCAGGCTACATGTTGGTTATGATATGGTTTGGAATGCATGTATTTGAGTGGATCAGTATGGGTGACCACATAGGTTTTGTGATTTAAGAGATAATGGTGAAGCTTAGAGGTATAAAAGACCAACACAATGAAAAGTTTTTAGTGTGGGTAATTGAGTCTCATAATCAATAAGTGTGAAGCTTATGTAATAAACTGCATGTTCTTGATGTTGGTCATCTTGACGTGTAATCATAACACCTAGAGAATGGTCTGTTGCAGAGATATATAGGTAGAAAGGTTGATTTTAATTTGGTGGAATAAGAACTGGTGGGGAAAGGAGGTATTGTTTAAGTGTGTCAAAATCCTCTTGGAAATTTGTATTCCATTGGAAAGAGATATCCTTTCTTAGGAGATGGTGAAAGGGTTGGTAGTGATTTGACAAGTGGGAAATGAAGTGATGAATTGACTAAAGTTTTCCTTGTAGGCTACAGAGTTATTTGATATTAGTAGGTGGAGGCATTTCTAGGATTGCTCTAACCTTAGTAGGATCAACCTTGATACCATAAAAAGAAATGATAAAACCTAAGAGTTTACCAGAAAGAACACTAAAGACACATTTCTTTGGGTTTAGTCAAACATTATATTGGAGGAGACGAGTGAATATGGTTTTGAGAATTGTCAAGTGTTCTTGATGAAGTTTAGACTTGTCAAGTAAGTCATCCATGTAATCTTCCATAATTTTGTGTAGGAGATCATGGAAAAAGTAGGTCATGGCACATTGGTAAGTTGCACCAACATTTTTTAAGCCAAAAGGCATGACCTGATAATAAAAAGTCCCCCATGGGGTAATAAAGGTTGTTTTGTGTTGATCCTCAAGAGTGACTAGGATTTGATTATATCTAGAGAATCCATCCATAAGTGATAAAATATCATGGTCAGTTGTTAGATCAATAAGTTAGACAGTACTAGGCAATGGGAAATCATCTTTTGGACAGGTGAGATTTAAATCATGATAGTCAGTGCAAATGTAGATTCCCCCAGTTGTTTTTGTGATAGGAAAATTTTTGGAAATCCATTGCAGGTAGTTGATGGGTTGGATAAAGTTAACAGAAAGGAGGTGTTAGAGCTCTTCTTTGACAAGGAGAGTAATATGAGGATACATTTTGCAAAGCTTTTGCTTAACAGGTTTAGCATCTCAATTGATGATAATGTTATGGGTGATGATAGAGGGGTCAATAATAGGCATGTCATATTAAGACCAAGAAAAGGCTTTGATATGGTCATTAATAAATGTGGTATAATCACCTTATTTAGAGGAATCTAAAGATTGGCCAATCTTGAGGATGCGAGGGTTATCGTGGGACGGTAGGTTGATGTCAATGGTTGATTTATTTAACATAGCTTGCATTTCAAATGGGAGTGATCATTGGATATAGGAATCATCTACACCCATGTAGGTGATAATTGTGTCATCATCTTGACATTAGACAATGTTAATAGTAGGATAATCTTCATCAATTATTTTAGGATAAATGAGAGGAAGGGACCTTGTTTCCTTACCCTAACATTAGGTGAGAGGCCCCAAATGGATGGCATTTATTGAAAAAAAATTAGGAGGTATAGATACCTTTAATTCGGTAGGTGATGGTGGAGAAGAAGGTGGAGAAGGAGAGACTGGTTCTTTGATAATTGGTTCGTGAGAGGTTTTAGTGAGTTTATTTGGTTCATCATATCCCACCCCATGCCTCTTTTTAGCATTTTCAATGGTGTTGCTAGTAGGATATTCAATAGGTATATGGACACCTTGTTCATAATAACCCAAACCAAATACTTTCCAAGCACACCTATAGAGATAGGTGTGAGCAAATCTAGGGTTACTCAGGAAAGAGAAGTCACAGGTAAATGGTTGTGGCAAAGAAGATGGATTGTTAATAGTAGGAGCTTCATCAATTCCTCCATATGTGAAATTGGTTCAAAGGTTAGGGGGCTCATAAGGGATGACCATCCCAATATGGGGATCATAATTTGGGTGCATGTGAATCCTTCCATACTCTTGTGGAGTATAGAACATGTCAAACTTCAAAAAATGATATTCATCGAGTGACAAACGTTGAAAGGTTTCCTCCATAGGATCTTTGTCAAAAATTTGTGTTTTCAATATATATGTAAGCATGGGAGTGGAGCTTGTTGAAGATTCAAAAGCATCATGTGAGGAATATGATGTTCTCAATGGGATGAGAACATAATTGGGGCTATAGTTCATATTACATGTTTTAAAAAGATGTGGGTCAGCAGGTATAACTTGTACTTGTCCATCATGTTCAAACTTGACACAGCAGTGCAAAGTTGAGGGTACACATGCCATAATATGTATCCAAGGTCATTCAAGTAGTATGTTATATTGGAACTCTCCTTCCACAACATATAAGAGCTCAATAATTATGTGGGGACCTACTTGAATATGTAAGACAATAGTGCCCACCATAGTAGTTGTAGTATTGTTAAAAGAATGAAGTACCACATTCGTTTGAGACATGAAATTATCACGAAGGGATAGTTATTTATAGACATGGGTGGAAATAAAATTAATACTATCTCCCCCATCGATCATAACTCTCTTGATATGATTTTGATCAATATATGCGATAATAAAAAGGGGAGAATCCTAATCTTTAGGGTGTTGAAGTGGAATTTATGAATCACTAAAAGAAATTAGGGAGATAGAATTAAGGGAGCCAACCAAATATGAAAGAGGTTTGGGATAATTTGATTGTACCTCAATCACTTGAAATAACTAATAAAATCTTGACGATGTTGGGATGAGTTTTGGATTAACTCATACAAGACATTTTCACAAGAGTTTGGTGAAGTTGTTTCACCATTGAGCTTTGACTAACATCTGAAGATGTTGTTTTAAGAACACCCAAGATGGAAATCTTATGATTAGTATGGGGAGTTTCTTTGGTGAAGGGATGGATCCAAGTAATAGTGACATTTTATTTAGCTTTATATTTTTTGTTTTGTGACTATGTGGCCACATTAACTGTGTTGATTTGTAAAGCTGGTGAAGGAGGTGGTAAGGGGGTTACAAAAACATCTTTGGGATTGAATTTATTTGGAATAATATGAGGCACTATATATTTCAAAGGTGGAATAATAGTAAGGTTAATGTTAGTATCATTGAAGAGAGTACCAACATTGAAGTGTTGCTAAATAACCGCTATGAGGGCTTTACAATTCTTAATATTATGTCCAAGTGAATGATGACATAAACATAATTATGTATCATCAAACCAATATGGATTCATTAAAAGAGGAATATAAGGCTTAATGGGAGGAAGAGTTATTACCAAATATTATAACAACTGACGTAAGAAAAAGCTTTGAGAGCCTGCAAGTGGACTCCCACTTATTATGATAACAGGAGTGGACACCTTTTATTTTAGTCTTGGAAAGGTAATTTTATGTGGTTCCTTATTTAGTGGCGTAGAGTTATGTGTTTTTATATCACTTTCTTAGTTTTATATGTGAGAGGCCCACCAGATGGTAAAGGTAGGAGTGGAGCTAGTTTAACCTTTTATTTGGCTTGGTTAGGTGATATTCCAACTAAAGTAGAGGGGTGTGGCCCCAAAATGGATGATAAATTTGAGGGTTGAAGAAGGGATCAATGAGATCTAGGATGCTTAATATTCTTCTATATTTTAGGGAAAGAAACTCTAACTTATGTTTGAGGAGTTAAATCTAATTTCACCTATGGATGAATTAAATTAGAAATAGGGCATACGCCTAAGGGCCTAATCTACTTTAATGTAACAAATTCCTATGATGATGAGGGTTCTGACATAGATGGATGAAATTTAGGTACTCTTGGTGAAGAAGATCTAGCTTTGTCAAATACCTTAGGGTAAATGGTATTAAGGGGATTGGTGATAAAGGTTGACATTCATTGTGTTGGATACAGAGTTTTAAGCTGGTCCTAAAATGCTACATGGTCAGGCTTCATGGAGTCAAGAAATTTTAGACTTTTCACCAAACATGAGAAGGGTTTTGACGAAGTTGACATAGGCCTTATAGTTGTGTTTTTATAAGGTTATGATATTTTGGAAAGAGGGAAATTATTGGTCTCTGCTACTTTGGGCCAAAGATGAGAAAGAACTACAATGAGGTCCTCTTTGATAGAGATAAGAGAAGAAACTTGGTCTGCCATGGGTGGAGGGGAGGTAGGCAAAGTAGGTTTATCAAGAGGGTAAATCATAATTATTATGTCTCCTTCAACATGTGGGTGAGGCATGGGTAAATTATGATCCTCCATAGGTAAAATAAGGGGTAAGAGTGGTGCAATTGAAGTAGGCACGATATATCTCTCATCTATTATGGGCGTATATGGACTCTTTTAGGTATAAGGGTGAAGTGGGTGGGGTACCACTCTCTATAAGTGGAGGAGAAGTAGGTGAAGAAGGTTCCTCAAGAGGTTATAATGTGGGAATGATATTCCCTTCAACATGTGGTTGAGGGATAGGTAGGGTGTGGTCTTCAAGTGGTAAGAGTATAGGTAATATTGGTATAAACAAAATTGGCATTATAGGCTCCTCAAGTGGAAAAAGGAGTGGTAAAGGAAGAGGGTAAATCATAGGTATTATGTCTCCTTCAACATGTGGGTGAGGCATGGGTAAATTATGATCCTCCATAGGTAAAATAAGGGGTAAGAGTGGTGTAATTAGAGTAGGCACGATATGTCTCTCATCTATTATGGGCATATATGGACTCTTCTAGGTATAAAGGTGAAGTGGGTGGGGTACCACTCTCTATAAGTGGAGGAGAAGTAGGTGAAGAAGGTTCCTCAAGAGGTTATAATGTGGGAATGATATTCCCTTCAACATGTGGTTGAGGGATAGGTAGGGTGTGGTCTTCAAGTGGTAAGAGTATAGGTAATATTGGTATAAAAAAATTTGGCATTATAGGCTCCTCAAGTAGAAAAAGGAGTGGTAAAGGAAGATCTTCCTCTCGAGGGAGTGGAATGGGTGAAATAGGATCTTCTATCTAAGGAGGAAGAATGGGAAAAATAGATGCTACTGAATGTGGGGGAGGATTCAATGAAATAGATGTCTCCTATTGAGGGGTAGGTTGAATAGAAGATAAAGGAAAGACCATATTAACCATATGGATATTATGATTAACTGAGTTAGTTGTGGACTAGACAATATTTTGATTTGGTGAATGGTTAGGAAAAGGGTGTTTGAACACATCCATACTTTGATTAGGAGGTATGTTAGGATTATCCAAGATGAGATCACCTTTATCAAGCATATCTTGAACAATGTTCTTAAGTGTCTTACAATTATTAGAGTTGTGACCTTTAACTCAATGGTAACCTCAAAACTCATCTTCCTTGTACCAGGTTAGGATAATATGAGAAGGGTCAAACTATATAGGAGGTTTAATCTAAGGAAGGGTTATGACACCTTGTTGCAATAGTTTGTCTAAGATGGATGTATATGATTCCCCAATGTGAGTGTATTGCCTTTATTCATACTGTTGTTGGAATTGCTTGGTTAGATATTAAGAAGTCAAGGAATTGGATTAGTTTGTGGTTATGAAAGAGGTTGACTTAATGACCACTGTGTTAGTAGAGCCTTTAGACTTTTTTTTAGAGGGAGAAGTTTTAGAGAAAGAGGAGTCATTTAACTTGGTATTAGGATTCTTACTTCACAACTTGACTTTGCCTTCATCTATATCATGAACCTCAAGTTTTTGTGTCATTATAAAAGCTTCATAAAATGTGTAGAAAGTTTATACCTAGAGTGTGGATGAAATGTGCTTAGCACATGCCATTGAGAAGATCTCAATAAGCTTAGGTTGGGGTAAGGAGAAGGAGAGTTGATTGATCAAACTTCTCCAATGAGTGACAAAATCTGCAATAGACTCATCATCAAATTATCTGATAGAATAAAGGTTTGTTATAGAAACCTTCTTAGAAATGTTAATATAGAAATGGTCTAGGAATATTTATGTAAGTTGGGTAAATGAGAAAAGGGAGTGCTAAGGTATAGAGATATACCAATCCAAGGCAACACCTAAAAGAGACATAGGGAGAGTGCAAAGTAGTAATGCATCATCATGCCCTATTAAATAACAAGCATGTCTAAATGATCACAAGTTCTATTTTGGGTCCTCTTTACTTTGGAAATGAGTAAATTTAGGGAATTCCCATTGGCATGGATAAGAGAAAATAGGCACAAAAGGATGGATTGGTTCATTACATATATGATCATAAGATAATACATTTTTTGAACTAGAAATGGATGTCTCTAGATTAGACATCTTGTCCATTAGAATCTTAATGAGGTCTGGAGGGGGATTAGTTTAGGGGATACCTCCTAAGTTATAGGGAAGCTAATAAGAATCAAAGGTAGCATATGACATAGCTTACTGAGGTTCTGTTGAGGCAACATAAGGATAATAAGTCATAGGTTGAGGTGCGAAAAGAAAAGGGACTTGTCCCATTGGGTTAGAGACTATGCCTTGGTTGGTTTTTGTTACTATAGCTTGGATTATTGGCATGGTTAGAATGGATGAAAGGTGAGTCATAACTCAAGTAATTATAGGTGTAAGGGTAGATGGAATAGGTACCACTAAATTTTGGAATGATGTGTGACTTGGCTAAACTAGTTATGGTTATGAAAGTAGGGAAGTTACACCAGGGTTTAGGTGGGATGAGACGGTTGGAGATGCCACATTTTGAACATTTTTTATAGTTGGGTTATTCATCAAAGTGGTGGTTTGGGTAACCATGGGGAAAATAGTGGAGACAACTGAAACTAAGGTTGTCTCCATTAAAGAGGTTGGCATATCATAGATTGGGTCACCCAAAGAATTATGGGTTTGGATCATAACAAAGTAATGCTAAAGGGATGCCACATTGCGATCAATAAATTTATCAAAATCTTGATCTCCCTTAAGAACAATGGGAATTTGGTTAGGTCTGGGAGTATGCTCTGTATCTGAAGTATGCTCCATGACAGAATTGGAAGTGAGAGGGGAAGGTGGAAGTGGTTGCCAGCTTACGTAATTGGCAAGAATTTTAGCTTGAGCTCATGTTAATACCATGCAAGGGAATGTTTAAATAGTCTTTCTACCCTATATTTGAAATATAATAAAGAAAAACTAGGTTTGAGTGTAGTTAAATGGGTTATTTAGCTTGTTGTTTTGAGAAGATGAAACTACACAGTCACTGATGTCAGTAGAGAAGTGACCAATATCGATAGGAGTAGCTGACATTGGTGGAATAACCGATGTTGATAGGTAAAGTCTATCAATACTGATAGGGTTAACTAATGTCGATCATTGTGAAATCTTAGGAGACAAAAATATGATGTTGTAAGAAATTAGAGGTTGAAAATAGGTAAAATAGTGGATGTAAAAGGTCTGTGTAGGAAGTAATAACACTCAAAAAACTTGAGATAATAGGTTATACAAACTAAGTTTTTAGAAATAGTACTGATTTTATGAATCAATAGAAAAGCATCCTTACCAACTCAAAAATATAGAAGGCAATTAAAAAGTAGAAAAATAACATTTAGCCAACAAATATTAAGTCCTATAGATTAATTTTTTTAGTCTCATGTTGGCTTTTGCCTTAATCAGATAGTGAGAAGATAATTTGGTTATCGAAGGTACTAGAAAGAAATCTAGAGCTAGTTTCAAGTTAGTTTTGGTGCTCAAGAGGAAATATGTGTTAGACTAGGTACATGGCTTATTATAAGAGCTTACTCTCCATACTTCACAAACCTAGAGCTAAACCAGGTTACTTAGCTAAAATATACCTTCTATCTAGAGATTATACTCCACCAGATAACAAAGTGGGTTCTCCCCTTGGTGGTGAAATACAAGTAGGATAGTTAGGTAGGGTAAGGTGATCCACTAGGTGATAAAATATTGATGGGCCTTTTCTTAGGTGAGTTTAGATGCTTCTTTATGTGAAGGTGATTTGGTTGTGTAACATAGGTGCACTACAATTTATTCAAAATGCTTGTAATTAACTAGGTGTGTTAATATGCAACAAACAAACTATGAATTACAGTAAGTTTTAAACCCAAATCTGAAATGTTTAGATTCGAATGAAAAAAGAGAAGAAATAGGAATAGAGTATGAATTTCACTATCCTAATGTGCATGCAAGAGGAAGTAAAAAAAAGATTGTTTTTTAAAAAGAAAATGACAAATTGCTTTTAGAGGCAAGGAGAAAATTTTAGTTTAATGCCTTTTAAATAGAGAATAAGATATTAAAAAAAAAAAAAAGAGAAAAGAGAAGGAGGAAATTCAAGAAATTAAATTTTCACTATAATTAACCTATATGAATGTTTAAATCAAGAAATGAACCCAAGGAAAACTCTAGGGTCCCATCAGGCATGCCAAAAATGTTTCTCTAAATTTCATCTATTTTAAGGCTAAAGGAAAACAAAAAGAAGGATGGGGATAAGTGATTAGAATGAACCTAGATTTTGTTTGTGCACCATATCTAGATGTTGTGACCACTCCTCTTTGGCTAGGGAGGACCACCTGCAAATAAGAAAGCACTACCAGAAGATGTTTGTTAGCAGTTAAATGAGTGGGCTACCAAGCTATGTGCTTGTTCTAAGAAGTGTGAAACTTCCATAGAGATGATAGTATACTTTTGGGAGACAAAATAATAATAAATAACTGAAAGAGACATAAAGAAAAAGTGAAAAAGAGATAAGATTACCACTATTAACGACCTACACATAGTAGAGAGTGACAGGGTGCAGGTGAGGTACTCTATTTGTGTTTTAAATGTTGTTTGGGTAGGTTTTGAAGAGGCTATGGAATCCATAGTCATCAATGTTAGTAGGGGACTAATTGATATTAGTTATACTACTGAGGTTGGTAGTGAGGTGATCGATGGTGATTAGGCTATCGAGGTCGATAGGGGCAATAATTATTTGGGAGCTTATAGAAGGCTTTCTCAGTTCTAGGAAATAGTTTGGATCAGGACAATGAGGTTGGGAGAGTTATGAGAGGGAGATTATGGCTTGGTTAAGTTTGGTCAGAGGTATGGTATGTTAGGTTAAGGGGAAATAAGCAAGGAAGCTTTGTAACTCCCTCATGTGGGTACGATCAGAAGTGTGTAAAGCATTGTAGAGTAGATATAAAGAAATAGAAGAATAAATATTTAAACAAACTATAATATCAGTGATGTACTTAGCTATGGTGGTCACTGAATGATAAGTGTTAGGTTGATGGTCCCTATCAGGGAGTTTAAACTTGAATTCTTGAATAGAGAGAACAAGTGGGTGTTGTTGGTCCTCAAGAGCTCAGTTGCTAATTATGATTGACTTATGTAGGGTGATTTTAATCCTTGATGTCAAAAAATAGAATGTCAAGAGCCTGAATGAGAGTAAGAATTGATTTTCTTAATTTTTTTGACCTGAATTATAGGTTGGAGTTTGGCTTATATTGCTGACGTTGGTGATCCCACTGATGCCAGTCATGGTTTGATCAATGTCAGTGACCCTAGGATAGGTAAACCTTTCTATTTTTGTCCTATTTTAAATGATTTCACATGGCCATGTTTTCCATATTTTCTAAACTACATATACATATACATTGACAAAACCTTTCTTGCCTTCCCTCTTATCATGTTTCACCTTAACATCTTGTAGAGGGTTGTTTGAATATTCCCTTCCTTCTCCCATTTTAAAACCTTGCTACTTACCTTTTTTATAAAAACTTTTTCAAATTTCACATATGCATATTTTAATTTTCAAATATGGCAAAAATATAATAATATTCATATATTCTTAAAGTACCAAAAAAATTTAAATATTTTCAAAAATATAAAAGCAGGACCTATATGCATATTCTCATGTCATTGGATTGCACATTTGCATATGTGATATATATTTATTTATGGAAAAATACATATTTCATTACCTTCTCAATATAAAATGCTTCTTAAAAGGTATTTATGCTTGAAATAGGATATATTTTATAGAACTAAGAAATAATCATAGAAAGGTGAAATTAACTTGATAATAAATTTATGTATGAAGTCAATTTATATAAATTCACACCTAACAAACCACAAAAAACCATGAACACGTCCATGTGAATTTTAATTATCTACCTCTAAATGGAACATAGTCACTTAGACCACTTAAACAAATATTCTATCACAAAACGAAACACTTACTCAAATATTAGTAAAATTTCAATGTAATACATACTTTTATATGGTTTCGATGCTTGTCCCTCCTTTCACCCAACATCCCTTATCATTTGAAGGCATATAATTATTCAATAGGAGAAAATTTACATGTAATTATCCACAACCTTTATTCCATGTTGAGATATAATAAAAACAAATATCTTATTCTTTATTCATACTTACATGTCTTATGATGAATATGTTATTCTATAACATAAATATAAATAAATATGATCCAACTATGCTAACTTCATTTTTTATATATGTTTGTTTTGTTACATAACATGATTCAACTTGTTTGCTTATTGAATGTGGTCCTTATCCTTGTGTATGTTCAACATATATCCTTTTGATTATATGAAATCACCATTGCATGTGTGTGTGCCATTTTAACTTCTATGTTTATATGAAATTTACATATCCCTTGTATTTAGTATTTTGGCCTTATATGAGACATTTACGCAAACTTTATAACTCTATGAGAAATGTTACATGTCCCTTGTATGCATCCTTTAGGCCTTCTTACATGACATTATGAGACTTTTTTTACATGTTAATTATCTGATACTATGGCACCATGATTAATTTCATGCACTAATACATGTCTATTACATATATATATATATATATATATATATATATATATATATATATATATATATATATATATATATATATATATATATAGGATACATGTTATGCACATACTAATTATGTGCTTCGATGCTTCATCTTTCAAAATTACTAATTTTACCATACATATTCAACACTTGAAATTTATTTACATGATTTGTACACTAATTTAATGAAATATTCAAATTACATGATGAAATTCACTATAAAATATATTCATATGCTTCATTGTTACACATCTAAGATCCCAATATGATTAGAATATAAAAATGATATTACAAGATTACATATTTCACAAATGATCTCACTTTTTATTTTGAGACAAGTGATTTATACACAATTTTTGTCATCTCAAAAGTGGGGCACCATAATGGGCTTATCTACAATATTTTACAAGCAATGCATTTCAGATTGGATAGTTTACAATATGGAAAAAATAGAAATTTGAGATTATTGGGGCATTTGGATATGTTAAGCACTCCACTCTTATAACTACTCAAGCATAGATACCCTTATGCAAAGATATCTGAAATATATCAAACAATTTTCAAAAGATCAAATTGGCACTTTATATAGTACATGGGTCATGATATTTATTCATGATTAAACCACTACTTTGAAAAATTTAGATTTATCTTTTTTGAAGTTTCAAGAATTTATAGCTAGAATCTAGATCCATCTACAACAACGTGATTCACATTTTGTAAGTGGTCCATGTTTGAGATTAGTGATGCTCCAAATGTTTGCTTCACTTTAGTGAGCCATTTATTTATTCCCACCTCTTATATTAAGTTAAGAAAGTGATTCATTTGAGATCTTCGTGACACTTAACATTTTGGTTGTAATTTAGGTGTAGTATGGAAAAAGAGGCATAGTCTTCACATTTCATGTAGTGTAAAACATTTTTCCAACACTCTAACAACTATCTTTTAAAAATGACATGTTTCCTAATGTAATTCCTACATATATAAATTGGTTGGTTATCAGAAACATTTTAACTATTTTTATATATAAAAATCAAGGGACACACTTGAAAGGAACTAGAATTCTCTTACAAGGAAACTATCTTTCTAATTTAAAAATAATTTATCTTATGAGCATATATCCATATTACAATTTTGATGAAATTTTATAGTCTTTGGCCAAGTCCAGCATTATTTAGTATAGGTTTAGGGAATCCCTTTTTAATCACTCTAATATAAGTTTCTAGTTACATCCATATGATCCTCCCTAAAGGGATAACTACATTGGATTAAGGCCCTTTGAGATATGTAGGCAACACTCTATCAACACATGGTTTTCTAAGGATAGTTTTGTCATTCCCACTTCCCCATTTTTTACACTCTTTTCATTTTTTATCCCCTTTTATGTGTTTTTTCAAGATTGGGTATATAATTTTATAGGTCATCTACATGTCAATTTAGGCTACATAGAGAGACAATTTACATACAGATGTAAAGGCGCAAACCTAGATATTCTTATCGAGCACACAACCTAGCTAGATAAAGTCATAGTAGACATATAAAAATACACTAAATTTTTTTCCGCTTCCTATGGAATTTCCCTAGCTAACATCGAGTCACTAGTTTTTAATACATCTATTTTTTCAAGTCATTTGAGATAATCACATTTCACATACATTAAACATAGTCTGAAATAAATCATTTGCAAGGAGAATTATCTAACCCTAACCCTAGCTTTTATTTTAATCAAATTTAAAAATTATCTAAATTAAGTGGATCTCTATATTTTAATATATTCTATTTTATATATCATCACAGATCAATTTTTAATAGTTTACATTTTCATTTAGAGTTAATTGTAAATCATAGTTAATTCTAGTGCAAACAGATAGTAATAGGAACTCTACCACTTGATAAATTTCATGTATAATATATATAATACACACATGTATAATATATAGAATAAATTAATTAGCAAAAAATACACAAATAAATCACATGATACAAAGATTAACATGGGATAACCTCAAAGATGATTTTTGTATATGACAAACTACTAACCCCAACACAACCTTCATCCTTCTCACTTCTTCTCATTTAAACCTTCTTCAAAAAGCCTTTGCAATATATTTACTACATGAAAATATTGATTCACTCAATGTTTGAATGTTATCATTGAGTGTGTTTAATATTAATTACAATGAGTAAAAACCTATTTATAAAGGGGATGAAGGAGGTGACTATTGTAACCAAAGGGTCCATCCTTTCTTGAGAATCATTTAAAAATAATTTGGTAAGTAATAAAAAATTATATTTTACTATTTAATTAAATGATGTTTTCACCTCGTGTTAATATATAATAAATTATTATTATTTAATGACACACCAAAGTAAACTAAGGATCTAAAATAGACCGATTAACCATTAAATGTTTTAACACTCCCCCTTAATGTTAAGTGGGGATTTATATGATATACACCTTAATAAAGGAATTATATTATGTACAAATCTGAAGTATTTAAAAACTTTAATCATGCCAAACATCATATTTTGAAACCAAAAGAATAAAAATCCATAAATTACTAAAAGTAAGTTTAGGCTAGCATGATAATGAGACTACTTCTCACAGTTTCTCATGTATAATCATCTAAGCATTATTTGAGCCTTTTATAACACAAGAACCTCCATTACAATATTATTTTATGTATTTGTTTACAAAATTAAAGCTTCCATACAAAGTTTAAAAAATCATATAATGTGATATATTATGAAGTTATAGAAAGATAAGAAGTATAAAGAATAAGAAGGAACACATGGTTGCCAGTAAGTGACATTATCATGAACTCTCACCCTAAATGGTAAATCTAAGAATTCTAACATTGTACAAAACTGACAAAACTTGGTAGTACCAAGTAGTTTTATGAAGACATCTTCCACCTATTCATCCATAGGACAAAATTGAAAATCAATATCACTATTGAAAACTTTCTTTAAGATAAAATGCACATGAACTTCAATGTGTTTAATTCTTTGGTACTACACTACATTTCTTGTAAGAGCTATACAACTTTGATTACCACAATGAAGGGTGGTACTATAAGAAACATTCAAATTGATTTCTCCTAATAAAATTCATAACCACATGGCATTTTTAGTAGCTTTCATAACACTTATATACTTTGAATTTTTATAAGAGATAGATACATTAGGTTGATTTTTGTCATTCCAAGTGATAACACCTACACCAAACTTAAACACATATCCATAAGCACATTTGTGATTTATAGTATCACCAACATGGTCAACATCACAATAACCATATAATAGCATTATTAATGGAAGAATTTTTAAAAAAAAAATTATAGCTCTTTTGATATACCAGAGTATTCTCTTTGTTAATTTCAAATCATCCAAATATGGATCCTACATAAATTTAGAATCAACAATAAAAACATATGAAATATTTGGCCTAGTAATGGTTAGATAAATAAGACTAACAACAAGTTGTCTATACATCATAAGTTTAGCTTTTTTCACATGTAAGTTTTAGAGAAATTTTAACTCCAACTTCAATAAGAGTAGATGTAGGATTAAAATCAAGTATATGAAACTTTAAAATAATATTATGTGCCTACTTAGATTATGATACAATAATAAAATTTTTATACTAAAACATATTCAATTCTAAAAAATGATGCAAAATGCCTAAATCGGTTATTTCAAATGTTTGACTTAGTTTATCCTTATATTTATGAATTAAACTAATTAGATCACCATTAATTAGAAGATAATCAACATATAATACAATCAATATTATTGACCATTTTAAACTTTAACAAATATATCATTATCTAAATAATAATTAGACAAACCAAGTTTTTTAAAAATAACTAGTAATCTTAAAATACCAAGCTCAAAGATGTTGTCTTAAACCATACATATATTAATTTAAATTACAAAGATAATGCCCTTTTTTAAGGTAAGTGAAACCTTTATGCTGAGTTATATAGATTTATTCTTCTAAATCATCATTTAAGAATGCATTTTAACATCTATTTGGTGTATAATCCAACCATTTTGAGTTTCAATAGAAATGGGTAATCTAATGGTAATAATTTTTGATATATGAGCAAAGGTTTCAACATATTCAATCCTGAGTTTTTGAGTAGACCCATGAGAAACTAATCTTACTTTAAATTCTTTAATTTTACTAATTGAATTATATTTGGTTTTATAAAACCACTTACAACTAACAATATGTCTTTTATGTGGAGGTGGGACAAGATCCAAGTTTAATTTTAATGAAGGAATTATACTAAATTTTCATAACAATTTTCCATCTATCATCTTGAATGGCATCTTCAAAATATTTAGGTTCACATTCATACGTATTCATTAAATCATGATATGAATGTTGAATTCTAATTAATTTATTAATATTATCAAGACTATAATACTAGATTAGATATACTACCCATTTAGGTATTTTATATTGAACATGAAATTTAGGAGGTTACTAAGAATATAAGTTATCTGAAGATGGATACACATCCTATAGGGAATATGCTACTTTATAAGGATAAATATGAGAGTCAAGTTCATCAAAAGAAGAACATCCAGGAGGCTCCATAGAGGGATCATAAAAGGAATTTAAGAGAATAAGAACATTCATATTCTTAATGATATATAAATTATATGTATACTATTAATATTTTATTTTTACCTCCATAACCTATGAAAATACAAGAATAAGAAGTAGGATCAAGGTTCTTTGTTTTAATTTTAGGAACAAAGATAGAACTAGGGCAACTAAAGATTTGAAGATGAACCATACTGGGTTTCTTTTTAGGCCACATTTCTAAATGAGTAGAAAGATGAAAAAATTTAATAGGCACTCCATTAATAATATTCACAATAGTAATCATGGATTCAGTCCATAATAACTTAGTAATATTTTAAGAATACAACATTGTTCTATCCATTTCAATAATATTGAGGTTTTTCCTTTTAGCAATACCATTTTTCTAAGGGGAATTGGGAGTTTCTTTCAAATACAAAAAAAATGAAAATAAAATAAAATTACTTACTAACATATTAATCAACATTATTATATCTTAAACTATTAATGGAAAAAATAGAAATATATTTAGCAATAATATTAAATTCTTTGAATTTAGACAAAACTTCATATTTCATTTTAATGAAATATGATCAAATCATTCTAGTATAATCATATATAAAAGTAACAACATACAAATAACCATTAAAAGATACAAATTCAAGAATCCCTTCAACATCACGATGCACTATTTCAAGGGGATGTGAGGAATTAGAATCATGATTCTTGTGAAAGGGGTTAGTATGTTGCTTACCATGTAAGCATCCCTCATAGGATTCATGATGAGATGAAATATAATAAATACTAATGACAAGATTATGAGAAGACATACCATGCAAAATATTAAAATTAACATTTCGTAATATATCATGTCATAATTGAGATTCATTCTTACTATTCATTGAAAGACAACATGTAGAAAAAGTAGAAAAAATGTATAAACCATTCTTTTCAATGCCTTCAGTAAACAGACAACTAGATTGATTTATAATGGACCAGTTATCTTTAAGAAAATATACAATGAAATTATCATTTAGAAGTTGAGAATGAGATTTTAAAAAAAATTATTAATCTTAGGTACATACAAAACATCATTAATAACAACATTTACCAATTTTGTCTTTCCTTGCTTAGTGGCTTCTAAAAATGAATTATATACTAAATGGATATTTTCAGAGATAAAATGTTAGATAAAAATATCGTATGGTTTGATGTAATGCTATCTAAAATCCATTCATTCTCATTATAATTAAATATTGGAGCATATAAAGGAATAACATTAAAATTTTGATCATGATTGTTGTTCTAATTATGGTTCTTCTGAAAGGTTTGATTAGATTTATTCGATTTGTTGTTTTTAGGGGCTTTATTGTGATTTATATATTTGTTTTTATAATAAATTTTATATCTATGACCAAATTTACCACACAGATTAAAATTCTCATTAAACTTAAGTTTATGATTCTTATTTCTAGATTTCTTGCTCCTATCTTTTTCCATTTGCAGAATCAAGGTTAGCTTTTTCATTTTCATTATTCTTAAAAACCTGATTGAGAGTAAGAAGTGATTAAATATAAATCCATTTATAATAAAAATTATACATCACTTTATCTTCTTGAATTAGAATAGCTGACAAGGTAGTGAAGTTAGGGATATCTTGCTCTTTTTGGTATTTTGAATTTAAAATTCAAATAAAATTATGATTTTTAAGATTATTTAATTCAATAATGAAATATAAAATTTTACCTAGAATTAAGTTAAATTTTAAACAATCTAACTGAGATTTAACATTTTTAATTTTATCAATAAAGTTAACAACTTTTTCATCACCTTCCATAGGTGTAGTAAGTGTGAGATGATAAATTTGAGCAATGGGATTCGAATATACAAATTATATCAAAATGCCTAAATCTAACATTAAAATTAAGAAACATTATATTAAATCTAAATAAAATAAAAATTCAAAACAAAATTATAATCCAAAGCTAAATGTTTCCAATCAAGATCCAAATAAGAAAAATACTAAAGATTATAGATAAAGATTGGATTACCTATTAGACTCAGAATTTTAGCATGATGTTTCCTTGATCAAAACACTAAGATGACATGGATTAAGAATGGATTGATGTAGGATATATTTATTTCATATCTCATTAGTTTTAATGGAGGATGGGTTGATTTAAATAGAGGATAAAGGGATAATTAAAAGGAATTTAAAAATTCCTTGAAAACCTGTAGAATTAGAGGCTTCTAGAGTGAAGGGGCTAAGATAGAGAGGATTTTAGAATTAAATAATTATAGAATCCATTAGGAGGATAATAAAGATTATTAAATTATTAAATGAGGTGATTAAAGACTAAAGATGTAAGAGAGCTTAAGAATGGGCTAGGGTAGGTGATTGGAATTTTAAATTCCAATATAATAGATAAATGGGATTAGTTAGTAGATAATAGGGAATTAGGTGAATTAATTGATTTGTGGGGTAGAAATAAGGTTATCATGATGGATAAAAGTGAACGTAGATGTTAGATAAATGATTATAAAGAGTGATATTAGGACATAATTAGAAGAGATAAGTGATATTAAATAAAATAGATTAAATTAGTGTCGACTAATAGTAATATTAGTGATGATAAATGAAGCATGAAAATTTAGATGTATATAGTAAGTAATTTAAAAATAATAGTAATAATATTAGAGAGACAAGTGCCTTTATTCATATACACAAGGAGATTTCAAGAATAACTAGGAGAATCCTAATTACTGATACAGAGTAAGAATTCATCCTTAACACTCTGTAAGATAATTGACTTCCTACAGTTTCTATTGAAACACATTTGAAAGCTTAGGTGTAACATGTCATTTACATGATACTTTTTAAGTCCTAGAGATAATGTTCCAAAGCTTTCAAGCCATAAATTCTACCTTAATATAATTTTTTCATATATTATAATTTGATCCATTAATAATTTGAGATTTATATAATATATAGTAAGGAAAATCCATTACTTTCCTTTAAAAATGACAAAAAAATACTCGATAATGTTTAAAATTGAACCCTTTTTTAATTTGAATTTTAACTTTATTTGATAGTGAATAAAATTATAAGTTTAAACTAGTAATAGTTTTTCAAATATATATGAAACAATACAAGCAATTATAACAATTTTCACTTGATTAGGGGTCACAAGTTGCGAACATTGAACAACTATCTAACCATTGTTATTAAAAAATGTGTAAAAACTATAATATGAGGCTTTTAAAAAAACACACACATAAATATGTCCAAAAGGTGAAAAAAATTAGGAAATTACTAGTCGTGCACAACTATTCTTGACAAAACATTCATTAAGTCAAAACCTTAAAAATAAAGGTTGAAGTTACACAAGGGTTTTACGCATGAGTTACTCTACATGTAAACCAAAAAAAGAAATCTAATTAATTAATTTTTAAAATAAATTTGACTAAGTCAAAGTTTGACCAAAATAAAGTGATTTAGGAGGTTTCAAACACTATACCACCTCACATGAAAGGTTTTAACAAAATATTAACCACCAACAATTCTAGGAGACTATCAAGAATCTACATGCACAAATTAATATTCTAAACTTATTTTGTAAAATAAATAAATAAATAAATAAATATTATTATTATATGAATATGAAATATTATGCCTAGATTTTCTTATCTAGTAATTATAATTTTTACTAAATTAATTAGTGATTGAATGATTACATAAACTTAATACTAACCTTAGCATGCTTCTAGGTAGATATATGACACTCATGCAGATGCAATAATGCTCACAAAAAATAATATAAGCCACGAAAGACCTCCAAATTTTTCCAACCTTCCTAAAAGATTGTAATGAGGTAGGATAAAGTTTCAAAATTGAATTTTTTATGAATAATTTAGTATTTATGATACCTAGGTTGTACTATGACACCTTATGTGAATTAAAAAATTCAAGATCTTGGAGTGACCTTTTTAGGGTCTGTAAATTTTTAAAATGCCTTGAAACTTCACTTTGATACAACCAAAGCATTAAAAAAAACTTTTTAAGCTAAAAATGGATTTTTTAACTTTTCCAACTCCTCATGGCCATAAAACCACACCTATGGAGTAAAAGACTTCAAAAATTGAATACTTGTTCCTTGAGATTATTTTTTAATGTTTGAATAGAGCTTCATGTGATCAAATAATAGATAGATAGACCTCTACAAAGATAAAAATAATTCCTCCTCCATCTATCCTATACCAATCCAAACTAGGCTTGTAAAATAATTGAAATAATTTTTGAATTTTAATATATTTATACACACACACACACACACACACACACACACACACACACACACACACACACACACACACACACACACACACACACACACACACGCACACTTCATGGTAATTGACAATATACTTGATAATCAAATACACCCTAAAAGCTCTACTACCATGATAAATTTCATGGAGAGTATATATAATACACACAAGTAGAATCTAAAATGTAAATGAATTAAAAATGCATACATAACTAGATCACATGCCACAAAGATTAAAATGGGAAAATATGTCAAAGTAAAAAACTAAAAAATATGATATTAATATATGAGAAACTATTGACCCCAATACATAGCCTTCATCCTACTCACTTACTCTCTGATAAACCTTATTCAGAATGTTTAAATATCAATTCACTCAATGTTTAAATACTTTTAGCGAGTGTGTTTGATATGAATCACAATAGGGGTAAAACCTTATTTATAATGGAGATGAAGGGATGTGACGATTGTAACCCATGGGTATACCCTTCCCCAATAATCATTTAAATAATTTGGTAAGTAATAAACAATTATGTTTTATTATTTACTTACACCATGTTTTCACCTAGTGTTAATAAATAATAAATTATTATTATTTAATCATACACCAAAGTATACTAAGTATATAAAATATCCAATTTATTTATTTAATTTTCTGACACCATTATAGTCACAAAATAATTAAATGAGAGGAATAACATAACAGAAATACTTCACATTGTAAAGAGTGACCATGAAAGACATGAAAAAGTGATTTTTATACTTAGTTGTACTAGTGGGAGCCTCATAAAATTTCAAAACCCTAAGAGTGGAAGACCAAAAGATGGAGATAAGTATTAGTGGATGAGGCATATGTAATAGTGATAATATAATGAAGGATATAAGATAAAAGGTAAATGGGAAACAAAGATATAAGAAGATAGAAATGAGACAGGACGTACAGATATTTTTTATCAGATGTAAATGTCGGATAATAAAAAATATTGAGACAATACATAAACATATAGTGGAAGAATACGTTGACCTAAAAAAATATAATGGAATAGAGGACAACATGCACAATAATAAAGAAGAGATGAAAGAGATATAATGAAGGAATTAGTTTAGAATAAAAAGGATTAGTTAGTGATAGAGTTATGGAATAAGATATCATAGATATATAAAACCAAAAATAATATATAAGAAGTGATGTTTTGCTTCAAAATCCCAATCATAATAGACCTTGAGAACCGTATGAACAAAACACCATCCTGTATGCCACTTATATTGAGTATGATTCCAATTTGTGTACTTGATTATTAGTTTTAGAATTATTTTATTTGGTTATTTATGTTCTTATAAATTTTATTTAATTCGTTTATGTTTTAAATTAGTTGTTTTTTAAATTTTAGACACTTTTCATGATTTTCCTAAAGAATAGCTAGAAGTGCCAATTAGAGTTTAATTCATTATAGTTCGTTGAATGTTTAGTTAAATGAAATATAAAGTTATTTTAGTCAAATTTATATTTTTAGTTTTATATTTTTATATTTTCTACTTTTAGAATGCTATTTTTATACTTTCACTTGTTTGGGGTTCATGTTTACTTAATTAATGAAGAGGCTTCTTGCAAGATGTGCATATATTATCAATGAGTTAAAATTATCATATTTAATCTATTTTTAATATACTTAATGGTTAATTAAATTTATTTACTTATATTTTACATTTTTACTTGACTTGTAATGCAATTTACCTTGTAATGAGTTATTGTAGGTTTCTTTATTAATAAGAATTGCACATAAATATATGTGGGGCATTAATTAGAATTGAAAAATAAATTAAGATGTTTAATATTTTATTTCTATTTTAGGTATACAAAAATTTAGATAGGAACAATGAGAAAAAAAGATAGGAAAGCATATATTTTTATGTCAAAGTTATTCAATACAATTTTGGTCAACAATCTCCCATACAATACAACTACTTTGACAATTAATAATTTTAGGATGGATTGGTTGATACGTAGCTTCAATTTAATTTAAAATAAAATATGATTTTTAATTTTTCCATACATTCAGAACCATAATTTTTTATCAAATCCATGTTAAAGAAAGGTTCAGAAGGGTTTCATGTCATCATAAGAATCAATGGCTTTAGTGAATTTTACTTCCATGAATATTCATGCTTTCAAAGGTGAAAACTTTGATTATTGGAGAGATCATTTGAAAATAATTATTGTATGTAAAATAGTTTGAGAGTTCTATGAGTGCACACCACCTCAAGAATGAAACACCTTGAAAAAATATCAAAAAAGAAAAAAATGATGAAGAAAAGGAGGATGCACAAGCTTTCTTCTATTTTTAGAGTGCCTTAGACCCACGAATTTATCCAAGAATATTAGGATGCAAGAATTTCCATAAGGCATGTAATACATTGGAGACTTAATTTAAATTTTATATATTAATATAAGAGAATAAAATTTTGAAACCCTTAAAATTAATTTTAACAATATGAGAATGTCAAATTCTAAAGGAGAAGGAGATTATTGCATAAGATTAAATTATTTAATGCATAAAATGAGGTTTTTTGGATAAAATATTTAATATAGTGTTATATTAATAAATGTTTTTAGATCTTTAAGTAAAAAATGGATGCATATCGTGATAAATATTGATGAGTTAGTGGGTTATATCTTGTCTGATGAGGACAAGATGATCACTATTATTGTTGATGAGTTAGTGGGTTATATCTTTTCTGATGAGGACAAGATGAGAATGTATTCAAGAGATCGAGAACATGATCAATAAAATGCATTTAAAACTAAGCCCTATTTTCAAAGACCAAAGGAAAAAAAATGGAATCATGGAAGTTTAAAAACTCAAATTAAAATTTGAATTTTAAATCTAGCTTTATATGTAAAATCAAGATATATCTTACTTGTCAATTTTACAAGAAACCAGGACACTTTATAAAAGATTACAATATATTGGAAACTAAGAATCAATCCAACCAACAAAGTGAAAAGAAGTTTTTTCAAGATTTAAAAAGACATTCAATACCACTCGGATTATTATCTCACATGAAATGTGGGAATAGAGGAAGAAAAATTTTGTTGGTTTCTATATTCAGGTTGCTCAAATCACATGACAAGTCATAAAGACAATTTATTCAAGTTAGATGATCCTTCAAAATCCAAGTGAAATTGCAAGATGGAAAGTCCATCCAAGTCAAAGGGTATGTGCATGGAGTTGGGGGATAATTCCATGGACATTTTAGGTAAAGTGATAACATTATTAAATAATGCAATCACATTATTTAATTAGCTTGATTGCATTATTTAAATTATGGCTCAATAATTACTGAGCCATAATGTGATCGCATTATTGAGAAAACAATAATGTGTACATGTTAGTGTAAATTCAAATAATACATAAACATTATATAATTCTTATGTGTTATACAATGCGTATGTATTATATAACATGTACACATTACATAGTGCATACGTGTTATTTTATTATAAGACCAAAACCATCTCCACAAGCATGTGGGAGTTACATGTGAAGGAAAATTTTCCATAAGCTTATATTTACTACTTTATACTTTAAATTTATTTTAGTAAATATAAGAAATTAGGGTCACTCAACCTCTGATAGAGTTGGTCTCATAGTTTCATGCCTTATGATGTGGAAAATGGTTTTTCAAAATCTAATTAGATTACTACTTAGGCATTGTTAGCATCTAAGTATTAAACCTAGGGATTTTATGACAACTTTTGCAATTGATATCCATTTTTGGTAAACATATAGTCATTTTTTAGGATTTTGTGCCTTTTAGATTGATTCTTAGAATTTCTGGGAGTCTTAGGTTTTTCAAAATTGAATTTTACAAACTACTCACTTTGAAATTGATCCAAAGTGGTGTGATTGGGGTAGCATAGGTCACATTGATGACCTACACACATCAAACAACCACTTTGTGTTAATTTCACTTGATCATCATCCCTCCCTCATCCTTGATCACTTTTTACTCATATCTCATCACTCCTAATCATTCTATCATCATTATTCATTGTCCCTAATCACTCACTCATTGACCCTCACTATGTCTCATCATCCCTAATAACTCACTCCTCATCCCTCATCACTCCATGATTAACCCTCACCATCCCTAATCATCTTTAATCACTCTCTCATCATCCCTAATCACTCCCTTATTATCTCTCACCATCCCTCATCATCCCTAATCACTCCCTCATTAGCCTTTACTATCCATAATCATTGCTTCATCATCCCTAATCACTCCCTCTTCATAACTCATGATATATAATCACTCCCTTATTAACCCTCATCATTCCTCATAATTTATAATAACTCCCTCATTTCCCTTCACCATCCCTCATGATGTAGATCCTTATTACATACTCTGTTTGTCTAAGCTCTCTTCCAATATCCACCTAGATTTTACTTTACCTTTTATTTATTGATATTTATCTTTAGACCCTAAATACATTTCAAATTCACATATTCATTTTATTCATTTCATTTATTTTCCACCATTCTTTGGATCATCTTACTAAAATATTCATTCTATTATCCTTACTCAATGCATTCAATCTCTCTTACTTTGAGACTATCCCCCTTACTAGTCTTTATGATTTATAACAACTTGGATAAAATATTTCCTATGGATATTTATGATTTAATAGGGCTCTAAAAAACTTCCTTCCACCCTTTTGAGTTCTCCCAAACTTCTTCTCAACCCTACTTAAATTCTTAACACAATCCTCATATCATACACTACCTTTTACTCTATCATAAACTCTTCTTGTATGGACATAAATCATCAAATAAACATCATTTATGGATACCTTGTAACATATCCTATCTCTTCACAAAGTTTTAGGCCTTGGTTCAACTATTTGATAACTTATTTTGTCTCTTTCTACTCTTGAATTAGGTCTTTAGGATTCCTTCTACCCTGTCTACCACATATACTCCCCCATTAGTACTTATCCATACTTACATAACTTTTTAAAACTATATTATCTTTGTGTAATTTGAAATCAAGGTTTTCACCAAATTTCATACATTATTGATGGTTACAACTCCTAAAAACTCACTTTGAAAGTATAAATCCTAATATAAGGTTTAAACTAGTTTTACAGACCTGAGAAGGGTCAAAATAAAATTTAAATCTTCCAAAAGAATTTCCAATTACTATTAATATTCTATTAGGTCTAATTTTATCCAATTAATTTTTTCCAAGTGTTATATTTCTCTTTTTAAGATACAGTATATTGACTTAACCAAATTTGAATATAGTGTGTACTTAGTCAAGGATCAGTAGTAATCCAAGAAGAGGTTATTTGCTCTAATTCATTCCAAAAAGGGTTATAAATCAACATGAGGTTTAAAATCCTTTACATAATTTTTACACACTTTAAATAATCAATTCCTTTCATTTATAACACTCAATTTTCCAATTTCCATGAGATACCACTTTGATTGTGTTAAGTTTTTTATGACTGCAAGACTGTGTTAGTTTTATTTTTTATCATCCAAATATTGAAAGTTAATTGAAAGGCTATAAGACTTCATGATCATATGATAATAAACTCACCAACATATAAATTTTATTGTGCACTCCAATACATGCATGTACCTTCTCACAAAGATGTATAATCATAACTTTTGCTCATGGAAGGTAGGGTTGTGTTGTTTAACATAGAATGTCCTTAGAAAAATAAAAAAATAAAATGTTTAAAGAATATTAAGGAATTTTTATGTCAAGATAATAATTACTCATATATTCCAAAATCCCACCAAATAGAATCTCATCTTCCACAATACTTTGACCTTCACTTAGATTTCAAGGCACAATTTGTTAAAGCATAGGGTATATAGTTTGTAATTTGAACATTCAAAAGATTTAAAACTCAAATGAAAAATTATATAATAACCATCAAATAAAAGGTATTTTAAAATTACCACTCACACCAAAATCACAAATAACTTGTTACAAATCATGTTTCATGATCATGTACATTGTTAACTATATTTGAACATATTCAAGAAGATGTAGGGTTTGTTTGATTTCTTGTCTGAAAATAATCAAAACTTGTCTTTATTAACTTGTTTGGTGGTATTTAAATTCATCATTTTGAATCATACCCATCCAACCCTCTTGAATATAACTTTTAATTAAAAATAAGACATGGATAAGACTCTTATTACCAAATAACCATCAATTGAATTCTAACTTCTTTTGTATGTTGAGAGTGTCCTCAACTAACTCAACTACTAACATATTTCTCAAATATGAGTTTAGGTATATGTGTTGTAACATCTTAAAATACTCACTAAAGTCTAACCACAACAAATTCAATGTTGGACTTCTAAAAATAAGATCAAAATCTTTATGAAAGTTTAAAAATTCAAATGAAAGATTTGGCAAGCAAGTCCAATACAACTCTAATTCAAAATTGACACAAAACTAGAAACTTATAAAGACTCCTAAAAACTTATTATGACCTTGAACACCTTATAATGACTCAAAATATGTAAACTAAATCACTATTTATATTGGGTAGTGATGCTCCTATATCACCTCATCATCCCTAATCACTGCTTCATCATACCTCATCATCTCTAATCACTCATTCCTCATCCCTCATCTCCCCTAATCACTCCTTTATTAATCCTCAACATCACTTATCATCCCTAATCATTCCCTCACCCTCTATAATCACTCCCTCATTGACCCTTATCATTCCCCATCATCCATATTGACTCCCTCATCATCTCTACTCAATTCCTCCTCATCCCTCCTCATCCTTAATCACTCCATCCAATACCTTGATGGTGGTATTTTTTTGGGGCTTAAAAATTAGGATCTACAAGTGGAGAGTTGAGTGCTAGCATAAAACATAAGACATCATGATCAAAATTATGTGGAGGAAAATTTGAAACATAAATATTTAACACCTATGAAAAAATATGAGCCTATTAGAAATGATGTAATTCATAATTAAAAATCTGCCAAAAAAATATAAGTAAAACCACCTAGCACCAAAAATGGGTAAAAAATACATGAGGATCACCAAGCTATACGATTTCCTTAAATGAATCAATTGTTTTCCATATGAGGACATTTTATTATCTAAATAATTACATTGAAGGCCTTCTATTTGTATGTCTATTTATTGAGTCATCATACCAGATAGTGGAAAATAATTTTCATATGATTAGAACAAGTAGTCTAAGATTGTAAAGTGGTTCTTAATTCATAACTTCAATATTCAATCCAATGAAGAGTGTCACACTTTAAGCTCTCTACTTTCATATCTTGAGAAGTGGGTACAAGTTATCTAGCACTATAAAAAGTTATGTAGATAATATATTATGAACCTAATGATATGGTCGGTACTAAAAATATCTCTACTTTCCCCAACCAAAACTTATATGAATTAAAAATATTGTTTCATTAACAAATGTAGATCAATGTTGAGATAATACACTTCATCATTTCTAGTGGAAGTTAGAAGAATTTAATTTCTCCTAAATAATATTTTCAAAAATTGAACTTGAAATTTATACATCATCCATAACCATACGCTAGTGTATGGTCTAGTGTCGGCCTTGAGAAATGGATCACCTAGTAGTGTCACTTGGTGTACAAAATCAAACTTTTTAAAGATGCAATCTTGTGTGACATCTCACCATTATAGGTGTGTGATGTTTTACATGTGGTCAACCATGTATTTACCATTGAAATGTAGTCTATGAAGTATATCCTTGAAATTTTGTGATAGATTGTCATGATCTGAAATACCATATATTGTAGCTAGTTCATAAGATTTTAGTCATTAGTGCCAAGAAGTACAAGAATATTATCAGTTCCAATAAGAAGTATACTCTTAATGGTAAGAATTAAATGTTTAATGACATCCTTATGTCACCATATCATAATGTGGTTTATCCAACAATAACAAAGATGAAATAATTAAACCATAAACTAGATGAATACAATAATATCTTTCAATCACCTAAATAATTTCATACATAATATACACTAAACAATACTATCGATTTTATCCCTTAACTACATCTACTTCAAACCTCTTTATACAACATATCATTTATAGAGAATGAATAGATCAAGTGGTAGATCCATGAAACCATGGATAATGGACACATCATGCCCAAATTATTACCTTCCAAAAACCCATTTGTGTTTGTACCAAAGTTGTGAATCAATTAAAAAAATCTTAGCAAGATTAATGTGAAGAACCATTATCCTCATTAAATATTAAGGCATTTTTCTACCATATCCATGGTGTATAAGTCTTTTCCAAATTTGATCTTAAGTTTGGGTATCATCATATTCATGTTAAACCTCTAGACATTTGAAGTATAGTTCTAAAAATAAAGGAAAGATTGATTGACTAGTTGGTTATGCCTTTTAGGTTAAATCATATAATGAATTCATTCATTTCAAGATGTTGAATGAAATCCTCAAGACCTTTACCTATGCCATTGTTTTGATCTACCTTGATGACATCTTAATATTTAGAAAACATGGGATGAACATCTACACCATGTTGAACTAGTGTTTCACATTTTGTAGAAATATATTTTTGTGATAACATGAATAAATGTTCATTTTTCATGCAAGAGATAAAACATTTGGGATACATGACACACAAAGAGAGTGCATGTGTGAACCTAACAAAGATTAAATTTATAAAATAATGGGAAACACTAAATAACTTTCCATCTAATTTAAATCTTCTTAGAATTAGAAAATTATACAAGAGATTTATGTTTAATTTTTATCTTTTAAACCAAACTACCAAAGGTAGAACTGAATAAAGTTTCATTTAGTTAGCTACACAAAAAATATAATTTGATGAACTAAAATTTATACTCTATTTTGTGTTAATATTTATGTTACTTGACTATAAATTTGGAAGATCATCCAATTCATTTAGTAATAAAATTGACTATCACAAATGGGCATTGACAACACGAGTCCTAGAAAATAATTAATTTATATTATAATGGATTAAACAACATACGATTGGAATCAAATATATCATTAGAGTATATATACCTAGACCATATGATAAGGGAGTGATTAGGGATGGTTAGGGCTGGTGAAGGTCAATGATGGAGTGATGAAGGATGGTGAGGGATGGTGAGGGTCAATGAGGAAGTGATTAGTGATGATGAGGGATGAAAAAAGATTGATTAGGTATTATGAGGGATGAGAAGTGAGTGATTAGGGATGATGAAGGATGGTGATAATCAATGAAGGAGTGATTAGGGATGATAATCTTGAGTGATTAGAGATGATGAGAGAAAACTAATCTCAATGAAGGAGTGATTAGGGATGAGAAGGGATGAGGAGGGAGTGAGTAGGGATGAGAAAGTGCTTAGGTATGATGAGGGATGAGGAAAGAGTGATTATGTGTGATGAAGGATGGGAGGGACTGATTAAGGATGATGATGGATAGTGAAGGTCAATGGAGGAGTGATTATGGATGATAAGGGAGTGATTAGATATGATGAGGGATAGTTAGGGTAAATAAGGGAGTAATTAGGGACAATGAGGATTGATGAGAGAGTGATTAGGGGTAATGATGGATGAGTAAAAAGTGATCAAGGTTGAGGGAGGGATGATTATCAAGTGAAATTAACATGTAAAGTGGTTGTTTGATGTGTGTAAGTCATTAGTGTGACCTATGCTACCCCAATAACACCACTTTGCATCAATTTCAAAGTGTGTGGTTTGAAAACTTTGATTTTGACAAACCTAAGACTCTTATAAATACTAGGAATCAATTTGAAAGGCACAAAAACCTAATAAATAACTATATGTTTACCAAAAATGGATATTAATTATAAAAGTTATCCTAAAATCCCTAGGTTTAATACTTAGACACTGAAAATGTATAAGTACTAACCTGATTAGATTTTGAAAAACTATTATTCACATCGTAAGTCATGCAACTGTGAGACCAAATCTATCAGATGTTGAGTAACCCTAATTTATTATATTTACTAAAATAAATTTAAATTATAAGAAAATAAATGTAACAATATAAATGTAAACTTATACTTAACATACATTATATAATGTGTATGTGTTATTTGAATTTAAATTAAAAATTGAGCCTTTAGGCTTGGAAATGGCTTGGATTTCCAAGCCAAAGGCTTTTGACTATGCATCTACAATTGAGACCAAGAGTTTTGAGAAAAACCAACAAGTTTCAACTTCAATCACCAACTAGGATATGGATTCTAACATCAAAATTCAAAAAATTATTAACATCATGATGAGCACATTGTCATCTTTTTAAATATATGTTTTTTTTATAATTTTTGGGCCATTTTAAGCGTTCAAACTATATTTAATCTAACTACACCTTTTTTAGGCCACTACATGCCGCACCTATACATGCATATTCATGTTTATCTAATTTGTTTTTTGTTGATCCATTTGCAAAACAAATCATATGGCAACAAAATAGGCCTAACTCTACACACATTAAAAAAAAATCAAATTTTCATTTTTTTGAGGTGGTTAGGTGGGCCACATGGCCGGCTATCTATTTTTTGTTAGTTTTCATGATCTAATTAATTATAAAATTAATAAAAAAAATATTCATTGAAAAAATAAAAACAAAATTTTGTAACACACTAGAAGATCTTATATAATATTCACCAAAGGCTTTTAAACAATGTTTAATGATGCTCAAAAAATGGTGGGCTGCACAGACATCTATCTACTATGTTTTATTTAAAAAAAAGGAGGTCCTCTTCAAATTTTAGATGTTTGACCTACTTATGCTTAACCATTTTTTTTTTAAATAATTTTTTGGAAACTAAACTCAAAATGATACAATTCATATTTTTATACCATCTTCAAATTTTGAGTGTAACCATCTCAAATTATCTACAAAAGTTCAAATTTATGAAATTTTAGAAAAATCATGTCCATGGGTAGGCCCTTTTTTGTCCCCCAATTTGGTGCACTTACCTAGGTACAAAGAAGGATGGAATCATTGTAGGTAATCAAATAACATGCATGCTTAAATTCCCTAAGGTGTTTTTGGGGATCCTCCTTACTCTAAAACTTAGAGAAATTGGGAAGCTCCCACTAAGGAGGATATGGTCTGATAGGGATAGATGGGTGAATGGGCTCATTAAAAATATGGTCATATGATAAGATGTTGTGAGCTCTAGAAATGGATGACTCTAAGTAGTCATTTTATCCATGATCATATTCACTAGGTCCATTTGGGGTTGTGTATTTGAATGGTTATAAGGTACATACTATTATGGTGGTTGGGTGACATACTGATAATTGGTAGGAGGTTGAGGAGCAGCCAGATATTGGTGGTTGGGTGGAAGTTATGTAGGGGTAGGTGGACATAGGTGGTTGGATAGTAGGTATAGGTAGATGCCCTTATGGGTTAGGGATGTAACTTGGGTTTGGTACAATGGCCACCTATTAAGTAGGAGTGGTGGTTAGGTTGGTGATCAAAGGAAGGGTGGTGACCCATGTGGTGATTCGTGGTAAGGTAGAAGGTATAAGTAGCATGAGAGTTTTAAGTGAGCTAGTGGTTAGCAGAGTAGAGGTAGTCAAAGGAAGGTTGACAATGTTAGTGGTAGGTACTCCCATGGTGAGGGGAGAGTGGCTAGTGGTTGGGTTATTCCTAAGGTGGAGGAGTTGTTAGTAAGGGTGGAAGGTATAAGGGTATTTATAGGTTGGATAAGTTGGTTTTCTAAATTAGTATCAAAGGGATTATTGGTATATGAAGAGGCTTGAGTAGTCAATGGCTAGGTAGTGATAGTGTCAATGAAAGTGTTTCCCATAAGGTGGGAATGTATGCCATAAGATGGGTCCACATGTGGAACCAAAGTAGGGGTACAGTGGGGCATGGTGTTAAAATAATGCTGAAGGGCCACAAGATTTTTATCTAAGAATGTGATAAAGTCTGCATCTCCTTAGGGAACTTCTCAAGGGAAAGGACTTACCAAAGGGTGAGGATATTCCATTGGTTGAGAGATGTAGTCCATGAATGAGGGGGTAGAAGAGGTTGATTAGTTTGGGGATGGGTTCTGTTCTACTAGGTTCTTTTACTACTGGTAGGTTAGAACCATCTAAGTTAAGGGAGAGAGAATGCACAAACAATTTCACCACACAAATAGAGAGAAGACAAGAAATGATCAAGAAAATCAATCACAATCTAAAAAGTACATTAAGTCCTAAAGGTTATTTTTAGTCTCTCTTTTGGCTTATGCCTTAATATTTTAAGAAATCATGTGACTAAAATTGGCCTATAGAGCAGGTACTAAACAAGAAGTCTATGGATGGTTTTAGGTTATTTAGGCTCTAAAAATGAATATATATTAAAAATAAATACATCACTTGGTATTAGGGCCTACCACCTCACTTCACACACTGTAGTGATAAGGGTGTCAGGTGCTTAGCCAATATATACTAATTTTTAGAGTTCATACTCAACCAGAGAGCTGAGTTGGTTCTCCCTTTAGTAATGACCTCCAAGTAGGATTATCAAGAAAGGGTAAGGTGACTGCTAGGTGATGAGATCCTAGTTGGGACTTGTCTCAAGTTTGTTTGATGTTTAATTGATTAATATGGTTTGGTTTAGTGTGTGAAATAAAAGTGATACTACGATTGAATTAATTTGATTCACTTTAGATTATGTGAGCTAAACTTGCAAGAAACCAATGTATACAGTCAATTTTAAGCCCAAAAAAAACTTTGATATCATTTATAAGCACAAAATAGAGAGAATAGCATATAATGCAATAAAGAGAAACTTCAGTAAAGACTCAAGATACCACTGAGTGTGATAGAATGTTTCAGTGAATTTCAGCTTGTATTTTGAAAAAGGAAGAAGAAACTAAAAATGGGTATGGTTGAAAAACCTGCTCAATTGTACACACATTCAATCAGATGATTGTGAAGAACTCATCTTTGGCTTGGGAGGATGATCTAAAAATAAGACAACACTAAAGCAAGTGGTTGGTTAAATAGATAGCTAAGTGGATTTCCTAGTGATGGCTAGATCTTGGAAGTAACAGTTTCTTCAGAGGTTGTCAATCCACATATTTTAAATAATTAAGTTTATAAATATAAGGTAAAGTACTTTCATCAATAATCAAAAGGTATTGAAACTAAATACAACAAATGCTTGATAAATAAATAGACTAAAATGACTAATATAGCAATAAGCAAATCAATACTAATGCTAAACAGGTCAAGTGGGCTTTAAAAAATTAGGCAGGAGTCTATGAACAGGTAGGGACATATAAAATTGGGTTTGGTTGAGGGCAAGAGGGTGAAAATTACTTGCTATTATTTTATACCATAGTGATCATCGATGATCAAGGTGACCATTAGTGGTTGAGGTGACCGTCGGTGATCAAGGTGACCATTGGCGATTGGAAAGACCATTGACAATTGAGACAACCATTAGTGGTTACTGTGTGTTGGATATAGGTAATACATGGCTAATTGATGGGATCACAAAGTTGGATTATGAGAGATGGGTTGGTGTTAGGCTAATTGTGAAATAGAAATAAAGTAAATGAATATTAGAAAATAAGTATTTATCTTGTCATGAGGTTGATATGGTGATTGATTGAGGTGGTTAGCCTATTGGTGGATTCTGGCATGATTCTAGTAGAGTAACGGTACTCAATGCTTTAGTGGAGTGGTAGTGGCAAGTCAGCTCTCTAACATTATTGTTGGATCATTGGATCATTGATGATGATTGACCTATAATAAAAGAAACTCTGGATGCACAAGCTCTTGATAACAATTACAGATGATCTTCACCTCCCTACTCCTCTCTTCTTATAGGTATAGGCAAGAGGTTCAAGTGGAGGTTCAACTAGGCTATTTAATTATAACTTGCTATGAAAAAATTCACACACAGATGGGGACAAGTTAAATTTATAAAAGGAATGAGAGGTGACTTACATGTAGTGGTTGATGATGGTGGACCCTGACCATCGATAGTCAAGGTGATCATTGATGGTCATCCTGACCATCGATGGTCAAGGACCAAGGAAAAAAGTGGGTTAAAGGGTGGGTTAAGTTAGTTGGTCAAATTGACCATGGTTAGGCTTAACTAGGGGTTAAAGGGCCAAATTGGTCCCAAGGGGGTCCTAAGGTGGTGTAGGGGTGTTTTAACATTCAAAATTATGGTGTGTATATTTTTAGTGTCTACAAGTAGACTCAAACACAAGTGTACCTAAAAGCTTAGAACAATTATACACAAAGGACACTAACACTAAAAGGAGGACACTAGTGCCATTGGTGCTAATGTCCAATTAGGGTGCTACTATTGATGAAGGGTTTTGACACCTAGATCATATCTATGACACTGAGATTGTTGACACCTAAATTTTATACAAGTATTGTTCCAATATTGGCACATAGAGTGGAGAGACCATTGTCCATTTTGTCATAAGTACTAACATGGCATGGGAGAACCATGGTGTGATAGAGTATTTTGGTGTGTAAATTTCCAAGTGTAGGAGGAAAATAGTGTAGGAGACCCAATGTGAGAGGACCCAGTCAAATAAGAATGTGTCATGAAGGACCCAAGAATAGAGGACTCAAAACAAGAAGTGGAAGACTAGGGGAGTGTCAGGGAAATGGAATGTGAGGAATGCAATAGTAGTTAGATGAGTAACTTGAGTAAGAAAATTTTACCCCACTGATCAGAGCTTATGTACCATCCCATGAGGAACATAATACGTGGCCACCAGAATATCCCATAGAGTAAGCATCTAGGGGCATAGAGGCCCAATTCTATAGGAACATTATGTTGTAAGAGCCATCAATCTCAGCCTGGTGGGAGTCCATGTGCCATTTGTCAATGATATTTAGAATATTGACACTTGGTCAAGGAAAAACAAGTATAAAACCCCTGTTGTAATCATTTATAGGTGTGGAACTTTGGAAATTAGATACAACATTTTATCTTGTAATCTTTTAAGCAATCAATGAAAAGTTAGTATTTCCTATAACATGTGATGATTCATGAACATTATTAGTGTGTAATAATGAATATGTTTTATTTTTAAGTCTTCAATATCTTTTCCTTATATTTCTACTATTGAATAATAATGCTGATCCTAGTTATCATAGTAGTTAAGTCTAGGATGATGAAAATAATAGTGGTATATTTATGGTATTGAATAACTTAATATTTGTGTTACAAGAGATGAACAAACATAAAGCATTATGTTTCAAAGCCTTCAAGAACTAATATTTTCCTAAACGCTTTGGGTGAGTGCAAAAGACTTACCTCTCATGTGATAGGGCCAGTGTGCCAACCTGTTGGGGAGAAGCTTCAGCATCATAGTAGAATTAACTAAATGAGCCTAAAATTTTGGTTCCATTTATAGGACCCAAAGTAATTGGATCATAATCATGGGAAATATTTGAGTACATTACATTAGATAATATTGAAGAATAGGTTACCATCATCAATGAAAACTTTACTTTTTTGTATCTTGAACTAGGAACTTATGCATGACAATGGGTAGATCAGAATCTCTACTGATCTTTGTATGAGACTTTATTTTTTGAGGTCCTAGTTCTCTTACATTCTTGGATCTTATCATATACTCAAGGATGATCTTAAAATACTGGATGAAGGCAATCATAGACACTTGAATGAAAAAGGAGTTTAACACAACTAGAAGTTTCCTAGATGCGAGTGATTAACTATTGGTGGAGAGGCATTCGAAATAGCTACATTTTGGAATACGTGGTGACCACCTATTCGTGTCTTGAGGAATCAAAATTACAATTTATACAAGAAATTATGGGGTGATATCTTTCATTTTTTGCCTTCGAGGTAAAGAGGCTATTTTTGGACCTTGGGTTGGACACACTACCCATGGAGGGCTAAAATATCCTATGCATGAGTCACACATTTGGAGGGGAGACTAAAAATTGATTGAATATTGTAGGTTTAACATGGTAGTAAGCCAATAAGAATTATGTAAATCAAATTATGATGAATCTCAATAGATGGTCATGGAAGTTAGTGGCACTGAAAGAGATTGGGAAAATTCAAAGAGTGATTTGAAGAGTTATAGGGAGCCAGACACATGCAAGGAACCCATCACTTTCGAGCCACATCCTTTACCACTTTTATCCTACAAAAGAGAAATGAGCTATAATACCAAAGATGAATAATCAAGTATGAGTCAACTAGGATCCCCCACCATATTTCATGCTCATGCCTTTGAGTCAGATAGAATACATATACAAAATTGGGATGAAAATAGTATAGCCTCAAAAACTAAATAGATAAGGGACACTGAAACTAGGCCATTAGGTGATAATATAAAATCTACATCTTTCCCTCTTTAAGGGAATTCTATGGCATAACTTGGAATGCCTAGAGGATTTAGTCCTCAAGGCTAGAATATAGGACTAAAATTGGGAAATCAACCCTCTACCATGCCTCTTCTCATGGACATTGCAACTAGAGGTGCTAGAGGAGGACTAGGAGGAGGCACTAGAAGAATCAAACCCCTTTTTAAACCCCTTCCTAGAACTAGAGTTGGATCTTCCTATAAATCACCCCCTCAACCACAACCCACTATGGTCTACTATGAGATGACATTACGTTTACCTAAATACTATGGGGTAGAGAATGCAGTTGAGCATTTTCATAACTGTGAACTAATTTGGAGGGCGTGTGGCATCATGTCTTCTGAATAAAAGGTAATGTAGTTTGTAACCACAATTTTAGAGCACATGCACAAATGGTATCAAAAATTTGACCCTCAATAAGTATTGGTCTATTATGACCAATTCAAATCAACCTTCTTATAGGAATTTGGCATTCTTGAGTTTGAGCGGCAAAGTATAGTAACATTGAAAGACATAAAACATGGAATTATAAAGAGTGTACATGAATATGATGCATAATTCAAAACCTTTCTTTCTAAGTTGTCATTTGAAATCAATCCTTCTCAGCATACACAATGGTTTAAGGGAGGATTATTTTTACCTTTTCAATCGACCTTGTCACAAAGAACCTTCAAAAGTGCACATGACGCATTGGAAGCTGACCTCCATGTTGAGTAATTAAGAGCATGGATAATAGGATTAGTCCCTTTATAGAGGCACAAATAATGTCCATGGCATGTCAACTTGAAAATTTGATGGTAAATAATGTACATGAGACACGTAGTGGTGTCTAGTGTATCAACTGTGATACTAAAGGGCATACGATGAACAATTTCCCACACAAGAACATCCATGCAGTACTAAAACAAACATGTGAGATTTGTCATAAATAACATGATGTATGTTTTTGTCTATTTTTAAAATGGGATACAAACACAAAGCTATCTGAGTATTATAATATTTGTGATGCTTACACATATGACATCAATGATTATCGATTGATCAGTGATATTCATGAAGTTTGAGTGTGTGTCATGCATCAAACTTTGGTTTCCAATACTTAAGACAATAGTGCCTATCAAGGATGAGGGTGAGGTGGCGGTCAGTTTCCTCCAAGAACATATTACAAATGTGGTTCACCAAACCACTATCAAATAGATTACCTAGAGTACATGACCCATGTATTTTGTAAAAAAGATCATTGACTGGAAGAATGCCTTGATCTATATGCAACCATCACTCAGGATCAAAATAAAAAGGGTGTTGACATGATTTTCATAGATGAAACACAATGTTATGCATGACCAACCATCCCCATAGTGTAGAAAGTGAACATCACCACTCATAGTGGAGGTCAAACTCAATCCACAACCAACCCAGTCAAGAAGGTACATTAAGAAGAACCACAAGCAAAGAATTACCTGATGCACAGTAACAAAAGGATGTCCTTCAAGATACAATGACACTTGTGTGAGAGCTCCAATATGAGATTCAATACCTCAAAGACAAAGATGTCACATAGTGCACTATAGTACAAAAGGAAGCCGAACTTCTTATGGTGTGGGATGATTTTCAAGAACTATTCAAATGTATGCTCAATGAAGACATCATTTCCTAGCTCAATGCTTGGCTTAAAGGTCAATCCCACCTACCAAATGAAATCCACCATCACCTCAGTCCAAAAAGTGAAGATCATTATTTAAATCATGACCAACATTAGGAAATTCCTAGTTCTTCTTCCTCAAAAGATGGAGAGATATTAGTTAGTTCAACAATCAACGGATGGGTAATCTAGGATATTCTAGTATATAATGGTATGAAGGTGAATGTTCTCACTAAATATGCTTGGAAAAAAATGTCTAGTCCATCCCTATAGCCTACTCATGTCTTGTTCATGGTAAATAAGACTCAAGTGCATATTATTGGAGTCCTAAAAAATGCCACTGTTGACATACTTGGGGTTCCCTTCAAAGCATATTTTGAGGTTTTGGAGTTGGTAAAAGTTGATGACTATCCAACCTTATTGGTAAGGCCATGATGATAAAAAAAACATGTAGATTTTAACTTTAAAAACTAATACATTAGCTTTGAGAATATCGATCAATGTGTAGTAATACCCTTAGACCAAGCACAAGGACCGCCCTATATCGAGATCGTGAGCACTAATGAAGAGATCAATAATTTTTATAATGTGACTACTCAAAATGTTGAACAACATGATCCAATGCTAGATGGTATTATTCGATGGATGGATAACCAATCTATCTCAGATACTACAAGTAATGCTTGCAACTATTGGGCCCATGATGACTACAATCTAACTAGAAGATTATGTATCATTGTAAACAAAGGAGAAAGCATCTTGCACCAACTCCCTAAATGCCACAAGTTTATGTACCTCATGGGTTTAGCAATGAGAGGGCCACTGATGGCACCACCACTAGAGAGACTAGATGACACTCCATGGTTCTAAAGACAAATGTAGGTGCATAAATTTGTCTATCACCTCAAAGAGTTATATGATACCAAAATTAACAAGATGAGGTCTTTGGATCACATTTTTGATATTACCACTGCCAAATGGTGGTGTACCCATAAAGAGTGACTTTTGTATTGGGATCAAGTGTGAGTTGCTCTACATCATATATTTCACCATGACAACTAGATCAAAGGCACACTTAGTTACAGTTCCATGAAAGCACCTAAACCACACATTGAAGCTTGTGAGAAAATATGGCAAGCTAAGGAAACATTCTTACTAGAGTACCTATGGGTCCATGTGTTTTATTGGACTTTGTGCACTTGGGCATGGGCTTGGTACATTCATGAAGAAAGTTTCATGGGTACAAGGTTCTAGCAGTTATTAAAGGAAAGCATGACATTGACACTTTCTTACTTTTCACCAAGGATGGACTTACACCTCACCCTTCAAGCCATGTACAAATAAATCATTAGAGATCCAAGTCCCATCAAAGACCAGCTATGCCATATTAATCAAGAACCTAAGGAACCCTTGCATTTATTCACTAAGCCTCCCACACCAATAATCCCAACACCATTGACATTTTTGAATTAAGAATGTCATAAAGAGATTTACTTGGGAAAGTAGAAACTCATCTTCCAAGTAGATTAAAGTGAAGGATCTACCTTACTCGACCCTTAACAAACCATATATATGTCCCTACAAGTATTGGTTCATAAACTATTCAGGATACTAGTTCTCTAACCAACAACCCTTATCATGAGCCCATTCAAACTATTCAACTTAACATTGGCATGAAGCAAGAGCCTAAGATGGCTAAAATTATAAATTAATGGACTGAGATAGAAATATCAAAAAAATTGAGTTGTTGAAAAAATATCAAGATTTATTTTTGAGGAATTATAGCAAAATGAAAGGAATTCACCCATCTCTAGGGAAGATGCACATAAATCTAACTAACAGTGCTTTCCTAGTGAAGAGACATCCATATAAGATGAATCCTAACATTTGGGTGTCCATAAAAGAGGAGATTGATAACATGCTCTATACTAGAGTAATTACTCCCATTAATGAATCTGATTGGATGATTCCCATGGTAATTAGTATCAAAAAGGATGGGCATATCTAGATCTATGTGGATTACCATGTTTTAATTACATCCTATGTGATATATCCTTTTCCAACACCATTCATAGAGGAAATATTAGAAGGTGTTATTGGTTATGAGATATACTCTTTTATCGATGGGTTATCAAGGTAACACCAAGTCTAGATAGATAAAAAAGACTAATCTAAGACTACTTTCACTATTGAATGGGGATCTTCTGCCTATACCATTATGCCTTTTGAGTTGAAAAATGCCCCAGTGGTGTTCTCATGGATAAAAGTTGAGGCTTTCAAATATTTTATCCATAAGTTTCTCCAAGTCTACTTAGATGAATGGACTGTATACAAGTTGATCAAGGACCATTGTGCCAATCTGAGGCTCATGCTTGAACACTATTGACTATTGCAAATTTCCCTAAATTTGAAAAAGTGTCTATTTGTGACACCTTTTACTGTACTCCTTGGGCATATCATTTGTAAGGAGGGACTCTTGGTGGATCCAGCCAAGGTTTCCATCATTTTCTATCTATTAGCACCCAAAACTCAATGTGAGGTGTGTACCTTCCTAGGACACACAAGATACTACAAGAAGTTCATTCAGGGTTATGCCAAGATCACCGCACCCCTAAAAGAGATTCTAAAGCACAATGAATGTGATAATTCTTGCAAAGGAGCCTTCAAAACACTCAAAAAAAGGATAGTTACATATCTTATCTTGTAATTTCTTGATTGGACAAAGCCTTTTCATATCCATGTTGATGTGTCTGGGATGGTAGTCAATATGATACTTGCACAACTAGGTTATGGAAACTTAGATCACTTGATTTACTTTGCTAGTAGGAAACTAACATCGATAGAACATAACTATATCACCATTGAGTGTGAAGCTTTGTCTATGGTTTATGCTCTAAAAATTTTCAAGCAGTACCTTTTGGCTACTCCATTTATATTTTATACAGACCATGAGGCTTTGAAGTATCTTGTCAATAAGCTAGTACTACATGGAAGGATTTTTTGCTAGATTGTAATCTTCTAAGAAATCCATTTTTTGTAGTAGTGAAGCCTAGGAAGACCAACTATGGACTTGAAGACTTATCCCAATTGAACATGGAGAAGCCCCACATTTCATATAAGATGATCTTCCTAATGTTTAGTTCTTTCAAGTTACTTGGGTACCTAAAGATATAGAATATATTACGGCATTTCTCAATATTGTCTACATACCTGACTCCTTCAATTCACAAAAAAATCAACTTGTATTTTGTGTTGTACCTAATTAACTCATAAAAGGAGATCTATACAAAATGGACCATGATGAGGTACTTTACCATTGTGTAATGAAACATGAATTCCCTAAAGTGCTATGAGAAGTCCACAAATGTATCACTAGAGGACACTATGCTGGAGAGGTTTCCATGTGCAATGTATTGCTTGCTAGACTCTAGTGGATAAATTTATTCAAAGATGGAAAGGCTTATGTTAGGAAATGTGATGTCTATTAGTGCATAGGAAAACCTAACAAAAGAGATTTTATGCCATTACACCCTATTCTTTCTCAATAACCATTCAACAAGTGGGCTATTAACTTTGTGGGACTTATCACTACAGCAAGATGATGAATGGGCTCTCGATACATCATTATGACAATTGACTATCTCATGTGTTAAGCTAAGGAAACACCAAAAAAAGACTATACTATAGTAACTACCACATGATTCATCTAGGAAAACATTATAACATGTTTTAGATGTCCCCTAATTTTCACTAGTGATCATGGCACCCAAGTCTTAAATGAGACAATTCACATCTTGTTAACCGAGTTCATGATCATGCACCACAAGATGAAACTATACCACCCATAGGCCAATGGAATAGTTGAAGCCTTCAATAAGATCCTTGGTACCACTTTGACAAAAATTTACAATGTTGGCCAGACTAACTGGGATGATAGAGTATCTCTAGTACTTTGGGCTTACCAAACTACATACAAGCACCTCAATAAAAGTACACCATTCAACTTAGTTTATGGAAAGGAAGTGGTCATGCCAATGGAGTCCTAGTTCCATCTCTTTGGATATCACGTGTGGTAAAACTTGATGATGAAACCTCTATGAAAGCTTGGCTCAATGAATTGATGAAACTAGATGAAGCTCAGTTCCTCACCCACTGGAGTTAAGATGTTGAGAAACATAAACAAAAATCATGGCATGATCACCATCTAAAGCATAAAGTCCTTTATCCAAGCATGAAAGTTTTATTATATGACTCTAAGTTTGCATGCCACTTTTGAGAAGCTTTGAGTCTATTGGGATGGTTTATTCATAATACATAGCATCCAACCTATCAGAGCTTGTCGATTAAAGCAAATAGATGGTCAATTCCTCCTAGGGCACTATAATGGTAGTCATATTTGGATGTATTTTGATTCTATTTAGGTTTATACTATATTCAATAAGGCTCAAAGACATTAAGTTAGGATTTACTATTTTAAATAAAAAGCAGTACCCTTGAGGCATGTGACTCTTTAATGTAATTTTTAGTCCCTGTACTTTGAGTGTTTTTGTTAAGGACCACAAACCCTTTTTAATATGGGGTAAGGCATCATGCATAATAATACAAGACATGACATGTAGGGTCATAAGTTCCAAAGGTGCAAGAGTCATATATAGCACACAAGTGATTAAGGGTGCATGAATAATTGAATGCTCTTCAAAAGTATTTTGAAAGGTTTCTGTCATTTGGGTGATAGCTATCTCCCACTTCATTAGAAATGTGGGACAATTGTCATCCACTTCTAAGAAAGGAATGGGAAATAATGGACCATTAATATGACAAGATTAGTTATGGTGAAAAGCATGTGAATGGAATGATGGGAGAAATTGGTTAAGACATTTAATGCTTGCTAAAAAAATTAAAGTATGAAGGCCATTAAAAGATATGAATCAATGACTAGAAGTGACAAGGGGAGGGAAAGAATTAATGGAGGTGATTCCCCCATATGGCCTATAAATAAGCTTTCCAAATCCATTTTATACTTTACCTTGCTAAAATCTTTGAGTGCTAATGTGAATAGTGAACCAGAGAATCAGAGATCGACAAGACCAATTCTCTTGTAGAATAGAGTGATTGTAAAGTTGAAAAAGACATGATAGGGGTTTTTAGGTGAAGATGAGAGGTTGCTAATTTTAGACTTGTGTATAGGAGCGAAGATTGTTGAAGTTTCAAGTTGTAGGTTCTACCATTATTGAAGCATGAAGCTTGAGAATCAAGGCAAGTTGGATCACCACCACAAATCCTTTTGGAAATGTGGGACATTCATGGGTTAACCTTCAACTTTTGTAGAGCGTAATGCAGCCAAATAAAAAGGCTAAGAGACTTGAGAAGCTTCCAACCATACTAGAGGAAGAAGAGGTGAGCGGAGGATCCTAGTTTCCTATAAGAGAAAAAGTTTTAGGAATATCATAAGAAAGACTAGAAGTGCAATGCACAAGAGTCTTGAGAGAGAGTGGGAAAGGAGAAGTGAATGAGAGTGCAAAATCAAAGATGGTAAAAAAGTGAAAGTAGGCATAAGCCTCTTCATTACAAAACACCCTAGCATCCTTCCCTCTGTCCTTGTTAATAGAAGAGATGTAGTACCCAAAGTCAGTCTTGTACATGGAGAACTAGGTATCCAAGGTGTCAAATGCAATAATTTTTTACTATAACCAACATCAGCTAGGAAATGAAGTAGATTTAAAAAATTACTATTAGGTCTAAACCACCAACACATGAAACCAAGTGGTCTATGACTTGTCTATCAAGAACCAGCTGGACAAAGCCAACCTCTTTCAACTCTTTGAACTACCATACTTTGGCAAGCCTACTGAGGTAGTTTAATTCCTCTTCTCATGTGTTGATGAGGACTACATTCACTTCATAGGGCATAACATGAATATTAGCATGGAGAGGATAAGCAAATTCATGGGGCTTCAGTTCTCAGGGGTCAATGTGTTGAATGACTTGGTGGATATAGAGGAAATTTACTAGATTACCACCATGTTGATGTACCAAAAATAGGGGAATGAAATTCATATAGAAACCTACAGGATCCCACCCTTAGAGTCATAGCGTGGATCATTTCCACCAAGGTCATAGGGATTGATCGATGGAAGGAGGTGGATATGGCCCACCTACACATTGCTCACCAAGTGGTTCAAGGCACATAATATAATTGGGCACTGTATTTTACCCAAAAGATAACTAAAGACATAGAGAAGGTGCATAAAATTCTTAAGTATAGGTTTTCATGGCGATAAATCCTTTTCTTGCTAGATTTTGATGAGATCAAGGTGTTTAATTATAGTTTAGGATACTTGAAGTGGGTTTACCACCCCCCCCCCCCACTCATAAGTATCCTATCAAGCACTTCAAAGCTTTCACCTATACCCAGTACATCATCCCAACATATAAGTTGAAGATGAGGTACTAGTTTGATGAGATGAAGGTGGCTTTCAAGGATGAATGGTGTGTTCCCAAGGACTTGCCTACCCTGATTGTAGATCAAGAAAAAATTATTGTCCAGCAACACTACTCCCTAGTGCACATTTGAATGAACCCTTTAAGATTAATTTTATCATGGATTAAACTACCATATGCCTTCTTTATATGCTACTTCATAGATTCCATCAATAGGATTTATGATGCATAGCCAATTAGCCTGTAGGTAGAACAAATCGATGTGGAGTGCCACACCCTCTAGAAAATATTCATATATCTAGGAAAAAAGGCTTTTTTGGAGAGAGGAGAAACAAACTTAACTGACATTAAGGTTAAGAATATTCTAGTTAGGGAGTAGGTCCATAGGCTATTTTTCATGTGATGCCCCCACTAGTACCCTCATGATAGAGACCTTAAGGAGAGGCTCCCCCAGGCACTGTAAGTAAAAAGGAAGCAGCCAGAATCAAGTGCTAACATAAGTGGGAAGTAGGCCCCTTAAATATGATAGAAGATGATAGAGGTACATCCTTCCCAACCCACTACTTTTTGACCATCCATGTCACATCCACCCCCACATCTCTCGTCACACTCTTCACCTCATCCTTCACCTTTACCACCTCGACCATCTCCATCTCCATCTCATATTTCATCACCATCTACTTCATATTTACCTTTTCATTCCACTACTTCCCACTCACCTACCCTAAACCCTTCATCTCCTCATCTAACTTCCTCACCTTCTCCTCCTCTATGACCACCTTTACCTCCACCTTCTCCAAAGACTACCATCAGATCAGTGCCAAAACACTCTCCAAGTTAAGTACCCTAAAAGCACCCCTCTCAGGAACAAATTCATAATTTGGGATCAAACTCGGATAAGACTCCATTCCCATTGCAAGATTTCCCATCTGGTGATCAAGTTGATATTAATGGATTGAGAGCAGATGAGATGGCAACTAAAATCCATCAAGAAGAATAACTTGAGTGAGACTCAAAAATGGGAAATGGGCTAGCTAAGGGGGAACAAGAACAAAGAGGTTTGTCCACTCTATGTGAATGATACCAATTTAGTGTAGAAAACAAGAACCTCTATGTTTGGAAGTATTTCCACCCTAAGGACATAACCCCAAAAACAAGGAAGTAGTTATCCTTCCTTTTGTAAATGTATAGTGAAGAACCTCAATTTGATATTCCTTTAGATTGCATTTTTTTGGCCCAGATGCTCTAGGTCTATCAGACCTTATGAGGATAGATCCACAATAGATATCACTAATAATGGCAAGTGCTACATTTTTGAAACTAGCCATGGAAATGATGCACCAAAACATTTTGTTAGAGTTAGACACATGCATTGTAGAAAAGAAACATGGCAGAGTTATAGAAATATATAATAAAGTGTATGCAGAAAAGAAAGCGTTAGCTGAGGAAGTGGCCTCCTTAAAGAAACAAATTCAAGAGGCCATCGAGGCTAAGGTAAGGTTTTTAAACCTTTACAAGACAATTTTGAAAGAATATCTAGCAATTGTAAATGATATACCATTGGATGGGGATGCCATCAAAAAATTAGAAAATTTGATTGAGTTATTGCTTAAGAAAAATAAGGATCACCCCACACCTAGAGATGAGGCCCAAGACATACTTAGATAATTCACCATAGTGGTAAATATCTACAAAAGTACTTTGGAGATAGTCAAGGAGGTTATCCCAATTTTGGATGGCATTTTTGTGTGCCTAGCATGCCCAAATAAAATAGTACAAGATCGACTCAATGATGAGGAGGTCTTGAGTTAGTAAATTGTTAATGCTTCCCTATTAATAAAATATCATGTTGAGCACACAAAATCATTCAAGGATGTAGAGATGATGGAAGAGACCATTAATAAACATCACCAACAAATAAATGCAAGTTTTAGGTTGAAAAGGAGGTCTCTAACTTAGAAGATGTCTAGAAGGAAGCCAATGCAACCCTGGATGAATAGGTGAGAAAGACTAAGACTCTGACTTAGCTCAAGGAATTAAAAGAAGAAAAGGATGTCATTGAATAAATAACTACCAAAGTCCTCAATGCATTATCCCATTGGCATGGGATGAAGAAGGAGTTCGAGTAGAAGGGGCCAAAAAATTTGGACGACATTAGTGTGGTTTAGTTTGCGATTGACTAAAGACTTAGTGTGGGGTAATGTTGACCCCTTAATTTTGTACATGTATTATTCCAATCTTGTCATGAGGAGTGGAGTGACCAGTGTCCATTTTGTCTCAAGTACCGACATGGCATGGGGGGACCATGACACACTAGAGTATTGTGGCATAGAACTTGCCAAGTGAAGGAGGACAATGTCATAAGAGACCCAGTGTGAGAGGACCTAGTCAAGGAAGAATGTGTCATGAGGGACTTGAGAATAGAGGACTTAGAATAAGAAGTGGAAAACTAGGTGAGTGCGAGGGAAGTGGAGCGTGAAGAACACAAGAGAAGTTAGATGAATAACTTGAGTAGGACACTTTAACCCCATTGATTAGACATTACGTACCATCTTGTAAGGAGTAGAATACTTGGCCACCAGAGCATCTCATAGAGAAAACATCTAAGGGTATAGAGGCTTGATTCTATAAGAACATTTAATTATAAGAGCCATGACTCTTAGCCTATTGGGAGTCTGTGTGCCATATGTCCATGATAGTTATAAATCTTGACACTTGGTCAAGGAAAAACAAGTATAAAAACCCCTATTGTAATAATTTGTGGGTGTGGACCTTCAGAGATTAGATAGAACATTATGTCTTATAGTTTGTTAAGCAATCAATGAAAATTTAGTATTTTCTATAACATGTGATGATGTGTGAACATTCCTAGTGTGGAATAATGAATATGTTTTATTTCTAAGTATTGAGTATATTTTCCTTGTATATATCCTATTGAATAATAATGGTGATCCTAGTTATCATAGTAGTTAAGTCTCAGATGATGAGAATAATAGTGGTATATTTATGGTATCGAATAACTTAAGATTTGTGTTACAAGAGATGAACAAACATACAACATTGCACTTAAAAGCCTTCAAGAACTCATCTTTCATTGTGTGCTTTGGGTGAGCATACGAGACTTACCTCTCATGTGATAGGGCCAATGCACCAACCTATTGGGGATAATATTCAGCACTATATTAGAATTAACTAAATGATCCCAATAGTGATCAACTCCTATCCCAAGTTACAGCCTCTAGATCTTCCATCTCAGTCAATTTCAAACTAAGGACCTATTTACATCACTTATTTCTATTTTTAGAAAGGTCAAACTATATAAATTATATTGTAAATTAGTGTATGTATTTATTGCATATTTTATACCTTGATTTAGTGTACTCAACCCCTTTAACAACCTAGGGATTAAACTCCATAACCCTAAAAAGTTAAATCATTTGGTGAACTTGACTTACTTCAAATACTACCCAAATCCTAGTCCTAAATGATTAAGGTTTCTATCCTTTTATTTTTATTTTTAGTGGTTATGATATCTTCTAGCCTATCATCCCTCTTCCAAGTTGCATTGCTGAATTTCATGGATAAAGCAGATTATTTTCCTCCTCCTCATCTCCAAGATGGTGATAGCTACTTTCCCTCTAACCAAGTCCATGCTATTACTAATCTATGATGTGAGTCATCCTATAATAATATTTCAAATGTCTATACTCATCCTATCCATCCTTCAAACCCTTCCCTTCCCATATCTTCTCTATAGGGTGAGTGCCTACATATTCAATGAGAAGCAACTAGGGTTTGCACTTGTGAGACTCTATGTGATCAAATTATTAGTATGAGCAATCTAATTATAGAATTAAAAAAATTAGAATCAACTATTACATGAGAAGATTAAAACATTATTAAATCAGTTTACAATACAAAAGCCTCCAGGGAACACTAGTGGTAATCATGTATATACATATTCACCTAGTTAATTTGTGGTAAGTAGTGTTACATATCAAAATAATAAATCACAACAAAGTGAACCTACAACTAGTGATTTAAAAATAAAATAGAAGTTTTAAGTGATATTTTAAGGCAAATGATTAAAGATAAGTTGATCAACCTACCTCATTTAGATCTAGTGAGGAGATCAAGATATTATTATTCATACCATAGAATGCATGGTCATGACACAAATTCATGTTTAAAATTAAAAAATCATATACACCACATCATTGCTAATGAGGAAGCTCTACAAGATAAATCAATTAAGTAATCCATAGTGATACAAGAACATATCTAAAAGGGGTTAAATTCAAAAATAGTACAAAAGTGGTTACCAAAGCATAAATCAAAACAAAAAAAGTTCACAAAGAAAAATAAGAGCAAGAAAAAATGCAACAAACACATGTAAAACAAGTAAAAGATACAAATATACCTCTCCACAATGAGGTCCCACTTTCAAATTAGTATTTGGTTGGTCAAAATTATCTTAAAAAATTTGATTATCAAGGTCAAAGGTTGGGAAAACATGCCCAAGACTTCATTACTCCTATTCTAGCATTTGATAATGTTGGTCAACAAGGCTTGATATTTCTTGAACATCCTAAGGAAAATCATTCATAAATATATTTTATCAAGTTAAAATACCCAGATAAAAAATAAATGTTACAAATAGAGCATGAACTTAAGTTGCAAAGTCAAAATCATGCTAAGACAATAAGCAATCTCAAATGAGGCTTTATAGCAAAAGAGCCTTTGAAGCATAATATAGCTACAATAAGCATAATTTCAAATGTCACATTAATAAAAAAAATATTGTAAATAAATTTAGAAATGTCAACTCCATAGTATGAAGCAATTCCTTATGCTCATCTAAATACAATAGAAGTCAACACTAGCATTTCATTGGTTCATAATCAAGATAATAATAATGATTGGAACAATATAGGTTATTATGATATTGACAACGAATAATACTTAAATTCATACTGTAACTCAATTCAACTAGAACATATCAATCACATTACATGAGAGGTTACCATTCCTATTTTTGAAACATGCCACATTGAGAGTGAGTTCATAAGACTCATTAGTTAGTATGTCCTCCCTCCTTTACATAATTTCCTTATTTCTTACTCCTTGTATATAGTTTCATTTTCATGTTGCTTGTACATAGATTATATCCAAAAAATACAAATCTAATATAATATGCCAAAAAAACAAAAAACATTAAATATTTACTTATAAAATATAAATTATATATTTTATGCATCTCCATGTTCACACTTCTTATACTTTCTAGGTACTACATATGCTAGTTATCTTAGTACAATCAAATTCTATCATACATACATGCTTCACTTTTTCTTGTCGAGTGTTTGCATATTACTAAAGGACTCAAGTCCACCATATAGATATAGATTTGGTATTATCTACCCACTAGAGTCATATACATATATACACAGATTTCTCATTTGATACATTCACCCATTTGGGGGCATTCTATACATAGTTTTGATTGCCAAGTTACATCTTTATAAACTCTACATCACATATTTAACACTTCTATATCTTGATATTGATCATCCTACAAAACTCAAATTTATTACCAACTAATACTACTCTGAACTCAGCTTATGTACATATTTTCTCTTATATAGATTTATACCACATGTTCATGCATACTTTCATTTCTAACTTTCTTAGTTTAGACTTGATTGTGTCTTTATGATTTTACATATATTCTAGGGAATTTGAATATGCCATTTCTCTATGACTCTACACCACTTCATTTCATTATATGTATGCTTTGGACATGTACCCATGTCCTTGTGTGTGCCTTCCCAATTGTGTATGCAGACATTTAAACATGTCCTTCCATGTGGCTCTATGAAAACTACTTGTTATTTGTGTATTTGGAAATTTAAACATGTTCTTGTATGTATTAATTCCTTAGATTTAATGGCATGTGCCCATGTCCTTTATATTGTGGCCCCTTTGACTACTTGGCATGCCTCATGTGTTTCATATGTATACTTTCATGTATGTGTCATGGCCATGACACTTGTGTCTTACTTGATGTATAATCTAGTTTTAGATTCCATGAAGGACCTCATGCATCTCCCCTTCCTCATTGGATACCTTGATGGACATCATGACCCATCCCCCTGGATAACTACGTGATTTATTACTCAAAATTTTTATTCATTTACATTATTATATCTAACATGATAGCCTTTTGAATGATAGATCTAACATACATTATACATTAAAAATTTATGCTTAGACTGTCTTAAATTTTAATGTTATGTATACACATTATATTGTTTTATTATGTAGATATCATATATGCTCTGGATAACACACATCTTGTAGAGATTTTTTTTTGAGGAAAGTTATTGTATAGGTTCAAAAAATCCCCTCAAAAGAGGGGGTATTCATAGAGGTTTGTCATAGAGACCAAAATATTTGAATGCACTCATAGTATAGTTTTCAGCACATAAGCAATGAATACATAAATTAGTTTCAAGAAAACACAGTGGGAAATAGTCACATAAAGACCAATTTTAGTTACACATAAATTAGTACAATTGCACATTAGCATCCAAAGTGGGACACTAACACAACTAATGCTACTATCCAGATATGTTGCTATTGTCTAGTAACCTTAATTTTAATAAATTCAAAATTGGCTAGAAAAGTATAGTAGGTACAATCTAGTTTTACACAAGTTCAATTATAGATTACTAGTTTTTTTTATCATTTTAGCAAAGATTCATACCAGTTTGCTTAGATTAGGGGAATCATGTGCAACATGATTGTTCTCATTTTAGTTTTAGATACTCAGATATAAATCATTACAACTCAACCCAAAATCCATATACTTAGATATAAGATTTAGGTGCATGTGTATAGCACATTATTTTCATATGTTCACTTATACGCCAGTTGATAAAATGTAATGATAAACTCTATGCCATTTGTTATGTTGTACATACCATACACCATGTTCCACATTATACACCAGATTGATGCCCTAATCCAACTACAACGGTTGACATTCCCAAGTGGCCCAAAGTTTCCTAACATTCTCGAGATGCCCATAGCTATTTTATAATTTAGAGTTTCTAAGTGGCCCAAAACCATCTTATACAATTTCAATTAAATCACATAGTTTTAGTTTCAAATGCATCTACTACACATGGATAGGTAATGATGGAATCACAATCTACTTGAGTTCTTGAGCCACCTACATGAAAGGGTTGGACACACCATCAATTAAATATAAGTTATTCACAAGTCATGATCCACCAAGTAGGGGTAGAAAATGATGGAGTCAAAACTAGAATGAGTTATTGAGCCACCCACACATGGGGATTGAGCAAGCCATCAACTCAATCTGATTAATTCACCAATTGATCACTATCTACATGTGCAAACATAAGATGTCACTATGTCTATGCATTGGTTTACATACCTAGTGAGGTGTACTCATTTCTTTCCTATCTCTTATCGCTTTACTCATTTTTGTCATTTACTTTTGATATATCTTAGGTAAGGACAGATCTATGCATGTTTCATTTGTAGTACATATAATGGAGCTCACTTCACACACTTAGACCCAGATTCATGGGCTTCACCTCTTAAGTAAGTCCAAGTACATTTTTCCCCCTTTATTCTAGTCATTTCACTTTACTACATTTTTAGAATAAAAAGGGTGGCAAATGTAATCATCTAAAAATTACACTTGAGCTCTAAGAGTGTTACTTGGGATCACCTATGCATAGCTTTGCCCTAGACCTATCTTAGGGAATATTTAAACATTTATCTAGCCTTCATGTATGCCACACACATCGCTAAACATCCCTAAAGTACTCCCAAACTTTCACTTTAACATCTTGGCCTCTAGTAACTCAAGTTCTTCCACCTAGACACTAGAACCATAATTTGGATAGTAGTACCAATGGCACTAGTGTCCTAGTTTGAGTGATATTGTCCTTTTTCCCACCTTTGGCCACCAATGGATATCTTTTCAAATCAAAAACTGCCTAGGGTTGGACTAGACCTCTTTTAAGACCTACACAAGCACTATAATCATGCATATACATGATTTTAACCCTTTACTCACTAGATGGAGATTAGATGTAAATAACACAAATTAACTTAGAATAGGTTGTGCACAATCAAGATTATCAATCCCTATTCTACCATAGTTTTGAATATAGTAATCTAAAACCATCCCAAGCTCAAAATACATAGATTTTCATTCTCAAACTCCACTCAAAAACATTTAAACTAAAATTCATACTAGTTTTACTTACACTTAAACTAGTACTTAGGTGGGGAGAACTACATTAGGCTTGATCCCTCCTCAGAGTAATGGTATGTAAGCAACTCTCATCACAACAGGGTGTTGAGGATGTCTAGCGTACCCCACTAACATCACACTTTTCTACTTATACCAATTGGATGGCCTAATGACATGGAGGTCTAGGGTTTACATACAAAATCATTCAAAACAGGTCACTGATAGGGAATCATAAATCATGTGCATAGGACCAAGCTTGGTAGACTTAGACACAGATGCACCCATAAGCTCAAAACAATTCTACACATAGGACACTAGTGCCAAAAAGAGGACACTAACACCATTGGTGTTATTGTTTAGTTAGGGTGCTACTATCTAAGAAGGATTTTCACAACTGGATCATGTTCACAACACTTAGATCAACTTTTCTCCCAGTTTACAGCCTCTAGAACTCCCATCTTAGTCAATTTATAGCTAGGTACTTGTTTACATCATTTATTTCTATTTTTAAAAAGGTCAAACTAGGTCAATTCTATTACAAATCAGTAGCTATATTTATTTCATATTTTATACCCTAATTTATTGTACTCAGAGCCTTTAACAACCTAAGGCTTAAACTTCATAACCCTATAAATTTAAATCAAACACAAAGATGAATTATATGAGGTTACATAATAGAATAACCCATTTAATTACTCAATTTAATATATATACATACACAAAGAGAAGTTAGAGTAGGATTTACCATGAATATAAGCACTACTTCTTCTTTAGTGAGTGTTAAATATTCTAACCAATACTAACCATTACATCACATTAGTCTAACTAAAGTTAACCTTTATCAACAAAAGTTATTTGCAGCCAACAACTTCAAATTTTATATTAACAATAATATTCTTTACCTTCTAAATATAATCTTCACATGTCATAAAATCATATGAAAAAGCATGTGGATCAATATTTTTCTATACATGCCTTCCAACATGGAGATATGGTTTTCATTCAACTTCAAACTTATAAATAATTCTCTCTTAAGTTAAAGGGTCACTATAAATTTGCTCCCAAGTTATATGGAGCTTATAAGGTTCTTCAATAGATTGGTTATGTTGCATACAAGATGGAAATTCCACCCTCTTCACATGTCCATCCATTTTTCATGTCTCATATTTGAAAAAAAGTACTTGACCATAATGTCACAACTAAAATAGTTATTCTTTAGATCGATGCATAAGGCTCTTTCCTTGTTGACCCTAAAGTTATTTTAAATTAGTGCTCTCATCAACATTGAAATTAGAGTACCATTGAGGTTCTAGTTTAGTGGGGTATGGGATGCAACCGAAAAATGTGACTTGGTAAGCTCTCCTTCAAATCCAATAATATTTTCCTCATATTTAGATTTAAGAGCAAATATTTTTTATGTAGGATGACACATTAGGTCTCGTTCATCCTAACTCTTTCTTTGTAATTATTGTCATTAATAAAATATATGGATGCATATGTTTTGTAATCCATCCATTGATTTATTTGTACTAATCTCATATTCATGGTTAATAGTAGTTACCTAGTTTAAAATTAGTATAAATAAGAACATAGACTAGTGGAAAGGTATCTATGAATTATAATATATTAAACTTGATCAAAAGAGGTTTCCCCATTGAAGAGGCCAATAATATTGTAATACCTTTTTTTATCATTTTTAATGTAATATTATATTTTTTTTGTTTAATTTCAATATTATTTAAAGTATTTACATTATTTTAGGAAGATTCATAACAAAATGTAATAAATTATGACACATATTCCTCCACGTTTGTCAACGAAGTCACAAACATCATTGAAAATAGCCTAAGATCATATTTTCACAACACAACTGTGATATAAATTTTTTTTTTAACATCTTCACAAAATTCACTACAAACATGGAAACGACAAAAGATAAATGCCTTGGGTTTGTTACTCTCTTTCCCTGTGATTTTTTCCACCTTTATAATAAAAAATAAAAACCAAATATAGAATCCAAGATTCATTTCATACATCATATAGAACTACTATAATAAATATTGAATAAACACAACTCTAAATTAAAAATAAATAAAACATACATATAATTAACATACATGAAGGCCACATACTCGTTACAATAATGAGCACTCACAACAAGACCTTTTTTTATCCAAAAATAAATACCGCTCAAAAATTTTTAAGATACACCAGAATAGAAATATTGCTCACTACCAAAAAAATAAAATATAAAAAGATTACTATCAAACATTATCTATTGTAAAAATAAACCCAACTATTTTCACTCTTGACTAATTCAAGATTCCACTAGAAGGGATCTTTTTACCTATTAAACTTCTCTTTAAGATAAACTTCATATAATAAACATATGAGATAATATTTCCATGAATAAGAAACAATACAAATTAAGTACCGTGGCACATTCAATGTGATAAAAGATATTAATTATATAAAATCATGTAAATATATCTCACAATAAGTCTTCATCAATGGTTATAAATGAACACCAACATTTATCCAAAAAAATTTAATTCAATATATTAAAAATTTTATACAATAGCTTTCATTGAATAAAGAAAAAAATTAATATTCATTCATCTAAAAAATCTTTGTATGGTTAAGAAATTATTTTATAACCAATATAATATAAGATAAATAGCATTTTTTAATATTTATTTTTTAACCAAATTAAATCTTAAACACTAACATTGAGAAGTGTCACACAATGATTAGATAAACAAAATACACTAGAATAACATAAAGGTTGTGTAACATTTAGTTCTTATCTTTTTATTGATAATTGTTTATGAGTAAGTTTGCATGTAATTTATAATTTAAATTGAATGCAACAAATTGAACATATGATTAAAGTGATCACTTTTGATAATATTTATTCTTAATATTCAATCAAAATTATTATAAAATATGCTCCAAATAAAATATTATAAGATCTCATTATATTTAATATAATTTATTTTACATAAATTAAATATATATATATAATTTTTAAAAATATATAATCATTAAATTAAAAAATAATAAAATATAGTTTAGTAAACAATGTGTTTATACCTGCTATGCTGGTGATTTATTACCCATTATTTTTATGAAAAAGTGACATGTGCATGTGTTTGTTTTATCCATTATCTATAAAACATCATACACACTTATGTGTCATCTTAAACATATAAGTTGGTGTTCCCAACTACAATGTGAAGCTTTTAATATTTCTATTACTGAAAAGCGAAAGGATGTTGTGTAACTTTATATCTTAATTGGTATCTAAATTTAAATATGATCAATTTTTTTATTTTAAAATTTTATTATTTATTATTATCATCTCTTTAATTGTTTTCAGAGCCAACTATTTTATTATTGGAAAAATCATATGCCAAATTTTATAAAAATTAGTTATAAAGACAAAATAAAATTTAAATAGTGTTCATAGTTTTAAGTTTTGTATTAGTCAACTTTATTTTAATAACCAAATATATATTATTAGATTTATCACTTTTCAAATAAATTAATATTATTATATTTATATTCATAAAGATTATTATATTATATATAAAGATTTTTGTTTTAAAAAATCATAAATATTATTAAATGGAAAAAGTAAACATTATAAAATTTGTAATTTTAAAAATGATTGTAATTATTATATTAATATAAATAAAATATTTTATAAAAATATATTTAAAAAACTTTTTTTAATTTTTTAAATTAAAATAATATATCTTATTAAAAAAAGAAAAGAAAAGAAAAATATTGTTCTAATAATTTTTTATATGTTGGGAGGTAGTAAAAATTGACACCTATATAAAATAAACGATACATAAAATATGGTAGTGATTTATTACATAAAGTTAAAATGAACGATACATAAAATATCTGAACTTCATCAGTTTTCGGTTTGACGGGAGACGCGCAACCGTGAAATTCGAGGCGGCTGTCGGATTTTCATTTTACAAAATGCTATCGGAAAACCAGTTGGCAGTTGGCTTAGTTTAGTTGCCGAGGCGGCGGAAGGGTTTTATTTTATAAAATGAACGATGCTCAGCTTCGAGTATAAGAAAGAGAATCATAACAAGGATTGGGAAGAGAGCGGAGCGATTGATGGGATGAAGCAAAGTACTTATAATAATAAGAAGAATGGTGGAGGCGGTGGCGAAGAGGTGCAGAAGGACAATGGATAAGAGAGAACGGGATACAGAGATGGATACGGAAATGGAGATGGCGATGAAGATGCAGTTGGAGAATATCGAATGGATTTTTGACGATGCCGAAATCCAGTCCCACATCGGGAAATTAAACCGGAATTGGCGCTTAGTGGTAAGTGATGAATGCTTGGGCCTTTCGTTTTCCCTTTTGCTAACTGCTTTCCACCAACGATATGGAATAAATGAGGGTTTGGGTGCCTCACCCGTCGATAGAGTGAGCGATCTAAATGGAGACGGAAAATCGGTTCTTACATCGATTGAGTGCGTAAGCGCCTCTTCTGAAGATGGAGGTAATACTAATATTCCCCTTCTGGATCGTTATTCGAAAGAGGAAATTCTGGCTAGGCTTCCTCTCCCCTCGTTTATGAAGGCGAAGAGAGTATGCAAATCATGGAACACTGAAATTGGAGAGCTGCTGCTGATGAATGTCAATGTGGAGAATTACCATCTCGTGGCGCACCACATAGCCAATGGCTACCACGGTATTGTCTTTTTCAGCTCCGGATTAAACCGCTGGTTTCGAATCCCTTTGCAGTGGAAGAGGTGGAAATGGAGATTAAACTACTCTCGCGACCAATGCTCGCCGGGGCTAGGGTTCTCGGCGGCAGGCGGAGGGCTTGTTCTCTTTGTTGACTGGAGTTCCGGGAATCATTTTACCCCCGTCGTATTCAATCCCTTAACCAAACAGCATAGGGTTTTGCCTGATTTTCCAGTGTCTTCAGGAATGGCCATCGAATTGATTACCGAGTCCGACCAATTTAAGGTTATTACCATTGCCAGAAACTATGCGGAACCCTCTACAGTGAGCCCTCTAGTGTACAATTCCAGCTCAAATAAGTGGACGACGGCTATCCCGATCGCCATCAGCTGTATCTCCAACTTACACCCTTGGACAAGCGCAGTGCACAAGCGTCTGGTGTACTTTACCAGTTCCTACGGTCTTCATCTGTGTTGTTATGGCATTGCCGGTGGTGAATTTAAGATTATGGAGATTGACGGAGGGCTACCTCCGCGGGTGGATTGTCTTGATTATGATAAGAACTTTCACGCGGCTAATTTGCCTGCCTTAGTGGCGTGTAAAGGCAAGCTGATTTTGGTGGCGAGGTTACAGAGAAGGGCCAGGGAACGGTCCATCTTGGGTCGTTTGCCTCTGATCAAGCACACCTTGGTTAGCCTGTGGGAGTTGCATATAAGCTCGAATAATAAAAATTGGTCTCTGGTTTCCGTGACCCCTCAGGATTTGTTGGAAGACACAGTCAAGTCGTCGAATGGAACAGATTTCCAGGTGGCTGCGTTGGATAACACGAATTAAATTTGGTTTATACTTAAACGAAGTACATATATACTGAATTTTGATGTGATCTCCATGGAATGGACCCTGCTCCCAGGGTGCCCAGCTGAAGACATGATGGATACCACTCCAAAGAGGGCAGTTCTGACTCCACTCAGAACAACTCCCTGTTTTTGAAGCCGAAGCCACCTCAACTTGCATTACTTAAAATAGGAGAGGTGATTTTCAAAACTGGTTTTACTTCTCTCTAGATTTGCTCAATTCTGGCACCATTATTATTTATTTTTATTACATATATATGTTTTATTATGAGATTTTTTCTCTTTCTCTATTAGACGTAGGGTTTGTATAGTTGTTTGTATTAAGGGTTTGAATATTCGCATTGTTAGAGTAATTCTGTAGTTATTATTGCACTTTGATTTTTTAATTAGATTTATTTTCAATCATTTTGTGTTAAGTACTAGTTATTTTGAAGTTTAAAGTAATTTTCACAATTTTATTTGTATTTATTTTTCTATCTTGTCCTTTCTACCTTTTAATATTATTAGAAGAAAAATTCAAATTGTATCAATAACATAATGTCATTTTTTAAAAATCTTCTTAAATTTCAACTTTGGTGGATGGCATGACATTATACTTTACCATCATTTGTTTCAATTAAACTATGAATTTTACTTCACTGGAATCTTGAACTTCAATAAAAAATTATATTAATACATTCAACCTATTTATAAAAAAAATATCATAGTTAATAATATGAGTAAAACTATATTCATTCCATCCTTATTTGTATTTTATTTAATATTGAAAAAGTGATTAGAAAATACCATATGTCTAAAGGAGTAGTTCAGATATAATTGATAGAACTTAAGAACATGAAAAATGAGAACCCCACTACACCTCAACATATGAGAACTCAAAAAATAGCATCAAGTTATCAACACTTCTATTAAGTCTAGATAGAAATGGGAAAACACCACATTCAAATAAACATATTGAGAGAATGAAATTCAGTGTTCCTATTAGCCATCCATGAAAGTTTTTATATCAACTTCAGTATTGACATTGTTAATCAATTCAAACTATTCAAAGATTAGGAATCCATCATCAGGTCCCATTGACTCACTGTTATCGCCACTAAGTAAACGATATACATGTCTCCTCTCACACCTACTAGAATCCTCTGAAACAAGACTAGGTCCCTCAACATTCAAATATTGCATATCATTGACTCTATTATTAGAAACATTTTAGTAGGAATCAAACTTGTTTAACTAAATTCCCTCCGTAGCTATTTTTAACTTGATCCTCCACAATATTCTCAACCCATTCTATAAGCATATCTCCATAACCTCTAAGAGATAAAGGGGTATCACATGCAACTAATGATGTGGAAGAAGACAACGTGCACAAATATTCCCTAATAGACTTCGTCTTCACAGGGATAAGAGGCGAACCGACCCTTGTTTGACCAATAGCCACATCAATAGTAACTTCATTCCACTCAATTTTTTCTAGTATAGAGTCAAGAACATTTAGGATGGCATCCCTAGGTGTTGCCTCTTTCATTATGTATAGTAGCATTTTTCAAAGGTATCTCTAAACTTTCTCTTGTTTCTATCTAAAAAATTTTAACAAAAAGAGTCTTTGATTAAGTTCAATCTTCCCCAAAAACATCCATGCCTACTAGTCCTTATCCTAGAACTTATCATTAAGGGACATGGTTAATATTGAAAAAACTACCAATATCAATCAAGTATTTTGGAAAAACATTGATGAGTTCTTACTGGAGAAATTTCTATAACTCTCTTTTTGAAAATTTAAATTTGACATTCACTTACACATAAAAAATTTTAACCATGACTTTATAACTAAAACTAATAAGAATCTTACCCTTACTCCGAAAGATTTCCAAACAAACCACACAATTTCAATTAATTAGAAAAACCAAAATTTCTAAAGAAACAAAGCAATTCTCCTCTCAATTATAATTCCAAAACCAATATTAGACTATTTTATTTTCCTATTAATATATATAGACCAAGTGTTTGTATCTTTTTAAAAAGAGGTCACTCTAAATTATATATATATATATATATATATATATATATATAAACCACTTCACTTTCATTTTTATCATGTTTTTATTATTTTTACAAGTTTTTATTTCAACAATATAAAAACAAAGCAACCAACAACCAACATAATGTCCAAATTTGTGATCCTACAATTCTTATTGGTACAAAATCTCACTTCTTTAATAGGGTAAAGGGATAACGATACCACATGAGTGTGTAGTCATAATACTTTTGGTTTTTGTATTTTATGTATTTTGGGCGTTTGCTGTATCTTGGCCATCTATTATGGTATCCATATTTAAATTGGAGTCAATAAAAGGATTTTGATATAACACTAAACAATTTAATGACAATTTCAAGTATGTTGTAGTGCTTTAAAAACACGACCATGCTCATCAAAAAAATCAGAGTCGGATAAAATTTCTTTCAAGACTTTGAGTAATGATAAATGTCAATGCAGAAAGTCACCATCTGGAAATGCACCACATAACCCATGGCCACCACAGTATTGTCTTGTTCAGCTCCACTCTGAACCGTTGGTTTCAAATCCCATTATAATTATTGCTGTTACTAGACATGATACATATCAATTTAAAAAGGCTGAGGAGGGAATTCGATGCAGGGTTTATATAGTTTGACAGCTTTTCTATATAAGGATTTCTGAGCAATTCAAAAGCATTGATAAAAATAAAGGTTGATTTATCAGTAGTGTCCTTGTACTTTCATAGCTCCAGCTCTGTAATGACAAATTTTCATTATTTTTAAATGAGAATCAGTAACAACTGGCATAATATCCAAAATTTTAATCCTACAGTCCTTATTGACACATATGCCCACTTCCTTCCCATGGAATCGAAACCAACAATGTAATGTTTAATTTAATCTATTACATAATAACATTACACATAATCTTATACTGCTGTGTGAATATCATTTCATATTTGAATAGGTGATAGAAGGATTTATAAAGTATATAAACTATTTATTACCTTTTAGGATTTAAATTTGGTTTGTTTTAAAATTTATGAATTGGTTATTTATTAATGTAGCCATGTTTAAATTTAAGTCAATAGACAATTTAATGAAAATTTTATATTATATTTTAGCTATCTAAGAACAGTTCCATGCTTATCGCAACATGATGGCTAGATAAACTTTCATTCAATATATAGACGGTTAAGAGCGATAAATTTCTTTTATGATATCTTTTGATGCAGTGTTGGCCATAAAAAATCAATATGGCATTCAAATTTTATCAAGCTGCTTCACCATTCTTTTACATGAGAACTTTATATATGGCATATCAAGTTGATGTATACGTTCTCAGTATCTTTACTTTATTGTACACGTGCTAGTATTTGTTCAGTGCTCTTCACCGAATTACACACTCGTACTTGCTACCTTGTTATCAAGAAAATAGGCGACCAGAAAATGAAAAATGAGATAATAAATGATGAGTACTACACACTTTGCACTAAACAATGTCATGACAATAATAATGTAGTTTTGGAGTATAATTTTACTATAAACTTAATTTATTTGAGATTATTATTATTTTTGTTATTATTAATAAATTCGATTGAAAGAAATGTAATGATCAAGGGTCAAAAAGTAACCAACAAATTTCATACCAATTAATCAAGTAAACAGATGAATGGACTGGATTGTGACTCATTTATAGCAAACAATCAATGCCAAATATTTTTCTAATAAAACATGAAACAGCTTGGTTCATATCAATCCATATCATATGATGAACAAAATCAAAGTTTTGGCCAAGCTGAAGGGAACTGCAAACATTAAGGATGAGGGTTAAAAGTCCTTTATTTTAGAGAAATTCAACTAAGAGCTTAAAATTACTCAGTTCTTTTAGATTGATTTTTGACAATTGGAATATTTGTAGTAAGTTTTAACTGCGGAACCTATAAAAGGAGATACTGTATGCAATACCACAAGTTTAGAATTATCTGCACACAATGCTATCAAATTAGTATATGCTAGTAATATAGCAAACGTTTAGTCAATAGTTTAAAGTTTTCAACAGTCAGCGATCTTACGCAGAGTGGCTTGAGTTTTCATGCCACAATTGGAACAAATAGTGCATAAGTAAGTGACCATTTATAAGTTATAAAATACAAAACCCAATGCACGTTTCAAAATTAAATTTCTAAACTATTGAAAAGTGTCGCGCATCAACCATAGAACAGCTTTTCTCTTATACATGAAATTTGGAGAACGATGAGGCAGATTGAAAGTAGCACTAAATTTAAACTTTTTTTTCAATGATCTCTTTAATATGCTGATTGAAATGAGAACGATGAAGCAGATTGAATCTAGCACTAGATTAAAACCTTTTTTAATGATCTCTTTAACATGTCGATCAATAGGAGGTTGGTTCAAAGCTTTATTTTTGTTATTCTTTGGTCTTGTAAGGACTAATTTTTACATTACACTTATTATGTTTATAAAGTACTCGGAGGTTATTTTTACATTACACTTACTATGTTTATAAAGTACTCGGAGGTACCATATCAGAGGTGTTGCTAGGATTCCTCAGCAGAATATAAGCTTACAAAGAATCACTATAGAGACTCTAGCTCTATTGCAGCAACATAATATAACTCCAGGACCATGGAACATGGGCTTTTGTTGACTTAGGTGACACGGTATGGTTTTGTAATCCGTGGTAATAAAGGACACTCTATGAAGAAAAGACATGTTCTACAGTAAGTGCATGGAATTGTGTAGTGGGGAGGGGCAAGGGCAAAAGGGGATTTTAAGTGGACAATATTTTTTTGAAAAATGGGAAACTTCAATTTGTATAATTTTTTTGAGATGATTGCACTTAGAATTTGAAGATGATATAAGAACATGAATTGTAGTATTATGAGTCTATATTGTAAATTAGTAATTTTTGTTCTGAAAATAGTCAATTATAAATAGGTCAAACTTCTGGAATTCAAAAATGAACTCCTATTTTTCAGAAAAAATATAGTAGATAGTGACTTGTGTTCCCCTTCATTTTAAATGCCGTTTAGTATTTTTTGAAACACTTTTGTAGAAAGCTATATATGATCATGTAGTTTGCAATACACACACACATTAAAGTTCTAATGAATATTATTATTATTTTTAATATTAAAAATAAATAGACCTTGAAAAATTATTTAAAAATAGATACTAAATGTGTGAACCCCCTTAACTACCTAAAATAAAAATAAAAATTAGTTTTTATTTTTATTTTTAATGTGTGCATAGAATTAGGCCTAGTCAACAACCAAAAAAAAAAAAAAAAAACATTATGTTTGGGAAGAAGAGAATGTGCTCGACATTGTAGTAACAATTTTAAGAAATGTTTCAATCAAATTCACATATTTTTTTATCATGGTGGAAGTTAGATTTTATTATTTTTAGTCAAGAACATGGATTTGGCTATATGTATACAGGTCCAAGGCTTATTCTCAAAAATTCAAGCCCTTTCTGAGCATAGAGCCATGATTTTGAAATTAAAAAAATTACAAGTGCGTACACACTTCTATTTGTATTTACTTGATGTGATTTGAAATTAGTAAAATCATGCACAAAGATATAATGTTTTCATAGTCCATATATAGGTAACTAGCTTTCGTCGCTAAGTTGAACCATATGCCATGAGAGATGTAAACATGACATAATTGTTTTTTAATTTTATATTATTTTTTATAAAAGTGGTGTGCATCAATATATACATTGCCATATGGAGGACATAAGAAATATAGTGATGTGATTTGACCCAAATTGATCCCATTGACCTAATTTCAATTGTATAGGATGTGATTTAGATTTGTAGACACTCAAATTTTAAGCATTAAGTGCTTTAAAATGTTTGATATTATATCCTTAGTTTATTTGACCTATTAGACATTCTATTAACTTGAAATATCTATGAGAGTCTTCACTATTCTACTTACTATCTTAAAAATATTAAAAATATCATTCAAACATCCATATTCTATATTAAAATTCCTTTTAGCCGAGTTCTAACATTCTTTATCCTTTTGGGACAAGATACACTAGGTTAGACAGAGTTGCAACCTGACCTCGTCCACTAATGTGGCCTTGTCTCTCATGTTCCAATTGTTACTTTTCAAATTCAAGATGTTTCATGTTGACCCTCTTGTGCTTTTAAAAATATCCAGTTAAGATAAATATTTCAAATTTGTCACTATATAAACACATCAAATACCAATCAATACAAAACTTGGAAATTTTAAAATAGCACTCGCTATACAAGCTATTGCACATTGATAAATTATGACTAATCTTTCCAAATCAAGTTTTGATTTATTTTGAAAGTCATAGGCCAAAGTTTGAATTTATTTTAATTCAGGTCAATGGTATTTATTATCAATAATTCAAGTTAGTTCACTAGTTTCATCCATATAGTGCAAGTATCAAAATTTACACACTCACTCTATGAGAAAGAACTACATCGGCCTAAGGCCCTTTGGCTATGTAGAGATCACTTAGATTATGCTAGATTTTTTAGGATAGATCTATTATTCACCTTACTTGATTCCTTCATTTGCATTTAATATCTTTTTGGTTTATATGAAAGAACTAGGGTTTCAACATTATAAGTACTTCTGTGTGATAACTCAATACTTACAAATAATCAACATAACACCTATGACACGTGCATGCAATCAAGTAGGTAAATCACATATAAAGTCAATGTAGATACAACTGAAGTCAAATAGACAAGGCTTGAGTGCACCCTTGTCTACCCTAGTACGACCCTATCCCAATGCATTTCAAGATTCTATTTTCAAGTGTGACACATTTTATATATCCTTCTAGTCATCTCCACATCAATGTTCTACCTGCATAGTCAGTATAAGTCAGATTTAAGCTAGGTTCACATATTTCATTAAAAAATGTTATTTATTATTTTAATTTCTATAATTTATTATATTTTACATTTAGATTTTTTATATTATGTAAATCTGAATCAAATTCAAATATTTAAATGTTTATTTCATTTATTATAAAATATCAAAATAACCATTAAAATTTATAGTGAACCTATAATTTTTTATTAGAACATTTCTTGATGTATGTTTGATTGTTGTCCAATGATTTTATAAAAATTTGTGTAAATTTTTAATAATAAAATATCCTTCAACTTTGAATATAAATCCAACACCATGAGTTAATATTCTTTGACTTTGAATTTTAATTTGATAATAATAAAAAAATCTTATCATCCTGGATAACATCTGACACTAGAGCATTTTTTTGATCTTGGATTGAAATTTATTTATCTCTATACACAAGAAACTTTTAACTTTTATATTAATTTTATTTTTTATTTTTTTGTTTTAACAACTGTGTTTTGATAGTTACAAAACTACATGAAGAACTATCTTTTTTGGCTAAGTAGTGGCATAATTTACTAGCACTATTATGTGAGGGATACTAGCCAAATAAACATACCTTAGGCAATTTTATGCACAGAATTCAGTTTCCCCATACCTTATGGTATAATGGAAACACATATGTTTCCTTATCTACACCATATGAATCTTCTTTAGCTATTGGATATGTCGTGCACCTAAGAGAGTGTATTGCCCATGGAATTTACTCTCATGATGTTCTTAGGGATAGAATAGTGGGATACATGAATATTTTGGTCTTTGTATTTAGTGCTCTAAAATATTAAACCAATACTAATATAAAAATGAGTAAGTAAATTTGAGAGTCCACACAATCATTCAAACCCTTAGCTAAATCACTATGTATATATTGATTTGCTTGTATGCTATTAATAGTCATTATTTTTGTTATATATGCAACATTATTTGATAAAAATACACTATCTTTATCACATTTACTTTATTTGGATTCATTTTATATATCATGGATAGTAAAATTAAAAATTATAATGATTATAATCCTCTATATTTATTGTTCTCTATTATGTTGTGCTTTATATTTATGATAATGAATAGACAAATTTAAAAAAAATAAAATCTTATTGAAGAAGTATATATCGATGATTATGATATTGATGATGTAGCAATAAATAAACATTTTGATTTTGTAAAAACTTGGGAATAAGAGTTCATATAAATAAATATCCAACTCGACCTTGAGGACCAAAAGGTACTTCATAATTCATCTTTGAATTCATCTTTGGATTCTCCTTTAGATCCTTCATTGTATTCTCCTCTAGATCTATCTTTGGAGCCATATATAAATTTACCTTTATATTCACCCTAAGATCCTCCTTCACCTTCTTCATTAACTAATAATCTATATCAAAAATAGCATTCTAAAAATTAATATCTTTTCTCTTAAATTTACACCTACCATTAAAGAGGAGGAACCTTATCCCTTCACACCTAACTTATGTTTCCACCTTAATAATGCATTTTATCTATTTCATTTATATAAAATAAACACATATAAAATAAGGTTAAATAAGGAAAATATCAATCATTAACAAATCATATTTCTCTTTTCTTTGAACTGCAAGTGACTACTTATAATAATGATGTTATCTCTTCTCCTTTACAAATAGTGGATATTAAGCCTACATGCCATATCATTTTGCCCTTGTCAACCAATGATAATGAATTTCCTTCCTCTTCCCTTAACACATCACAAGATATAACAGAAATTAATGACATTCCTCCTTCCACATCTCCTCTTGATAGTGTTTATATGCATATTCAATGAAAATTATGTAAGGTTTATGCTTGTGAAGCCCTTCAAGATCAAATCATCACTTTGAGAAAGTCAAAATAGAAAATAATGTTAAATATATAAAAAATATAATTATTATTAATATATTACAAGAAAAAAATCAAGGTATCAAGTGAGATCTAGGCAAGGGTTTGAATGATTAAGTGAGTTCCCAGTTGTACTTGCTTTTTCATATATTACTATCGGTTGAATGTTTTAGAATAGTAACTACAAAGGATAAACTGTACATGTAGACCACTATCCCATCTCTAAGGGTATAATAAGATTAACTTCTATGGGTGATACACACTTCTCATGTACATCACAAATCAAACAACTAAAGAGGCTTCCTATGATATAAACAAGGGAGCATATGTGTTTCCAATATACCATGAATTATGGGCAAACTAAAATCCATGAATAGTATTTTCTAGGGAATAGGTATTAGGCAAATATCCCTCATTTCACAATGCCAATAAATTAGGTCACCACATAGCCAAAAGTGATATCTCTCACATAGTTTTACAACTCTTAGAACATAATTGCTAAAACAAATAGAAAGTAATATAAAATAAAGAGAAAAGAAAAGTCAGAATATTTTTTGTGTATGAAGATAAAAAATTTCAATCTAAGGTTGAAAAATACTTTAGTGTCATATATTATCCAAGGTGAGAAGAAAATTTATTTAGCCTCAGATTAAAATCAAGGTCAAAGAAGATTAGCTCGTGATGTTGGATTTATATCCAAAATTGAAAGCTCATTCAGTTTTAGGAAATTACACAAATTTATATGAAATTCTAAGATAAAAAACAAACAAACATCAATTAGTGTTCTAATAAAAATTTATAGGTTCATCAAAATGTTTAATGGTTATTTTAATTTAATACAATAAATGTAATAAACATTAAACTATTTGAATTTGATTCATATTTACATAATATAAAAAATCTAAATGTAAAATACATTAAATTATAGAAATTGAAATATCTATAAATAATAATTTTCAATGAAATATATAAACCTAGCTCAAATCTAACTTATACTATGTAGGAAGAGCACTAATGTGGAATTGATTTTAATGATCTCTAAAGTGTGTTGCACTTGAAAAAAATATTTCAATACACTTGGACAAGGCCACACTAGGGCAGACAAGGATGAACTATGGCCTTGTCTATTTTACTGTGACTGTATTTATATTGATTGTACATGTGATTTTATTGATTACCCATACATGTGCATGTCACTGATTGTATTCTGATTGTTTACAAGTACTAAGTTGACACATGAAAGTACCAATAATATTAAAACCCTATTTCGTGCACATAAACCTTGATTAAACATCAAATTCAATTGAGAAAATCAAGTAAGGGAATAATAGAGCTATACTTATAAAACCTTGTGTAACCTAAATGATACCCACATAGCCAACTGCTTCAATCTAATGTAGTTCTCCCTTCTAGAGTGAGTGTGTAAATTTTGATACTTACACTATATAGATATAGTTAGTGAACTAGTTTGAATTCTTGACAATAAATACCCTTAGATTATAATAAAATAACTTCAAAATTTGTCCTTTAATGGATTTAAATAAATCATAATATGAATTGAAGATATTAGTGCATTTTTGCTCAATGTGTAGTAATTTGTATAAAGAGTGTTATTTCAAAACTTCTACATTTTATATTGAGTGGTCTTTGATGCGTTTATATAGTGACATATTTATATTTTACATATTTTTATTATCTAACTTATTTTAAATTATCAAAGGGATGACATGAACATCTTTAGTTTGAAAATTAATAGTCAGAGTGTGAGAGACAAAGTTGCACTAAAAGACAAGGTAGGGTTGAAACCTTATCGGACCTAACACAGTCTTATCCCATAAGGATAGATACACACATTATATATAGAGAGAGGGGGCGGTTATTTATTATTTTATCATTTCTCAATGTTTATTTATTTATAAAATTGGTTAAAAATAATATTCATTACAAAATAAAAAATATGTATGGTGTAAACTAACTAACCACGTCCAACTTTCTACTAAAGGTTTCAAAAAATATTAAATGATCTTTAAAAAATGAGAGGGCAAACGACCCACTATCTACTATATTTTTCTGAAAAAATATATATTCTTATTTAAATTTCAAATATTTACCCTGATTATACTTGACCATTTTTCAAAAAAATAAAATTAAAAAAAACAATAATTTAGAAACTATACTCAATGCTACAATTCTTGGTCTTATATCATCTTAAAATTTTAAACCATTGACTTCACATGTACGCTCGTCAAATTTTTATGATGGCCAAATTTTATACTCCTAATCTGATAGCATTGTATGCAAGTAATTCTATACTTGTGGTATTGCATACGGTACCTCCTTTTGGAGGTTCCGCAGTTAAAATATAACACAAACATTCACATTTATAAAAATCAATCCGAAAGAACTGTAAATAATTTTAAGCTCTTAAGTGAAGAGCTCTATTGTCCTATTTTGGGTTTCTCTAAATTAAAGGACTTTTAACAGTCATCATATGTTCAACTCCTCAAGACACTACGTATTTCTAGCTATGATATGAACCAAGCTGTTTCATGTTTTAATAGGAATATATATATATATGGCGTTGATTGTTTGCTATAAAAGAGTCACATTTATTCAAGTTCAAGGAACTATTAGTGTACACCATACAATCCATTCATCTGTTTTCTTCATTAACTGGTATATAATTAGTTTGTTACTTTTCAATCCTTAATCATTACATTTCTTTCAATCCAATTTAAAAGAAAAAGTCTATCCCCAAGTAAATTAAGCTTATGTAAAGCCTGTACTCCAAAACTACATTGTTTGAAGGAAGTTCCAAGAAAATGGGGAAAAAAAGATAAAATGTGTGTTTCTCATCGTTGATTATCTCATTTTTCATTTTTCTGGTTGTCCATTTTCTGATAACAAGGTATCAACTAAGATTGTCGCAACTTTTATGAATATTATCTCCATTATATTGTATGTAAAATTCGGTGAAGAGCACTGAGCAAATCCTACCACGTGAACAAGAAAGTAAAGATATTGAGAACTTATGCATGAACGAACTTTAGTCATATAAAAAGTTCTTATGTAAAACAATTTTGAAGCAGTTTGATAAAATTAGAATGCCATTATGTCTGTATATTATATTAAATGAAAGTTTTTCTAGTCATTATGTCGTGATGATTATGGACCTCTTCTTAAATAGCTAAAACAGAATATCAAATTTTCATTAAATTGTGTAAGGCCACATCAAACTCTCATATCGACTATATTTTATAATGGCTACCATAATAAATGGTCAATTTCTAAATTTTAAAACAATCTAAATTTAAATCTTAAAATGTAATAAAGACTATAAATCCTTATATCACCTATTCAATTATAGAATAATATTCACAAAGTAGTATAAGATTCAAGAAACATATGTGCTATTATTATTTAATAGAATAAGTTAAACGCTATATTGTTGGTATGGTATCTATTCCATAGGAAGGAAGTGGGCATATATGTCAATAAGGACTGTATGATTTTTTTGTTTTTAAATTATGCTAGTTGTTGCTGATTCTCATTTGAAATTAATGAAGATTTGTCATTACAGAGAGCTATGAAAGCCCAAGGACACTACTAATAAATCAGCCTCGGTTTTTTTCAAAGCTTTCAAATTGCTTACAAAAATTTAATATAGAGAAGCTGTCAGAATTATATAATAATACCTACATCCAATGCGAATTTGACATTGGAATAACAAGTTAAAGGATTGCAGGCATAATGCCAAGAGATTCCATAAATAAAGTGCATCTTATGGCTAACCAGAAGCAATAAATTAACGAGTGCCGAGAGAACACATATACATTGAATCACATACACATGAAAAATATCTCTGCAAATTAATGTGAATCACTTGCAGAGAAAATCAAGAGCCAAAATCAGTTGTTAAAATAACATGTGCTCTGTGTTATGCCCTACGAATCTGCCCTCCTTCAATTGGTATGCATCATATTCAAATTGAGCATATTTGTACTTCGTTTAAGGATAAACCGATTTTGATTCGATGACTTGACTTTGTCTATTTGACTTTGTCAACCAGCAAATCCTAAGAAAACACTGTATCGAACTCCCCACCAAAATTAGAGTGAAATTTCTTATCATAATTAAGGCAATCCATCAGTGAAGAAATCCCTCCGTCAAAATCCATATATTTAATTCACCACAGGAAATGTCATGGTAACCCAAATAAAGGCCGAAGGATTAATTAGCACACTACACCACTCCATTGAGCATTGTGCTTGTCTAAGGGTGTGAGTTGGAGATTACACTGACGGAAATTGGGATAACCGTCGTCCAGTTAATTGTACACAATAGGGCTCACCTTTGAGGGTTTTACATCTTTACTAGTAATAGCAATAAAAAAAAATTGGTCGGATTCGGCAGTCAGTTCCATGGATATTCCTGAACATCAACCTAGCAAAAGGGAAAATCAGCACAAAACGATGTGTTGCTTAATTAAAGGATTGAATACCACAAGGATAATATGATTCCTGGAACTCCAGTCAGCAAAGTGAAAAATCTTGCTGTAGGCTGCCAGCAGCTGAGAACATTGGTCGCAACAGTCTTTCAATCTCAATATTCACCTGTTCGACCATAAAGAGATTTGAAACCAACTGTTTAGGGTGGGACTGAACAAGACAACACTGTGGTCGCCGTTGGTTATGTGGTGCATTGCCAGATGGTGACTGTCTGCATTGACATCTATCACTACTCCAATGTCATCTATGTAGTGAGTGAAATTTTATCCAACTCTGATTTTGTGATGAGCATAGTCTTGTTTTTAAAGCACTACAACATTATATGCAATTGTCTAGTGTTATATCAAAGCTCTCGTATTGACTTCAATTTAAAGATGGCTACCATACGATGGCCAAGATACACGAAATGTCCAAGATATATAAAATACAAAAACTAAATGTATTATGACTACATGCTAATGTAGTAATTAAACATTATATTGTTGGTAGCTATTTCTTATTGAAGAAGTGAGAAATTGTTCTAATAAAGATTGTGGGATCATAAATTTGGACATTAAGCTAGTTGTGGATAGTTCTGTAGTATCAAAATAAGAAATTGTAATGGCAATGAAAACATAAAAATAAAAGTGAAGTGGTTACATATAAGACATATTATAAATTAAATTATAAAATAGAAAAATTAGAAAAAATATATTAGATTGTTTATAATAGCCCTCCCTTTTCAAAGAATACAAATGCTTGGTCTTTGTATGTTGAGATGTTAATTTTTACCACTGCTGATATTCAATTCATCTACCCCTGACATTTTTCGAATTCCTTTGTTTGGGATTAGGAAACCTCCCCAACGTCTGATCCACCAACAATCATTAATGCAAAAGAGACAAGTAGCTTTTTTTTTTTTTTTTTAAATTTTGAACTCAAAAAAATGAGTGGGTAAAGACAAAAAGAGAGATTAGTATGCAGCAGTTAGGTAGGAAGTAGAATGTAGTAGAACAGCAAGGTGTAAAAAGAGAACAACAGTATGTGGGTCTAGTATGAATGTGCATCAACTAAATATAATAGTAGAGGGGAAGAACAAGCAAGTGGACATCAACAGACTATGTGAGAAGAAGAGAATGAAAGTGCAGTAACAAAAGAATATATAGAAAACAAGTAGTGAAATAATGTGATAGAATAGATCTGTGTTAGAGCAGCAATAGCCTGTCTATAAAAAGAGAACATAATATAGTAGTTTGAGAAGAACATGCAAAATGACAGTTTGAGAAGGAAGTTTGTATTGCATCAACAAAGAAAATAGAGGAAAGAAGACAAGTTATTTAAGTAGTAGTTGAGGTTTTTTTGAAAGAGAAACATTTTTTTTATAAAAAAATGTTAGGATTAAGAGCACAATTGATTACCTTTGTATAAGCAATTAAACACAGAATTTAACCAGAAGTAATATGTAACTAGAATTCAAAAACAGCACAAAATATGAGAGACAATACAATATTGTATTAACACTCTTCCAGAAGGAAATACAATGAAGAAATCACACTCTTCCCACACCTCTTGGGCGTACAGTAATTCTCCCTCAAGAGTTCTTTCTCTCAATCAATTACAACCACAACTCAAACACAGAGTTGTTCCCTCCACCAGTCAGTAACAATACTGTTAGTCCACCAAGTACTCAAAGTACTCCAAGTAGATCTCCCTGATCTTGCACACCTGAAAATCAATTGATCTTACTTACCATGTAGATCTCCCATGATCTTGCAACAACCTGCAGATCAACCTGATCTTACAATTGGAATGATCTCTTCCTTGTCCTTAATTACAATACAGCCCCATGGGTCTCTTAAATAGATCCCATGCAAACAATAATTAGACTTCCTAATTACAATAATTAGAAATTTAGACTCAAGACTAAAATAAGTCTTTTACATGCAAACTAATTGTCCGTCTATAATTAGACCAGTTCTAGAAGCGCATGCAAATGCACACACACACAGGTTGCCAACGTTGGTTCCTATCTGACCGATGTCAGCCGACCCCTAACTGATGTCGGTTACTGCGTAGCTAAATATGACTGACGTCGATTGATCAAACCAACATCGGTTGCTCTGACACTCAGCAACCTCCCCCATTTGCATCAGTGAAGCTTTTAACTCCACAACTTAACAATCTCCCACTTGGAGATAAACAACTGCACCTATACCTGTACCTATACATCATCTAATTTTGTTTCCTGGCTTGTATCCCTCTTCAAGTTCAATCTTGAAGACCAACAGAAGTTGAATGAAGATTCAACTTCTCCTTTGTTCCTGGCTTTGTTAACATTTCTGCAGGGTTCTTATCCTTGCTAGCCACCGTGACTGCAACAACCTTCTGCAACTCTGAAATCCAGCTAACCGCCGTACCACCAATAGTGAACACATATCCTGCGGTGCTTCTCCTGTCATCCAAGTAACCTTCCATATTTGAATCTACATACCCATGTAGAGAAGTGCTTGACCTTGCATAGCATAAATCCCTACTACTGGTCCCTCTCAGATACCTGAGAATTCACTAAACTGCTGTCCAGTGCTCCTTTCTCGGATTGGCCATAAACTTGCTGACAACTCCCACTACTTGGGTAATATCAGGTCTAGTACACATGTACTCAACCTCATCATGTGATTTGGGACATTGTTCTGTGAACTATCCAACCATAGGTGTGCTAACCGATTCTGCATCCTGCATATTGAACATCTCCACTACCTTATTCACATAATCCTCTGGAGACAAAATTAACCTGTGACTTTCCCTGTCTCTAGAAATACTCATGTCAAAGAATTTTTTTGCTACTTCCAAATCCTTCATGGCACACCTCTGAACTAACTTTACCTTTAGCTCAGCAATCTCCTGCATGTGTGACCCTGCAACGAGCATATACACTACATATAGTAACAGGATAATGTAGCTAATATTATCCAACCTGGTAAAGTAAACACAATGGTCACATTGACATTGACTAAAGCCATACTTTGTCATACACCTGTCAAACCTTAAACACCATTGTCATGCAGGTTGCTCAAGACCATATAACCTGGCCTTCTGTCTCACCTATCCATTATCTCCTTTCTTTAACTTGGGAATCCATTCATCTTTCAGTGCTTTCTTTTTGACTGGCAACTCTACCAAATCTCCCATTCGGTTCTTTCCCAAGGAATCAATTTCCTTATTCATGTCATGCTCCCACTGTTTCCTAGATTTTACCTGCATTGCCTCTTCAAAACTTCCTAGTTCTTGACTCTCAATGAGCAACAAGTAGTGTAAAGAAGGGGAATAATGAATTTGAGGCTTACTTACCCTTTCAGTCCTCCACATGGGCATTTGAGACTCCTTGACAGCTTGCTGTCTGCCCAAAATTTGTTCTAACAGTGACCGATCTCGGTCACCTCTGGTTGACCTTGGTCTGCACCTAACCGATGTCGATTCCTCCTGATCACTGATGTCAGTTTCCTGACCAACGTCGGTGTCCACCTACCCGACACCACCGACTCTGGGCTGCACATGACCGACATCGGTACCTGCCTGATCAACATTAGTTCTCACCTGATTGATGTCGATAACTGTGTTTTCCTGTGAGTGATGACTTTTACCTGCAAGCTCACTTTGGATCATAACCTTGTCCAAACTACCCTACTCAAAATTATTCAGCCCCTTGAGCTGATCTCTGTCCATCATCTTCTCCTTAAAAACCAAGGCTTTCCTATTTTTGTCAAAAACATTAGATTTCCTCTTTATGCAATACTATGATCCTCTAGTAGAAGCTACCTTCTTCTTTGTTGACCCAGTTTCAATAAACCTCACTTTCTTTTGTTGCTTACAGAAATCTCGATCTATGCTTTTCAAACCCAAAAGCTTACCATTTAACTTAATAACATCCATTCCCTTCTCACTCATGTGACCAAGCCTATAGAGCCACATCTTTACATCTACATCTGAAATAGATAAACCAAAAGGAGAATTAGTAATACAAGTAGATAGATAAAGAGTACCTACTTTCTTACCACATGTTAATTCAAGTGCACCCTTGGAAATGTTTCAAGATTCCATTATGAGAGTAACTGTGCAACCCTCATCACCCAACTTTCCTATAGAAATTAGACTTCTCTTCAGGACTGGGACATGCATGACATCCTTCAACGCCCATGTGTTGCCCGTCTGCAATTTCAGCTGCACTTCCCCTTGCCAACAATTTGACAAGGCTCACCAACCCCTAAATAAATCTTTCCAAAGTCTTCATGGACATAATCATGGAAAAATACTCTATTTGGGGTTGCATGGAAAGAGGCAACATAATCTAAAACCCAAGATTCTACTTTATCCAAGGAACATATAAGAGCATCCCGTGCAACAATACCTGCATCATTTGCTTCTTTATTTCCTTCATACTGATCTTCTACCAACCAACAATCTTTCTTTACTTGCCCTTTCTTTCCATAATTTAGTAATTGATAATTCTTGCCATTGAATTTCTCCATTCTTAGTGTACTTTCTTCTGCCATTGCTTTACTCCCACTCAATCAGAAACCCCTGAGAGTGACCTGTAATCAACAAACACTTAACACACTCTGAAACCAAGGTGTTAGTGAACCAAGCTCTAAACCAAGCTCTGATGAACCTGCTCTGATACCACTTGTTAGGATTAAGAGCACAACTGATTACATTTGTATAAGCAACTAAACACGAAATTTAACCAGAAGTAATATGTAACTAGAATTCAAAAATAGCACAGAATATGAGAGACAATACAATCTTGTATTAACACTCTTCTAGAAGGAAATACAATGAAGAAATCACACTCTTCCCACACCTCTTAGGCATACAATAATTCTCCCTCGAGAGTTCTTTCTCTCAATCAATTACAACAACTCAAACACAGAGTTATTCCCTCCACCAGTCAGTAACAATATTGCCAGTCTACCAAGTACTCAAAGTACTCCAAGTAGATCTCCCTGATCTTGCAAACCTGTAAATCAATTGATCTTACTTACCATGTAGATCTCCCTTGATCTTGCAACAACTTGCAGATCAACCTAATCTTACAATTAGAAGGATCTCTTCCTTGTCCTTAATTACAATACAGCCCCATGGGTCTCTTAAATAGATCCCATGCAAACAATAATTAGACTTCTTAATTACAATAATTAGAAATGCAGAATCAAGACTAAAATTAGTCTTTTACATGCAAACTAATTGTCCATCTAAAATTAGACTAGTTCTAGAAGCACATGCAAACACACACACACACACACACACACACACACACACACACACACACACACACACACACACACACACACAGGTTGTCGACATCGGTTCCTGTCTGACCGATGTTAGCTAACCCCTAATCGATGTCAGTTACTGCATAGCTGAATATGACCGACGTCAATTGATCAGACTAACATCGGTTGCTCTGACACTCAGCAACCTCCTCCATTTGCATCAGTGAAGCTTTTAGCTCCACAACTTAACAAAAAACTATAATCATCTTTGTAATCAGTAGTTTAAACTCATACATACATACAATGTGCAATTTTTGTTGAATATACTATGGAAGAGAGTAGAACATACTATGTTCTTGTTTTTTAAGCTTGTTATTTTGTTTTATTTTACCACAATTGATATCAAAGTAGAGGTGAACATGGAAGCCAATAGCAGTAAGTCATGGGAGCAACCCTTAATGTTTGATGGCAAGAATTATGATGTGTGGTACATTAAGATGAAGACTATACTGTGCTCTTAAGAGCCGTGGGAACTTATTGAAGGTGGATACACAGAGATAATAGACCTAATAGCATTCAATGCTCTCATTCAATCATAAAGGAATGTATTGAAGGAGAATAGATATAAGGATGCCAATGCCTTATGCTACATTTAAATGGCATTGATTGATTCAATTTTTCATAGGATTGCAAAAGCTACCCATTCCAAGCAAGCATCAAACATTCTATAAAATGCATATCAAGGTAGTGATAATGTCAATCTATTAAAGTTACATCTATTGATAAGGGATTTTAGACATTATTAATGAAGGAATTATAATATATAGATGACTTTTTCATAAAGATAGAGTATTTTAAATCAGATCAAGACAAATGGAGATGCATTAGAATACCATAGAATCATAGGGAATGTTTCAAGGAGTCTCACATTCAGTTTTGATCTTATTATGGTTGTAATACAAGAGTATAGGTACTTGACACAAATAAAAGTTGATGAGATGATGGGTTCCTTGGAAACCCATGAACAATAGTTGAATAGGTCAACTGACTCTTCTCATGAACATGCCTTCAAGACAAATGTGAATGCTAGAAGCAAGGGGAAAGGATCAAACAATAGAGGTAGAGGAATGAATTACAATATCCAAGAAGGTGGAAGACACAACCATCAAGAATCACATGAAATAGGAAGAGGAAGTAGTAACAACACTTTTAGAGATGATTCTTTACAAAGATATGACAAATCAAACATCCAATGCTATCATTTCAAAAAGTATGGGCATTATACAAGCAAATATAGAAAAAAAATATGACATGAATCAACAAAGTTCATTTTTTCTAAGGAAAAAGAGGTTTAATGTGATAGGAGAAAAAAATGGGAAATTTGTTTATAACATGTAACATCGCAGAGCAAAGTAGTATAGAAATATGGTATTTGGATGTGGCTACAAGAACTGTATGAGTGGAAAGAAAGATATATTCAAAAAAATAGATGAATCAATCAAATTAGAAGTGAAGATGAGAAACAATGATAAGGTCTTCATCATAGGCAAAGGTAACATTTATATTCAAACCAAGTACACTGACACAAGGATTAGATTTAAGATGTTTATTATGTGCCTAGGTTGTAGAATAACCTTAGCACAACTAAGCCAATATCGGTATAGAGTGAAATTTAAAGATGGTGAGTGTATAACTTATGATAGAAGTGGTTGTAATAGGAAGATTTTAGTTTTTAAAATGATAAACTAAATGTTTCCTTTGAGGATGCAAAGTGATTTAGAAGCAGCATTTAAAATGGTTGTGGTGGATAAATCTACCCTTTGGCATCTAAGGTATGGTCATTTAAATTTTAGTGGGAATTGTGTTTACTAGAATCAAATAATAATAATAATAATAATAATAATAATAATAATAATAATAATAATAATAATAATAATAATAATAATAATAATATCTCCCTTAAAATAACATCCAAATAAAGTTTTTAAAGGCTACATATTGGGGAAGAAACATATAAATGTCCTTTCCTCATGTAAGTCACATAGATCAAGAGATCCTCTTGCATTGATACATTCATATTTGTGAGGTCCCATGAAGACACCCCCCATGCCTCCCACTTTAAAAGAATGAATATTTCATTACATTTATATATGACTTCAACATAAAGACATGGGTTTACTTTATAAAGCACAAATCAAAGGAATTCGACACTTTCAAGTAATTTAAGGTCATGGTTAAGAATCATAGTGGCCATTACATAAATATTTTGAGAACTAATAGAGGTGAAGAGTATAATTAAAATTAATTTATGATGTTTTGTAATAAGTATGGGATTAAGAATTAATTTATAGTGAGATATACAACATAACAAAATGGTGTAGTTGAGAGAGAACCAAACTATTCAAAATATGGGAAGGAGCATGCTAAAGGCCATAGGATTGTCCAATGAGTTTTGGGTTGAAGCTATAGCAATAAAAATATATTTGATAAATGTATGTCCTATTAAGAGTGTTATGAATATGATTCCTCAAGAAACATGGAGTAAGCAAAAGCCAAGTGTCAAAAACTTGAAAGGTTTTGGATTGGATGTGTGGCATATAGACATGTTCCTAAGTAAATAAGATCAAAGTAGGATGATAAATGATAAAAATTCAATTTAATTGGATTTAATGAGTAATCAAAAGCTTATTGGATATATAATCAAGTCACGTAGGAGCTAATAATTAGCTGAGATGTTAAGTTTATAGAGGATGTAGCTTGGTAAGATAGACAAAAACATCAACAAGTAGAAAAAGGGTTATGGACCTTTATTTACACTAAACCAATATGTGGTACAACCACTGATACATTGAGATGGAGTCCTATTTCACAAAGGACTGATTCATTTAGTAGCATATGCCTATAATTACTTTAAGGAGCATCTCATGAGACAAATTCATCATCCTCTAACTCAAATCAACACATAGCAAGGATAGTGAGTTTACAAGACAAATATAAGAAGTCAAGGTATGAATAAAATGAGAAGGAAACTATGAATGTATATTTATTCTTAGAAACTTATCTTATTTATTACGAGGAAGTAATTAAGGACAATAAGTGGTATAAGAAATGGATGGAGAGAAATGCATGCAATAGAGAAAAATAAAAAATGGGAATTAGTAGACCTTCCAATAGGAAAAGATGTCATAAGAGTCAAGTGGGTTTTAAAAATTGAAACCACTTAGAAAGGCAAGATAGAGGGACACAAGGAAAGAATAGTTGTCAAAGGATACATGCATCAACCTAAATGTGATTACAATAAGTCATTTTCTCTTGTAGCAAGGTAGGAAATGATGAGAGCCATCATTGCAATAGCTTCTCAACATCAGTGGAAGGTGCATCAAATAGATGGCAAGTTAGCCTTCTTGAAAAGAGTGTTAGAAGAATAGATTTATATGGGATAGCCACCTATTTATGAAATTACAGGGCATGAAAACAAGCTTTATATTTTTTAAAAAGCATTTCATGGGCTCAAAAAAGCACCAAGGGCATGGTTAAACCAACTACATTCATACTTGCTAAGCAATGGATTTATCAAAAGTGGTAGTGAGCCCTATCTCTACATGTGGGCATGCAAGGAAGGCATTTTTATTGTTTTCTTGTATGTAGATGATCTAATATTTACCTGAAATGCAAATCAATCCATAAGAGAGTTTAAATCAAAAATGAAGAGAGTTTGAGACCACTGAATTAGGTTTGCTGAACTATTTTTTGGCATAAAAGTTAAACAAATGAATGAAGGAATATTTTTATCCCAACCCAAGTATGCAAAATATATTTATAGAGATATAGGATTTTGGACAACAAACCAACATCAACACCAATTGAAATAACTCTAAAATTGAACAATAAATATTACAACAAAGATGTGGATCCCATAGCAAAATAATTTGGTGGGAAGCTTAATGTATTTTATTGTAGTTAGATAGGATATCATGTATGATATTAGCATCATCTATAGATTTATGGAGAGTAATGTCCCTTCCCAATGCTCAGAGACCTAACTAGCCTATTCTTCCCTTTTTCCTTATTTATTCCATTGGGAATTGAGGCATGGGAGAAATAAAGGGAATATTTGGGCCCTTGTGCTCATTTAACATTATATTTTTATGTTGAATATTCCATGTAATGTACTTTATGTTATATTTTCACATTGATATGCTTAAAAGTGTTTTCCCCCTTATGTGCACTGGAGCCTTAAGGAGTATTTATTACTTATTAATCAAAAAAAAATTAAAAAGGGGCATTAGAAAAGGTGATTTTTTAATGGTGTAAAGGACTTATAAGGATAATATGAGGATTAAAATCATTGTTATATTCATTGTTATTTTTCCTTAGAGATTTGGTGAGCCCGTGTATTCATATGATATTGATCAATGAGTAAAATCCTTTGAGATCCTTGGTTTTGGTGTAGAGAATACTTTTTAATCTAAATGAAAGAGCTATTTTAGTGAGAGGATTTATCTTCAATCCCTAGTAGTTGTATTTACAGGTGTTGAAGGGAAGAAATATTAGAAGATTTTCAAATCGAGTAATAAATTTATGAGATCAAATTTATCATTACTCTTGTTAGGAATAAGTGATTAATTATGCGATAATATGCAACACAGAATTCATTCCTTAAAATCACGGTAGCAGACATATGAAAGAAAATTCATATCTAAGCAAATACACACATAACACCGATATAACGTAGTTCACCCAATGTGGGCTACGTCCACCAAGAAACTCTCTATAATATTATAAACAAGAATACAAGATAACTCTCAACAAAAACCTCTCACAGATATAAATTTTTTCAATTCGAATTCACACTAGAATTCTTGAGATGCTAAGCTACACCTCAAACCCGATCACACCAACCAAAGAAAGAATACAAAGCTCAAAAAATGAGATGCAAAATGCAATGCTTAATGTGTTTCCCCTCACCCCTATTTATGATTTCCAAAATCCCTTGAAAAATACACCATACCATGTAGATAACCATATCCCCACCAAATAAGGGAGGTTACAACCACCTGGGATAAACATAATCCCCCTATTCTCTCAACACCTTGCCCACTTCTCCATAAAATGTCCCACAAATATGGGAAATGGTTAGCATGCTCAAAAATATGCCCCACCATTTGTGAAAGTAAAAACTACATGTTAAAACTACCTCAGTAATTTTATTTTTACCTTAGGGGTGTTGAAATAGGCTCTACATTCAACAATCTCCCACTTGGAGTTCGTTTCTCCTTGAACAAAATTTAACACTCCTCCATGATCTTCACGAAGACTAACTAAATCTGAACATAACCTCAGCTTATCTAATGTGACTACCTTGGTCATCATATTCATAGGATTTTGGCTCGTATGTATCTTTTCTAGCTTCACCATATTTTCCTCCAAAGTTGTTTTGATGAAATGATATCGTAACTATATGTGCTTCATCCTTGAGTGGAAAGTGAAGTTCTTGGCTAAATGTATAGAACTCTAACTATCACTATGTAATCCTCCAACTTCTTGCTTATGCCCCAACTCATTAACTATTGTAACCAAATCATCTCCTTGCTAGCCTCTGTAGTAGAAATATATTCAGCCTTTGTGGTTGATAAAGCCACAACCTTCTGTATCTAGGAAATACAACTAACCACTGCATCCCCAATAGTAAATACATAACTTGTCATACTCCTCCTACTATCAACATCCCAAACCATATCCGAGTCCTTCCACATAACCACACAAAGTGGTGTCTGATCTAACAAAACACAATGTTTTACCCATAGTTCCTCTCAAATATTGAAGAATCCACTTCATTTCTTGTCAGGGCTCATAACTTGGATTACTCATGTACCTAATTTCTACTCCCACTGCATGGGCAATATATGGCCTAGTACAAACCATAACATACATCAAGATACAAACTACCAATGAGTAAGGTACCTTGGACATCTTTAGCTTTTCTTCTTCTATTTTTGGAAACTGCTCTTTTGATAATCTGAATGGCCTATCAAAGGAGTTCCAACAGGCTTAGCATCCTAAATACTAAACCTCTCCAAAACTATCTTCACATACTCTTATTGGGATAAGATCAGATTCCTCTCCTTCTTGTCTTGAGTTATCCTCGTACCAAGGATTTGCTTCAATGCACCTAAATCCTTCATAAAAAGGAATCACCAAGCTGCTTCTTGAGCACTTGAATCTGTTGCATGTTATTTCCTACAACCAACATGTCATCTTCTACAAGCATAGGGTAATATAATTACCACCCTAAAATATCTTGACATACACACAATGGTCAGAATGACACCTGTAGTAATCCTGTGACAACATAAAACTATCAAACTTCTTATACCATTATCATGGAGCTTGTTTTAGGCCATACAAGCTCTTCTTTAGTCTACACACCAATTTTTCCTTTCCTTCAACCTCATAACCCTATGGCTGCTCCATTTATAATTCCTCCTCCAAATCACCATGAAGGAATGCAGTCTTCACATCTAATTATTTAAGTGAAAATCCTCTATTGTAACTATACTAAGAATAGTTCTAATATAAACCATCTTAACAATAGGAGAAAAAATCTCATCAAAATCAATACCTTTATTTTGTGCAAACCCCTTAACCACCAACCGGGCCTTATACATTTTCCTTCCTCCATCCTCTTCTTTGATTTTGTATACGCACTTATTCTACAATGCTCTCTTACCCTTGGGTAGCTTCACCAAATCCCACATCTGGTTCTCTATGATAGAACTATGTTCCTCTTCCATGGCTTGCTCCCACTTCTTCCTAGCATTCACCTGCATTGCTTCCTCAAAAAATTATAGTTCTCCACTATCATTAAGTAACAAATAACTCAAAGATGGGGGGAAATGTTCAGGAGCTCTTCTTACCCTAGAAGGCCTTCTTAATATAGGAGTTTGGGGTTCCTATGTAGGAAGTTCCTGAACTGTCTCCTTGGACACCTTACCATTCATAATATCATCCAACACTATGTATTCTTTTTATTCTTGTTCCTAAAATTGATCCTTATAGATGACTTTTTCTTTAAAGATAACATCCCTAGATTGGAATATTTTCTTGTCTCCAAGACTCCAAACCTAGAAACCAAAGTCATCCTCACCATAACCAACAAAGGTGAATCTCTAAGACTTAGCCTCTAACTTGGTCCTATATTTTTTGGAAACATGAACAAATTCCTCACATCTAAAGACCCTAAGAAAAGAATAATTAACTTTCTTACCAGACCAAGATTCTTCAGGTATGCCTCCATTCAAAGGTACTGAAGGTCCTCTATTAATTAGATATATGGATGTGCTAACTGCTTCCACTCAAAACATTAGGGGTAGTCCTACATGCAACCTCATGCTCCTAACATGCTCCATGATTATCTTATTCATCCTCTCTGACACTCCATTTTTTTGTGGCATCCCTAGAATTATCCTTTGCCTTTGAATTCCATTTCACGAATAATAATCATCAAATGATTTGATAAAATACTCACCTCCATTTTCTGACCTAAGACATTTCAAATTGAGACCTGTTTCATTCTCAACCAAAACTTTCCATCTCTTTAATGTTTCAAACACATTAGATTTATTCTTAATTCAATAAACCTAAACTTTCATATTTGCATTATCAATAAATATAACATAATAATTTGAACCACCAATAGAATATACCTAAGTTGGCCCCCATACATTCAAGTGAACCAAATCCAACTTATTCTCTTTTTTTGTAGGTCAAACCCTCAAGAACTTAACTCACTTCTGCTTCCCATACACATAATCATCATAGAAGTCTAAATCAACCTATTTTAATCCAAGAAACTTGTCTTTCAAGATCTCCATGACCTTCCAACTCATATGACCGAGCTTGTAGTGTCACAAAGTTGCATCTCCATGTGCAAAAACTAAATTATAGTGATCAACACTACTAGCCAAATAGAAAGTGCCAACCTTTTTACCTATCGTAACCATAAGATCACCCTTTGTAACTTTCCAAGAGTCTTTTATAAACATCACCAAGTAACCCTCACTATCCAACTAACCTGTTGATATTAAATTATGTCTTAACTATGAGACTTAGTATCCATGTGTTCCCATTCTACATATTCACCTAAACACAACCTTTTTCTACTATACTGCATGGTTTATCATCACCAAGATAAATATGTCCAAATTTTCCTTGAACATAATCAATAAAATGATGCCTATGTGGGGTGGTATGAAAAGAAGCCCCTAAATCTAATACCCAAGATTTATAAATATTATACAAAGAAATAATTAAAGCATCCTGACTAACAGTACTTGTTGTCATATTTACCTCCTTAGTCTCCTCATGTTTTGTCTTCTTGTCTTGAAGTTCCCAAAATTCCTTATTTGTGTGTCCACTTTTCCCACAATGCCAACACACCATCTTGGCTCTAGATTTAGATCTTCCTCGACCCTTTGAATTTCCATAGTTTCATTTTCTTCTATCCTTTTGTCTCCCTCTAGTCTCCACTATCAAATCATTCCCTAAAGATGATTCCCTAGTGTTCTTCCTTCTCATTTCCTTCCTAAGAATCACACCTATAAAATCCTCAAACTTTAAACTTCCCTTAGCAGGGATGTCACTACTCACAGCCATAACCAGGCTATCCCAACTATCAGGTAAGGAGCACAAAATCAATAAAGCCTTAACTTCGTCTTCAAATTTAATATCAATAGAAGTTAGCATACTCATAACCATATTAAAATCATTCAAATGATCAGCTATAGAACCATTTTCAAACATTTTCATATTAAATAATCTTTTCATCAAAAATATTTTATTAGAGGCAAAGGGTTTTTCATATAACTCCCCTAATTTATTCATTATACCAAATGTGGTCATCTCCTCTAAAATATTGAAGGTAACCAAAGATGCAAAGTACAACTGTATGGCTCATAGTGCTTTCCTATCGAGTAAATTACAATTTGCCTAATACATACCTAAAGGTTGGCCTAATTTCCCCATCAAAGGGTGATGAATATCCTTCTAAAATAAGTAATCCTCCATCTACATCTTCCATAATCTAAAATTTCTTCCATTGAACTTTTCAACTCTAAATCTACCATTATCTACCATAGCTCCCACTCAAGCTAATATCTTTTCCTATGATTCACCACTTTAGAAAAACCACTTAAGATAGCTCTGATACCAAATGTTAGGAATAAGTGATTAATTATGTAATAATATGCAACATGAAATTCATTTCTCAAAATCATAGAAACAAAGACATATGAAAGAATATTCAGATCTAAGCAAATACACACATAACACTGATATAACATGGTTCACCCAATATGGGCTACATCCATCAAGAATCTCTCTATAATATTATAAACAAGAGTACAAGATAACTATCAATAAAAACCTCTTACAGAGATAAATTTCTCCAACCCGGATTCACACCAAAATTTTGGAAATGCTAAGCTACACCTCAAACTTGATCACACTGACCAAAGAAAGAATACAAAGCCCAAAAAATGAGATGAAAAATGCAATGCTTAATGTGTTTCCCCTCACCTCTATTTATACTTTCCCAAATCCCTTGAAAAATTCACCATACCATGGAGATAATCATATCCCCACTGAATAAGGGAGGTTACAACCACCCGGGGTAAACATAATCCCTCGATTCTCTCAACACCTTACCCACTTCTCCATAAAACATGACACAAATGTGGGAAGTGGTTATCATACTCAAAAATACACCCCACCATTTTTGAAAGTAAATATTACATGTTAAAATTACCCTGGTAATTTTATTTTTACCTTAGGGGTGTTGAAATAGGATCCACATTCAACAACTCTTTTTGTGTTGGTCGCTCCAGTTGTGGAAAGGGGCCTATGATTTTATAGAGTAATATTATTAGTATTTTTAATAATCCTTTTATTATATTTTATATACTAAACATTTTAAGTTCAGCCACACCTATCAAGTTAGAAATATTTGGGTGTTTTTACTAAATGTGGGAGTGTGAGGAGGATTGTTGGAGAAAGGCATGGGAAGTAGGGAGACTTTGGTGAAAGAAAAAACCTCATTTATAGTTGTTGCCCATACTTGGGGTTTCAAGTGAAAATAATAAGGGGGCATGAGTTCTTTTGGAAGACATTGGGTGTTTTCTAGTTACTACAACAATCCATATAGGTTAACAAGGAATCATATCAGCAATTTTTTAATTTGTATGAAATCTATCAAGAGTTTGAGGTCTGTAATTTGTTCTTTAAGCTATGTGTATATATAAAATACTCTTGTTAGCAATAATATGAATTAATGCAAAGTTTTTGTTAAAATGTCTATTACTTATTTCATGCATGACATTTATTTATATATATGCCTTGATCAATAATATTGTTGTAGTTATTCTAAGTGATTTAAATCAGGATTCCTTCATAATAGACTATATACAAACTATTTGAAAAAATGCTTAAAAGTCAAAATATGGGAATTTTGTAAGTTTGGAATGATATCTGTTGGTTGGAGATATTTTAGTGGTATTAGAGCTAATTTGCTTGCTAGACTATGAGGTTTGAATAACTTTATGCAAAACAAAACTTTCATAGGTAACCAAGTACAGGTGTGAACATGTATTATCTAAGAAGATGGCCATTGAATCTAATAGTAATATTGAGGGAGTTCCTATTGGTTTTCTAGTTTGGAACGTGATTGAAGAAATGGCTGAGCAAAGAGGTAAAGAGGATATTGTAGATGATCTTGATGATGTTTTCATGAAAAAGGTACTCACAAATATGGTAAAGCATCAAGATAAAAAAAAAATATACTTGAGTTAGCTTACAAATCATTTAGGGGTATGTAGCAATGGTGGTGGTGGAGTTGTAAATGGGTAGATAAGCCATACTTCCCATCGAATGACTAGTTTACCTAGTATTCCATCGAGACCATGTATGTCTACCTTTTTCCAAGAGGTAACACCACATAAACTAGAGGAGCCAGAGGAGGTTGTGTTATGGAGAGATTAAAGGTAATTGGGTGATGATTTTCAAGAAGCTATGAATTTTTTGAATTATTATAGGTAGAAGTCTACTACTAGACTATGATAAGATAGAGGTGGATCATTATATGCAAATACATTTAGGAAAACTTACCCTCCCAAACATTGATGGTTCATGAAAGTGCACAGTGAGAGCATGGGTCCAGTAGCTAGACAGATATTTGGAGTTGAATCCCATGCATGAGATAGAGATGATTAAGTTTGATAACCTTCATCTGAAAGGAGAAACACATTATTAGTGGCATCATGGGCTAGTAACCTAAGGGCACAAGTTCATTTATATGTATGGAGAGTTCACATAGAGGCTAATAGATAGGTTCAATAAGAAGGATATTGAGATGTTTTTTAGAGAGCTAACACACTTGAGATAGGTTGACATGATTGATTTATACATTTTATAATTTTATAGGTTATCATTCATGGTTTCAAATTTTTTTGAAAGATAATTTACATCCTTATTTATTAATGGATTGTTAGAGCCTTTGTGGGGTTGGGTGAAGGAATTTGGTCCACCTTCACTAGATGATGCTATCAGGAGAGTAATCAACTTGGATTTCTCTACTCCCAAGTCAAGATTTCCATTGAAGTTTCCTACTAAGCCTTTTCCATATAAGTAAGACAAGGGAACTAAATTATTAAAGAAGCCTTAAATGATGAATGAGGCTAGAGATGAGTTTTAGAGGAAGAAGTTATGTTTTGCATATAAAGACCCATAGAAATTGGGACACAAGTGCAAGGGAAAGGGGAAAATATACTATATTTAGGTGTTTCTAGAAAATAATAATGGATCTTTAGTTAATGATGTGTCACATAATCATAGTGAGCATAGTGAGAATGAGGATTTTGAACCTACACCCATACATAATACCATATTAGGATATCCTATTGCTACATTGTCTAGTACTACTAGGTATAAAGCATTCATGGTTCATGGGGTGCTTCAGGGGTAATAGGTGTCAATACTGATTGATAGTGGGGCAACCCATAACTTCATTGATAGTGCATTAGTCATGAAATAAGGACTACAAGTTGAAGAATTTGAGGGCTTCAACATGTTCTTACCAGATGACTTTACTATGACATGCATCATGTATGTATCGTAACACAATATTGCAATGGCAAACCATACAGTGACTGATGATTTCTATGTGGTTGGTATTAGGAATACCAATGTTGTATTAGGTGTTTAGTGGCTACATTCACTTGGGGAATTCACTATGAAGCTTAAATTCAAAGTGAATGGGAAGTTTGTGGTGTTACAAAGAATGTCCAATGGAGATTTGAGAGTAGTTATGGACAAGAGGATAAAGAGGACATTTAGGCATCGTAATATAGACTGAGAAGTTCATTGATTCATTTTAATGAAGAATAATAGTAGTAGTAACTAGGATTAACACATTGACTTATAGTCCTTAATGGATAAGCATAGTGGGCTTTTCAGTGAGATACCTCTAAGGAGACCACATGATAGAGGTTTTGAGCATGTGATAGAGATTAAGGAGGGGGTCAAGATAATTATCACTACTCCTTATCGTCATACTTGACATTTTAAGAAAGTTATAAAGAAGACTATAAGATATTGGATTGACATGGGACATATCAAGCCTAGTTCTAGTTCATTTGTTTCTTCAGTGGCATTAGTGAAGAATAAAGATGGGACTTTGAACATTTGTATTTATTACCATGCACTCAACAATAATACTATTAATAACTAGTATCCTATTCCTAATATCGATGAGTTACTTGGTGAGCTACATGGAATAGAGTACATCTCCAAAATTGATATACATTTAGGGTACCATCAGATTGGAGTGTAGGAGTAGGATATACACAAGACAACCATAAGGTGCCATTATAGACCCTATGGGTTCTAAGTGATGCCATTCAAGTTTACTAACACTCTAGTTACATTCTATTCTTGTATTAACGATGTGTTCAATCACCACCTATATAAATTTGTCCTAGTGTTCTTTGATGTCATCCTGATATACAAAAAAACATGGAAGGATCATTTTAGACACCTTAATGAGGTCTTATCTATTATAAAAGTTTCATAATGACCACCTGATAGAGGGTTTGAGCATGTCATAGAGCTTAAGGAGGGGGCCAAGCCAATTATCACTACTCCTTATCATCATCCTTGGCATTTTAAGGAAGATATAAAGAAGAAGATCAAAGATTTACTCAACATGGGACATATCAGGGCTAGTTCTAGTATAGTCATTTATTTAGTGGTTTTAGTTAAGAAGAAGGGACTTTGAGGATGTGTATTAGTTACTATGCAATTAACAAGAAGACTATCAATAATCATTATCTCATTCCTAAAATCAATGAGTTACTTAATGAGCTACATGGAGTGGAGTAATTTTCCAAAATTGATGTACATTCAAGATACCATCAAGTTAGAGTGTGGGAGCAAGATGTACACAAGACAACCTTTAGGTACCATTATAAACACTATGGGTTCTTGGTGATTCCATTCGAGTTGACTAGCACTCTAGTTACATTATATTCTTGTATGAACCATGTATTAAACCACCACCTACATAAAATTATCCTAATGTTCTTAGATGACATCCTGATATACAATAAAACATGAGAGGATCATCTTAGACACCTTGATGAGGTCTTGTCTATTATGGGAGCACAATCCTTTATGTGCAAGATTCCAAGTGAGAGTTTGGGATGAGGGAGGTCTTCTATTTGGGATATGTGATTGGAAAAGGATGATTCAAAGTGGATCAAATAAATATACAAGTGATTATTTCTTGGCCATCATCGAAGACTCTTACTTAATTGAGAGGCTTCTTAGGACCTTACTGCTATTACAAGAGGTTTGTGAAGGGGCACCATTGATATATATTAATAAGAAATGATAATTTACTTGGTCATAATCTTCACAGTAGGTATTTGATCACCTTAAGAAGGTGATGAGAACATGCCTAATGTTATCATTATTGGATTTTTCACAATCATTTATTCTTGAATGTGATGCTTTGGGTGTGGATATTGGTGTTGTACTGATATAGAATAAGAATACCATTACCTATGAACTTTAGAATTTGAGTACGGTAGAGCATGGGTACTCTACTTATGATGAGGAGATGCTAGATATTCTACATGCCTTGCTCAAATTTTGATAGCATTTGGTGGGAAACAAGTTTGTGGTTTAGATGGATCACAATAGCTTGAGCTATTTTATGGAGCATAAAGACCTCAATGGTTATCAATAAAAATGGATAAGAAATATACAAGCTTATTATTTTGATATAGAGTATGTGAAGTAAAATAATAATGTAGTAGCTAGTGCATTATCCAAAAAGCCATCCCTTTTCTCTAAGTCAAAGATTTCAACTAATTGGAAGGCTCATATATTGGTTCAGTATTCCAAGAACCAATTTACTTATGAGATTATAGGTGGATTGATATAGGATAATAGGTATAAGTTTTTGGATGATGTGATATACTACAAGGATAGGGTATACCTTGTCCCTGAACTAAGGATGAAGAAAAAGATCTTAAGTGTCATACATACCACACCATTAGTAGGACATATAGGATACTTCAAGACTTTCATATATATAAAGGAAAGATTTGTATGGAGAGGGTTGAAGGATTATGTCCTTAACCATATTAGAGAGTGTGTGGTTTTTCAGTAAATAAAATATAAACACTCATTCCTTGCAAGATTACTTCAACCATTACCCACTCTGGACCAAAAATGGGAGAGTATATCCATAGATTTGATTATGGGCTTACCCACAGTTTGGGGTAAGAATTAAATTTATGTGGTGGTTAACATATTGAACAAGTATGCTCACTTTTGTATGATGTCATCTAAGTACAATGCACCACAAGTATAAGTATTATTCTTTGAGGAGGTTTTTAGGTTACATGGATTGCCTAAGGGCATATTCAATGATCAGGATAGCATATTCATGAGTATATTTTTTTAGGAGATGTTTAGGTTAGATGGTACAAATTTAACATCGAGTACCATTTATCATCCAAAACCCAATGTTCATATTAAGATCATGAATAAATGGAGAGAGGATTATTTGTAGATTTATGTGATAGGGCATCAGAAAGATGGGTTAAGTGGTTGTACTTGGATGAACATTGCAAAAATACAACCTATCACATGAGTATTGGCATGAAACTATTCTATTCACTTTATGGGTATGATGCTTCATCATTTATTGATTTGGTGATATCAGATAGTTGAACTCGCAAAGCTCGTGAATGGATTCAAGAAAATTAGGACATCATGAAAACTCTTAAGGAGAATATACAATGGCCACACAATCAATAGAAGATGTATGTTGATAGGCATAGGGTGGAGAGAGTAGTTGATTTGGGAGATTTAGTGTTCCTTCACTTACAAACTTATAGGCAAACCTCTTTGAAGAAGAGTGGTGAAAATAAATTGAATACATGTTGTATGGGCCTTATAGGATTATAAGATGTATTAGAGAGGCTATGTATGAGTTGGAGCTACCTAAGCATAGTAGGATACACAATGTTTTCCATGTGTCTTTCCTCAAATGGGCACTTAGACAACATATTGAGCCATCTACTGAGTTTCCACGATTGAACAAGGAGGGCAAGTTTATTCTAGTTCTAGAATCAATTATTAAGGTGAAAGAGAAGATGTTTAAGAACTAAGTCATCCCAAAGTATCTAGTGTGGTGGAAGGGTTTTCCATTAGAAGATGCCACATGGTAAGGTGAACATATTTTTTCTACCATCCTAATCTATAGTTTCTTGGGGGAAATAATTACTCAGAAGGTAGGACTGTAATATCCCTTTCCAAATGCTCAAAGACCTAACTAGCCTATTCCACCCTTTTTACTTATTTATTCCCTTGGGAATTTGGGTCTAGGAGAAATAAATGGAATATTTGGACCATTATGTACATTTAATGTTCTATTTTTATGTTGAAGATTCCATTTAATGCACTTTATCTTATATTTTCATGTTGAGATGCTTTAAGTCATGACTTATGATTAGGAAAAGTGTTATTTTTCCCCTATGGGCATTGGACCCTTAATGAGTATTTATTACTTACTAATCATTGGTGAAACTTTTTAGGGTCAGATGAGTTATAATGATAATATGAGGATTAAAATCATTATTATGTTCTTTGTTATTTTTATCTAGAGTTTTGGTGATCCTACATGTTCATCTGCTATTGCTCGAGTAAAATCCCTTGAGATCCTTGGTTTTAATGCAGAGAATAATTTGGAACCTAACTGGAAGAGATATTTTAGTGAAAATATTCATCTTCAATCCCTAATAGTTGTATTTTCAGGTGCTAAAGGAAATAAATATTAGAAGATTTTCAAAGTGAATAATAAATTTGTGAGATTAAATTTATCATTACTCTTCTTTTACAGGCCACTCTAGTTGTGGAAAGGGGCATATGGTTTTCTAGAGGCATATTATTTATATTTTGAATAATCCTTATATGGTTTTATAAAGGCATAGTATTTGTATTTTGAATAATCCTTTTAGTATATTTTATAGATTGAACATTCTAAGGATAGTTGCACATGCCAAGTTGGATAGATTTGGGTGTTTTTACTAAGCATGGGAGTGTGAGGAGGATTGTTGAAGAAAGTTATAGGAAGTAAGGAGACTTTGGTGAAATCTCAAACCTCATTTCAAGTTGCCACCCAAATTTGGAGTTTCAAATGCAAATAAAAAGAGTCCATTATCTCTTTTAGAAGACATTGGGACTTTTCTAGTTGCTATAACAATCCATATAAGTCAACAAGGAATCATATTAGCATTTTTTTGATTTGTATGAAATCTATCAAGAGTTTAAGGTTAGAAATTTGTTCTTTCAACTATGTGTATGTATAAAATACTCTTATTAGCAATACTATGATTACATATAAAGTGTTTGTTAAAATGTTTATGAATTATTTCATGCATGACATTTATTTGTAAATATGCCCTTGGTCAATAATATAGTTTCAACTATTCTAAGTGATTGAAATCATAATTCCTTCATAATAGACTGTATGCAAATTATTTGAAAAAATGCCTACAAGTTAAAAGTTCTGAATTTTGAAAATTTGGAACAATATCTCCTAGTTGGGGATATTTTATGGAGACACCTATAGAGACACATTAGTAAGAAGGTAAAAGGATATTGATGTATGTTGATGGCATAAGAGGATATGGAGTTTTGCATACAATGGCAAATGGCTTTCAGTTAATTAGATATATGAATAGTGAATGGGTTGGTAGTCTTGATGATAAAAAAAGACATTGGGCTATGTGTTTCATATTGGTTTGGGAGCCATTTCATGGGATTTTAGGAAGTAACCCATTGTCTCACTTTTCACAAATAAATTCGAGTATATAACAACAAATTCACCACCATGTCAAGCCATATGAATCAGAATAATCCTATCAGATTTGTATAAGGATCAACAAAGAACATCAATGATCTTATATGATAAGCTATCTTAATTTTCTTTGTTAAAGAATATTTTTTTCATGGAAGGATACAACATATTACAATCAGGTATCATTTTATTAGATAATTGGTTAAAAAAGGTGAGATAAAGCTTAAATTTTATGAGTCAGATTAACAACTTACTAACATGTTTATTAAACCTTTACAAAAGTATTATTTTGAGTATTTAAGAGAGATATTAGGGGTCATATATGCAATAATACTAGATCCAAATTTTCATATGTTAGCACTAGAAGTTATAGTCTGGCTTTGGAAGTACATAGTCTAGCTCTAGAAGTGTACAAAAAATCTCTGAAGACATACATGTAGTTAATGCAAAATTTCCAAGATGATCAATGGGTTTAAAAACTTTCAAAAAAACATGGAAACAAGGTCAAAAATAAGGGGGCGTGTTGAAATTTTAGTCTTGGCCATTGTTCATATTAATTCCATCTACCCTTGACATTTTTAAATTCTTTTCTTTGGACTAAGAAACCTCCCCAACATTCGATCCACCACCAACCATCAATGAAAAAAGGACAAGTATTTATTTTGAATTTTAAACTTAGAAAAATGAGTGGGTAAAGACAAAAGGAGAGATTAATATGTAGTAGTTAGGTAGGAAGTAGAACTTAGTTGAAGATCAAGATAAAAAGAAAAGAGAACAATAGTCTGTGGGTGTAGAATGAATTTTAATAATATTATATATGGTTTTTAATCATATGTGTCTATATATTATCTTTCTTTAATAAGTTGTTGCTCCATTCATGTATAAATAGGAAGAGTCACATTAGAATTTGAAATGAACAAACATTTTATATTTTGTAATGTAATGTTTTCTCCTTTATTTAATTGAATCATTAAATATAAATTCCATTGCCATTTTGAATATAATTTGGCTTGTCATTGGTATCAAAGCCTAAAATTGTAATTTGTCAATTTATTAATTCTCATATTTTTTTCCAATCGTATGACTGAAAAACATATCATCAACTTAGTATCAACAAAATGATGGCATATCCATAAGGAGGTGTTTTAAAGCTTGGAAACATACTTGCATGAATGTACCCTTATTGTGCTAGTTATGGAATGTTTATTTATGCTTCTATAAGTGGCATTCATGTGTGGGTTGTTGGTTTTGCTAACCGTCACATTCCCAACAATCAAATTTTTAAGCTATTTATGTGAATTTTTTATTTATCTTATACCATTTTCTACCCATACCTAGGTGATGATAAAGAGAGTTGGATTCAAACCTACATCTAACATAATTTAGACTGTGTGAATCTTATAAAGTGTTGTTATTCTACACTTTGGTGTTATGTTTTTTTTCTATGGAAAATTTATCATTGAGGTGCATGGCATATACTATTAGACATTTATTTGGTCCTATTCCTATTGGAGAAGAATGAGATTTTCAATAAAATCCTACAAATATTACCATGAAGAAGTATTTTTTGTTCAATTTTAGAAAATCCACTTGGGACATTTTGAATCCTCCAAGGCATATAGGTTATATGATGAGAAAGAGAATAAGTTTCTTATCACAAGAGAAATTATATTTTATGAGACTACAAAAGACAAAGAACATATTTATCGATAGTTGAGTCAACTTGAAAAGTATGAAAATCTTGATGTCTATAGAGAGAGTAATTTAAAAGTTCTAAATAATGAGTGGGGTTCACATAATTTGGAATCTATTGATTTTATTTTATATTCTATACATGAGATTGAAACTCCTTTTGAAGGAGAGTGAAACTTCATCAGATAATGAATGGGGGTTACTAAAACATAGGAAAAAAAGTGATGAAACTTCAAAAGATGAACTTGACTCAACTAAAACATAGATCTATATTCCTAAGTGGACCACTCAAAAATCAAAAGATGTGAAACCTGATGAAGTTAGGAAAATAGGTTCTAGAGTTGCACATGTAACTGCATCACTATTAGACAAGTTCCTTGAACTTAAATCCAATATATAATTGAAAAACTCACCTTGAATGATTCTCTAGAAGAAGAACTCAATATTACATTTAATTAAGAATTAACATCTTTCAAACAAGCTAAGAAGTTTGAATATTGGAGAAAATAAATGAAAGATGAGTACAATGCATTGGTCAAAAAAGGGACTTGGAAATTAGTTGATCTTCCATTTGGATGCAAACCTATTGGTTATAAGTAGATCTACTACAAAAAATACAAGGATGATGGATCACTTGATAAGTACAAAGTAAGGTTTGTTGCAAAGGGGTATGCTAAAAAATAAAGGTAATGACTACAATGAAACCTTTGCACCTATAGAAAAATGGACTACCATTCAAACCATGTTAGCTGTGGCATATCACAATAGATAGAAAGTTCATGAAATGGATATCAAAACTACATTCCGGAATGGTGACCTCAAGGAAATTATGTACATGACATAACCTAAAGGTTTTGCAGTAAATGGAAAAGATCACAAGGTGTAAAAACTAGAAAAAAATGTTGCATGGTTTGACATGAGACCCTCAAACATGGTATGACAAACTAGCTGAGAACCTCATGATCATGAACTTCAAACATTTTGAGTTTGAAGATGCAACTCTTTTTATTAAAATAGTTGACAAAAGAATTATATTTATGGTGGTATATGTTGATGATTTTCTCATCATAGGGAACAATGAATGGTACACTATAAAGTTCAAATCAGAGTTGATGAAAAACTTTGAAATGACTGATTTAGGTTATCTTCATTACTATTTGGGTTTTGAAGTAATTCAAAAACCAAAGTATTTCTTCATCACTCAGTAGAAGTGCATTGGTAAGATTTGGTTAGCATCAAAAAGGGTTTTCAAATATTTCAAAGGAACACAGAATTTTGGGCTTAGATATTTTAGGGTAGGAGACTTCAAACTGGTTGATTATTCAGATTCTGACTATGTTGGTGATCATGAAGATGGAAAGTCCACCTCAATTTTTCTAATGAATTTATAAATATTAGTTGTCAATTATAAATCTAATAATAAATTAACACTACTAATTTATTTGGTAGAAGTAGAATATATTCCCACTTTAGAGGCAACTAGATATATCTTATGGCTTACAAGAATTTTTTCGTATTTATAGGAACAACAAGGTTTGTCAACACCTCTTATGGTTGACAACACTTCTTTAATCTAGACAGCAAAGAATCCATTCTTTCACAACTGAACCAATAAAATTAATACTAAGTTTCATTTTTCTTGGCACCATGTGAAAGATGGTAGTGTCAAGTTATAACATCTTCCTATCGTAGAGAAACCAACATACATCTGGACAAAAGTTCCTAGATGAGAAAAAAATAAAAAATTTGGAGGAATGTTTGGTCTTAATAAGACCCATACAAATCAAGGGGGGGATGTAACAATATATTATATAGTTGTTAATCCTAGGTGTCTATCTTTTGTCTTTTTCCACTAAGTTTTTTCTCCATTCCCATACGAATAGGAAGAATCACATTGGGTATGTGAATTTAATAACCATTTTGGATTTTATAATGTAATGTTTTCTCCTTTGTCTAATTAAATCATGAAATAGAAATTTCATTCCCATTCCAAATATAATCTAGATTGTCATGAATGTGAAGTAACATAATAGAATAGTAAAGGGGAAGAATGATAATTTGGACAACATAAG
>JARHVA010002763.1:1832500-1867500 GCA_037957365.1 Torreya grandis | reverse complement strand
ACAATGTCAATATTGAATTTGACCTAGAGACTCTCATGGGTGGTAAATAGGCACTAAATTTCATTTTTTTTAGTGTGTTTATTTGATTGTGGTGTTTTTTTACTTCTATCTAGACTTAATATATGTTGATAACTATATACTATTTTTTGGGTGTTCATATGTTGAGATGTAGTGTTGTTCTTAATTTTTTAATTCTTAAGTTTTATCGGTTATAACTAAACTGAGTCTTTGCACTTATATTGTTTTTTAATTGCTTTTTCAATATAAAAAAATAAGAATACAAATCAGAATGGAATGAATATAGCTTTACACAAATTTTTAGCTATGATATTTTTAAAAATAGGTTGACTACATTAAAACATTTTTTTATTGACCTTCAAGGCTTCAGTGAAGCGTTGGTGATTGAGAGGTATCCTTTCTATCAAGTTCATAGTCTAATTGGAGTGAATGATAGTAAAATACAATGACATGTCATCCACTAAGGTACAAGTCTTAGGAGATACAAAAGGGGATGACGTTGGGTTGATATAATATTATTTTTTCCTCTCTAAATACAATAGTGTTAAAGATAGAAGGGACAAGGTAGAGAAATAAATCTAACAAAATTTCTAAGAATTGCTTTGAACTTTAAAGCAACCAATGCATAACACGACATAATTGAAAATAAATATAATTATATTTTCAAAGTGCAAACAAAAATACAAAAAATTCTCTGACAATACTTATATTCAAATCCTAAATGCAAAAAACCCTAACTAAAGAGTTATGGTAGCTCTGACAACTCTTTTACATGTAATGGGGCTCGCACATATCATTTTTTGATAAGACAATTTTCATTTAAAAATGAACAAAAAATTGTGATTACATAAGAGTATAAAATAATGAAAATACAAGAACAATCCTAATTAACTAATCTATATTTTTTTTTAAGTTTTCAAATTGCTCACAAGAACTTAATATAGAAAAGATCCCAGAACTTTAGAAAACCTACGTCTAATGCATAAGGCCAAAAGATCCCATAATAAAGCGTACGTAATAAGAATTAATGATAATGATGCGAGAATTGAGAAAATGAAGAGAGAACTAAAACCAGTTTTGAGAACAGCATGTCCTCTTTCAGTTGTGCAAGTTGAGGTGGCGTTGGCTTCAAAAACAGGGAGAAGTTCTGAGTGGTGCAAGGACTGCCCTCCTTGGAGTCGTATCCATCATGTCTTCAGCTGGGCATCCTGGCAGCACGGTCCACTCCATGGAGATCATATCAAAATTCAGTATATTTGTACTTCGTTTAAGGATAAACCAAATTTGATTCATATTATCCAAAGCAGCAACTTGAAAATCTGTTCCATCTGATGACTTGACTGTGTCTTCCAACAAACCCTGAGGGGTCACTGAAACCAGAGACCAACTCTTATTATTTGAGCTTATATCCAACTCCCACAGCCCAACCAAGGTGTGCTTGATCAGAGGCAAACGACCCAAGATGGACCGCTCCCCGGCCCTTCTTTGTAACCTCGCCACCAATATCAGTTTACCCCTACACGCCACTAAGGAAGGCAGATTAGCGTGAAGGTTCTTATCATAATCAAGACAATCCACCAGCGTAGGAAGCCCTCCTTCAATCTCCATCATCTTAAATTCACCATGGGCAATGTCATAACAACACAGATGAAGACCGTAGGAACTGGTAAAGTACACCAGACCCTTGTGCACTGCGCTTGTCCAAGGGTGTAAGTTGGAGATACAGCTGATGGCGATCGGGATAGCCGTCGTCCACTTATTTAAGCTGGAATTGTACACTAGAGGGCTCAATTTGGAGGGTTCCGCATAGTTTCTGGCAATGGTAATAACCTTAAATTGGTCGGACTCGGTAATCAATTCGATGGCCATTCCTGCAGACACTGGAAAATCAGGCAAAACCCTATGATGTTTTGTTAAGGGATTGAATACGACGGGCGTAAAATGATTCCCGGAACTCCAGTCAACAAAGAGAAAAAACCCTCCGCTAGCCGCCGAGAGCCCTAGCCCCGGCGAGCATTGGTCGCGAGAGTAGTTTAATCTCCATTTCCACCTCTTCCACTGCAAAGGGATTCGAAACCAGCGGTTTAGTGCGGAGCTGAACAAGACAATACCGTGGTAGCCATTGGCTATGTGGTGCGCCACCAGATGGTAATTCTCCACATTGACATTCATCAGCATCAGCTCTCCAATTGCAGTATTCCATGATCTGCATACGCTCTTCGCCCTCATCAGCGAGGGGAGTGGAAGCCTAGCCAGAATTTCCTCCATTGAATAACGATCCAGAAGGGGAATATTACTGTTACCTCCATTTTCAGAAGAGGCCTTTGCGCATTCAATCGATGTGAGGACCGACTCTCCACCTTCATTTACATCGCTTGAACTCTCGACGGATGAGGCACCCAAACCCTCATTTACTCCATATCGTTGGTGGAAAGCAGCTAGCAAAAGGTTAAAGGAAAGGCCCAAGCATTCATCACTTACCACGAAGCGCCAGTTGCGGTTGAATTTCCCGGGGATGTTCGACTTGGTTTCGGCATCGTAAAAAATCCATTCAATATTCTGCAACTGCATCTTCATCGCCGTCTGTCTCTGTATCTCGTTATCTTCAGTCATAATTCTTCTTATTATAATTTATTCTGCTTCTTCCCCCGAACGCCTCCAAAGCAACCCCTCCGCTCACTTCCCAATCTTTGTTATGATTCTCTTTCTTATACTCGTATTGTTTAATCAAACTCTACGCTAAGCCAACAACCAACTGCTTTTCCGATATCAGTTAAAGAACGCCAAAGCATTTTGTAACATAAAACCCGACAGCCGCCTCGAATTTCACGGTTGCCCATCTCTGTCAAACCGAAAATTGATTAAGATATTTTAAGTATCGTTCATTTTAACTTTTGAAGAGCCTTGCATTGTACGACTTTCCTCTAGTTGCTTAAGATTGTCTCAGATACTTTGAATAGTTTTCTGGAGGGTAGATTTATCCTTGATAACCTGATCTGTAACTGGGAATGAATGCATTGGGCGCTAGACTCTAAATAGGATATGGGTATGATTCTTCTTGACTTTGAAAAGGCTTATAATAAAATTGAATGGTCGTTTATTGAGATGATATTAAAGGCTTTTAGATTTCAATATAGATTTTATAAAATGATTAACATTCTTTTTTAATATCCTTAAGTTTTGATTAAAATAAATGGTGATCTTATAAAAAAATTTAATTTGCAATGGTCTATTAGACAACGCTGTCCTCTAGCCCTGTCTTTAATTTGTAATTATGATTGAAGATTTGCACTATATTTTGATAAATAATGTTATGGGAGCCCCTATTAAAGGTCTCTCTTTGCTTGGTGAGTCAGAAGTAATTGATGTGTTGTTTGCCAATAATACCACATTGTTTACTCTATTAGAAAAGGACAACTTGCAACATGTTGCATCTAGACTAGATATATGTTGTTCTACCTATGGTTCAAAAGTTGTGATGCATAAATCATTTATGATTCATAAATCATTTATGATTGATTGGGATGAAAGGCTTCTTGATTGGCTTGTGGATTTTGGATGGATTTGGAAAGACCCAAATCATTTGGTTAGATAATTGGGCATCCCCTTTGCTCTTCTTCCTTCTTTTAAACAAATGTGGGAGTGGATTTTTGTCAAAATCAATAATAAAATTGATAAGTTGCATGGACATTTTCTTTCCCTACCTAGAAGAGTCCAAGTGTGCCAAAAAAATTCTTAATTCATAGAGTATCTACTATGCATTGTGTTGGTTATTTAATAAAACTCAGATCAACCTATTAGGCTATTACATAAGATCTTTAGGAATTTTTTGTGGTCTAACAGGAAGGGCAACAAGAAAAGACATGAAGAAGCCTAGGAGATCTATTGTAAACTAAAAAACAAATTGGGAGCCATGCTCTGAAGGACTTGAGAATACAAGGGATTACTCTGACAGTCAAGTGGATTATCAAAGCATTGAAATAGGATGAACTATGGAGAATTTTGATTAGGAACAATATTTTGAGGGGTTTACTTAAAGGGAAGCCTAATTGAAAAGGGTTACACATATCTGATCTTTTGACTAAATCTTTATCAATTTAAGTCGTGGGATCTCCCATCTTTCACTCAATAAGGAAGGCTTTGGATTTGGTTAAGCATCTTACTATTCTTAAACCTGTATTTAGTGGTTTTGAATCAAGGTGCTAGCGTATAGGTCCATTTGGTAAAACCTCACTATTAAAAAAATAACCTTTTATATTAACTAGGGGATGTTTCGTGTTTACTTAGTTTGCTAAGGGCCTAAAGACATTTAGTGACCCTTTTGCCCAAGATTTGTGGGCTTCATGGACTGAAATTATGTATAGGTTTCATGTGTCATCCTCTCAATGAAGGACTTATACTTTGCTTTTAAAATTTCTCCATATTACCAAATCTATTTTTATTATTAATGATGAGGAGGTGTTTTGAGATAGCATTGCATGGATTGATGACCCTCCTCTTATTGTATTTACCAGGAATATTTTATACAATAATCTCTATTTTTACAAAAAGCCTCTATCTCAGTCTCAACCACAAGTGGCATGTTTGTGATCCTCTTCACGATTATATGTTTATGTTTGATGTGATATAGGATTCTTGTCTTGAGCCTAAGAAGAATATTTAAATGGTTGCTCTTGCATAATAAGTTAGTCATCGGTATTGTTCCTTCTATGATTGGTATTAATAATCCATTTTGTATTCTTAGTGGTGAGTTAGAGACCATTGATCACATTTTATTTAGTTATCCTTGTGTTGTTAGAGTTTAGAACCATTGCTTAAAAATTTGGTCTTGTTTTTTAAAATGTGATATCTCTTTGTTTAGCATTGTTTTTTGTTATGTTTGTGCTAAGAAAAAAGTTCATATTTTTCCAAAAATTTTTGTTAGTTTTCTCTAATAAGATTCTTTGGTTTATTTGTAAGCAAAATAATATGGTGATTTTTAAATTAAAGGCTAGGGTGCTTACTAGCTTCAAATTTAAAGTTATCTCTAGTCTTATTTCTATGGATATTTATCATTAGTTGAAGATGTTGCAGTCTCAAATGGAATAATTCCTTAGAATGAGCATGATGAAAAATACCCCTAGATTCTTTTTGGATATTGGTGCATACCTAGAATGAGTCCTATTATAGATCAAAAAATGTGTCATGATACAACTATTGATGTGTAAATCTCAAAATGTCATTAGGAAATAAATAAATAAGAAAGTCTTATTTTAAACAAGCAAATAGCCATGTCTCGGCTTGGGTTGGTTTCTCATATTCTGATAAAGATGGTATGGATGTTTGGTCTTCTAATAAGAAAATTTTTGTTTCAATCATACAAGTGTCTAATTCTAAGGCACAATAAGATCATATTAATGCAAACTCAGTGAGTGAAAACATGTTGGTTTATGTTCTTAATATGAGTGCTGGAGATATTCCTATGTCTCCAACTCTCATTGTACCTAAGTGTGGGATTAGTCTTGACTCTCGTGGGAGTATTAAGCATTCCAATGTGTGTAATTTAATTGAAACAAATGTTAGTGAACTTGCATCCAAGATAGAAAAGTTTATTGAAAAGGGAAGCAAAGATGAAATTGATGAATAGGTTCAATTTGTTAAAAAATCCAATTTAAAAAGTTTGCTATACTAGCTTGAGAAAATGAGACTACCTTCTAGTCTGCTTGATTCTACTTTTGAAAAACATGAACCTATGCATCAGAAGACTAGCCAACTAGGATTTAAGGTTAATCATAGGAGTTTGACTAGTTTTACTGATGGTGTTAAGATAATTGACTAAGTTTGGTGGTTATGGTGTCTTTGTTAAGGATAATGTTTAATTATTTCTTTTGTTTATATTTTTGGTTTCCTTTTGTTGGTACAAACATGTGGTGGCCATTTTTATATTGTAATAATGTTAGATATGAACTATTATTTCTACGATGTTTTTTTAGGCTGTAATGGCTATTTCCATAGTTTTTTTGTCTTAAGACATATGTAATTTTGTCAACATTCTTGAAATATTAAAAAAAATACCTATGCATGACATAATAACCTTTATTATTATCAATATAATAATATAAACTAGTTTGAAAAGTGACAAATCTAATCACATTTATTTGCTCTTTAAGATAATAATGAAAAGTGTAATGTTGTTCAATACAAAAATTAAAGCTACCAACACTATTAAATTTTATTTTATTTGTGTAACTATTTTTTTTAAAGATTCACACTTATTTTCTCCAATGTTAATATAGGTGGCTCTTGCAATAATAAAAGAGACCATAATAAAAAATAAATAAATAATGAATTTAGGCAAAAAAATTGATGGTGTCTTAAATTTAGATGCCAATTTAGATATAAAATTACATAGTGCCCTTTCAATCTACACTTTACACTAATAAACAATACTTAAAACTTCACATTTTACCTAGGAACACTAACTTCTTCACTTAAAATGATACAGAAGTATTTCACATAAATTTTGCTTAAGTTCTATGAAAGAGAGAAAAGAAACTTGATACAGGTATGGTTGAAAAACATGTTTATTTGTGTGCACATTGAATCAAAAGATTTTGAAGAGTTCCTCTTTGACTTGGGAGGAAGACCTGCAGATAAGAAAGCACTAAAGCAAACTTATTTGTTAGACAGATAGTTGGGTGGATTGCCTAGTGGTAGCTAGATCTCGAAATCAAGATCTTCCTTAGGGGATGTCAATCCATAGGTTTTAAACAATTAAATTCATAAAACTAGAAAGAAGGTACTTACATCAATAATTAAAAGGTACTGAAATTGAACACAAGAACACTTGCTTGGAAAATAGACTAAAAATGATTAAATTAATGATAAACTAATTAATACTAATGATAAGAGGTTGGGATATGCTTCAAAAAATTTGAAGGAGGTCGATGGACAAATAGGAACATAGATAACCAGGTTTGGTTTAAGGTAGATGGATGGAAATAACTTACTATTTTTTACTACCATAGTGACCATGGCAGTTAGGGTAACCATCGATGGTTGGGCAGATCATCGATAGTTGAGTCAACCATTGATGGTTACAATGTGAGTTCTGGGTTGTTAATTGCTAAATAATGAGATCTAAAAGATGAATTTTGGGAGATGGGTAAGGACTGGGCTAATTGAAAAATGAAAACAAAGTAAATGAATATTAACAAATAAGTATTTATCTTACTACAAGTTGATTAGGTGAGTGGTTGAAGTAGTTAACCTATTGGTGGAATCTAGCTTGAATCTGATAGAGTAACGGTATTTGAGAACTTGGTTGAGAAGAGACAATGAGTTGGCTCTCAATGCAATGGCTAAATTGTTAATTATGTTAATGATGTTGATTGATCTATAAAATAAAACTCCTAAATCCTTGAGTAATTGATAATTATTGTAGATGGATTTGACCTACCAGGCTCCTCTCTTCTTATAGGCACAAACAAGAGGTAGAAGTTAAGATGTAACTAAGCCATCTAAATATAACTTATCCATGCAAAGGATCATAACAAGATTTAAATGAGTTATATTTAGAAAAGAGCAATGGAGGGTTGTATGATTTTAGTTGAGGAGGTGTACCCTGATCATTGACAATCAAGGTTTCCCAAGGGTAATCATCAATGATTACCCTAACCATCGATGGTCAGGTCCCAAAGGAAAAAGGTCTCAAAGGCTAGGTTGAGTCAATTTATAATACTAACTATGGATGAGCTTGGTTAAGCTATATTGGTATAGATTGGTCTCAAGAGGGTCCTAGGTAGTCTAGTGGGGTTATCGACATTCAGAATCATAGTGTGCATATTTTTGATGTCTACATTTTTCCCCTTTTATTGTGTCACTTGTGAGAATGAGTTGTAAAATAAAAATAGAGTATGGGAAAGAGGTATGGTTGTCCCAAGAGTAGGAGGTGTTCCCCCTCAAACTAGGTGTCGATGAGGTGAAATTGGAATTGGGTTAGGGTTTGATAAATGGTTTATGGTGAATCATGAGGTGGTGATGTGAGGTTGGGCATTTGAGATGCAAACTTGTGCACAAAATGTGACTAAGTGTGATTGGTCAAGATTGCACAAAGACTAAAGGTGCTAATGTTGGTAAAAATAAGGGTCGATTCTAAAAGTACAAGTGATAGAGTAAGTAATCCATAATGCTAGGCATGGATAATCAGGTAACTTTATAAGTCATCTAGATAGGGTTAGTATTGGGTGTAAGTATCTAAGGTAGGAAGTGCTCCTATAAAATAACAACATGATTGGTTAGGTCGTGCACTAGGTGGTGCAAATTCAAATGGTCAACATGGAAAAAATGGTCAATGTGGTCAAATGGACCATGCAAGTTCATCACAAAATGAGTGAGTAATCCAAATCAAAAATGGCCAATGTTGAGGTGGACATTGTCAAAAGGTGGGTCAGAGAAGGGTAATCTTAAAAGTATAAGTTTTGGCTAAAGTGAGTTTAGGTGATCTCTAAGGTTAAACACTTAGGTATGGGGCTTAACTTTAAAAGGTTGGGGACCCTAATCATTGGTGGTCATAGGTCCTAGGGTCAACCATCGATGGTCATCTTGACCATCAATGGTCAGGAAAAACCCTAAAAATCTAGGGATAAAAATTAAAACGTGAAATCATTTTTACCATAGTGCTTTATCATTTTGCTCTCTGATGATTTTGTGTGTTTCGCATCTTACATTTGGATGTGGAGAGGATAGGATTTGCTAGAACATGTGATTGCTGAGGTGTCAAGTTTAACTATAGATATTGACTTTGAGTGGATCAGATGGAGGGTGGACAAGGATGTGATCAGGCAAGGAGGCCAAGGATTCAACCATGGCAGTGATCATGTAATGAGGTAGAAGGTGTGCTAAATTTGATAGCTTGGTTGATTTGATTGGATTTTGATTGGGATTGGTAGGGTGTTGGGACTTTATTTTAGTCCATGATGCCCTAATATCCATTTTTGTTAAAATTAGGTAAATGAATGGGTGGAATTGAGGGTAAAAGGGTAGTTTAGGTAGGTAAGGAGTGGTAGATTAGATTTAGGTGATTTTATGTTATTTTTAGGTGGTTTTGAAAAATTTGGGAGGTCTAAGGTTTGGGGTTCCATCATCGACAATCATATGTAGTGACCATTAGTGGTTGACCCTAACCATCAACAATTGATCCCGGGGGTAAAATGACCCTAGGGGACCATCGATGATTCAATGAACCATCGGTGGTCCAAGGGTTGAGTTTTCTTTTTGAAAGGTATATGAGATATAAAAGGGTATGAATAAAGTGGTGGATAAAATAGTTTAAGAGTGTAGAGTTGTAAATGTTAGGGTAGATTTAGGATGTTAAAGTGGTAATAATGGTTGATAGTTTTATATTGATAGGGTGTTAAAATGACTTTTTTTTAAAGGTTCATGTTGGGTAGAGGGGGAGCAAGGTTTTGTGATAGAATCATATGTGTCAAAAAGAAATGTTTTTAAGATGTAGAGCATTTGGGGTGTTTTTAGATTATAAATGTAAGTGGGTATGTTGAAGTAGGTTGATAAAAGTAGATATAGGTTGGTACTTAGCTTCAAGTGGAAAATAAAACATGCATGTGAATGTGATCATTTTATAGGCACATAATTAGATCTCGATGTGGGACTGAGTCCTAAAAATCTTTGTAAAGGTGTGTGATGGTATGATGGATGATGAGTGATGTCACATGCAGGAGGTTGGCCTAGGGGCCATGAGGCATTATCATCACTTGCCTCAAGATGTAGTGATGATTATGGTTGTCATCAAGAGATGGGAACTAGCTATGAACACTTTCATGTTGCCCACTAGAGATATGAGCATCTTGATAGAGGATGTGCATCAGATTACATGATTGTTGATTCATGGAGACCTGATCTACCATATAGAGAGTGATCAGTGAGAATACTACATAGATTGGATTTATGATGAGGACAAGGAGTAGGAAAGATTTCATATGGGTGGCATGCACTGTGGGCCATTATACTAGAGTGCACTAGCGGATAGGTACCTATTGATGATGATGATGATGATGGGGATATCCTACTTTACCCTGCATGATTTGAGTAGTGACTACTTCCCATTTCTATTGCTATGGGTGTTAGGAGAGATGTTGCTAGGGAGGACTGTATTTAGGTGGGCTCCCATTTTATTAGTCTAGATCTATAGAGAGTTTTAGGCTTTCTCTGCACATAGGTGATATGGGATTAGTGTCAGGTTTGTACTCTATTGTTGGTCATATGAGCATATTAGAGTGCTTAGACCACTAGGGCTCCCATGGGATGGCTTTATGGTTACAAACTATAGGGTAGGCTTTATGCAATGGAGAGATGATTTGGCACTGATAAGGGATGGTGGAGGTTCCCAAGATATAGAGTGGTTCAAAGATGACCAAGATGGCTTGGTGGTTGGTGATGTGTTATGGAGACCTTAATTGAGCTGCTCGATTTGGGTAGGATATAGGTATCACACTTTATCACTCCAAAGCTAGCGGTGGATACATGGGAGATGAGAGGGTGAGACTAAGCTCATCCCAACTAATAGAGTGTAGAGGTAGTTTGAATTGATATAGGGGATCCCACTTGATTTCCCTTGATACAAGAGGGAGGATGTAGAGTTCTTACTCCCAGAACCATAGCCAAAGGAGGTTGTCTTAGACCATGAGGAGTTGTTAGTGAGAACTCTCATTGATGATGTTGGTGTGATAGATGGATATGTGGCTTGGTACTAGGATAGATATGCAGTTGCTAATTTTGGATGGGGGGATGGGGGCCAGTAGGCCATGGATGTGGACCTTTTAGGGTTACTAGTATAGGGTGGTCAGGTGATATCCATACTAGTAGTAACACAAGCCTAGATCACATCATTATAGGGATAGGTGGACACCTTTCAGGATCAAGTTATCACCTTATAGGGGTAGGTTATGACATTAACAGGCAAACATGATTTAGTGAGGGCCTCTCTTGTTTTAGTGACTCAAGAGAAAGATTATTTGAGATAGGGGGTAGGAGCATCCATAACAGTAGTAGGAGGACCACCTAACATAGTGCCAAGGACATGATATTTAGCCATTATTGAGGAGCTGAGGTACTATGAGATGATGGTTTTGGCATAGTTTCCCACAACATTGATATATGAGGAGTATAGGTCTAGTTTGGTAGGGGGTCCTTTGATAACTACTCCAAGATAGTGGGCTTCCATAGTGGGCTAGGTAGAGATACTAGGGGGCATCACCAGATGGGAGTGTAGGTTCAAGTATAGGTATAGGTGGGGCCAGTTGTAGTGGTGCCTCAAGGGCATGATTTACACATGTTTTGATAAGTTGGTAGATATAGGTGTACATTATTTTGATACCATCCTGTGTGCTGATGTAGCAAGATCTACATGTTTTGAGAGAGAGTTTATACATTGTTATAGGTATTATTTATGATGACACAATGTATATGATGATATATGGTTTATGATGTATTTTTATGGCTCATGGTTTACATGATAATGTGGATATTTATGTTCATGTTTATGGTTGATGGTTTATGGTTTCATGCATATGCTTTATGAGATGTTGACTCAATAGCTTACACATGTCATGTTATAAATATGGTTATGATTCTCTGATTTGGTTCATGGATATGAGAGGATGTGATATGGATGGATATATGTCATATGATAATGTGATCGTAATGATGTTGTTTATGGTTATGTTGATGTTATAAGATGAATTGTTGTGATGTGATGGTTAATAAATAGATAGGTACATGATATATGATATGGTTCATGATGTTTTGATGATTGATTATGTTGATGTTCATGATGATGAATGGTGTAATGAAGTTTGTTTATGATATGATATATGTTCACATGATGTTTTGATGGTAGATGGATAGGATGTTGTTTATGATATGATGTGATATGATGCGATTTCATGGTGTTGTGATCATAGATATGTATATGAGATGTTGCATGGATATAGTTCATAATGTTGTGTTTGCTAATTGATTTTTATTGTTTATGATCATGGAGATAAAATGTGAACATGGTTAAGGATGTAATAAGAATACACAAATTAAGTAGATAACAAACTAAATGTAAGGAAAGTAATAAGAATCATGAGACGTATGTTTACATGAACTAATAAAAGAAAAGAAACATGAGGCTTTTTCATTGGTAAGGACAAAAATGAAACCTGAAGTTGGATTGGTGTAGTGAAAATAAGCCTTTAAAATGCTTTGTATTAGCATGGTTAGGTTGATAAATAGGTATCTTGATCACATTGTGTCAAGTAATCTCATAGTCCTATGCATATGATAAATGAAGGGAGGACGGGTGAAACTAGAACCTTTGTGTGAAACTAGCATGTCTTTTATGTAGGCTTCTAAAAGGATAGTATAAGCAAGCCTATACTCATATATAAAGTGTAGACTAATCGATGTGAGAAATATATTGAGGAGAGATGATTGTGGATTTCCAATATTATTGATTTTATGAGAGCTAATTGTGGCATTCCTCATTGTTGTTTGCTTTTGCTTATGGGTTTTTCACTACGTTTGATTATGTTTTCGGATTGGGGAAGCTGCTCGATGTGGGAAGCTTCTAAGAAATTGCTAGCTTTGACAAGTGCTTTACTCATCCATCCTTCAAGGGAGTGGTCTAAGTTTATATGCTTAGTTTAAGTGCTTTTGATGGCTGTCCTTCGAGGAACCAGTTCACCTTATGTTTTTATATTTTTGAATAAGTTTACAATAGCTACCCTTCAAGGGAAGAGTCTACAAATGTTAAGAATGACCCATGATTCATTATTGACTTTGATGTTGCTTGACATAGAATTTCTTATACATGCTCAAGGGGTTACCTTTATGAAGGTAAGACTAAGATCACAAGAAGGTTGTGTAGGTGAAAAGAGGATTAGGTGACAATGACCATGGGAACTGATCCTGAGGAGAGATGGGAAATACCATGAAAATCATGCCATGGTACCCATAGTTCAATATTAGGCTATGACTGTGACAAATAATCACATGATTCAGTTATAGTTAGTTGCCCCTAAGAAGAGGAAAAATGAATGTGGTTGTAGGGGATGAGCTTAAGTTAGACAAATGATGATTGTGACCCCTCATTAATAAAAGAAAGGACTTAGATGTGAAGCATTAAGAGGCTCATGTTCTAATTTGACTTTGAAAAAGGATAAATGATAAGATCCCAATCTATACTTATTAGTTATGATGTAGGATTTAGGCTAATTGAAGGCAAATTTGCCCCTTTTTCTTTTCTCCATATTAGTTACATGTTGATTTTCCTTGAGAATGAGATCTCCAATATTTAATTCTCATACTTTTAGGTGTTTTTTATAAGCATGCTTAATTTGTTCTTGATAGACATAGAGATGGGAAAGAGTGGCCAAATGACGCTCGTCAAGTAGCTCAAGTTGAGCTAAACGTGCTTGATGATAATCATCTTCTGAAATAAGGTCATGAAAAGATATGCAAAAAGAAGGCATTTGGACTTTAAGATGCAATACAATCTTAGCTCCAAACACTATAGAAAAAGGTGTAGCACCTGTAGGGGTTTGGATGCTATTATAATATGCCTATAAGGTGAAAGGGATGTGCAAGTGCTAATCCTAACTTGAAGCACTGACCATTTTGGTAAGCATTTTGTTAAGGGTTTGGTTAAAGGCCTTTGATTGTCCATTTTATTGTGGGTTTTGGGAAGCTTATTTTAATTATAAATACATCACAAAGACCTTGAACTTATTTTTTTTCAAGGATTTGCCATTGTCAATGATGATCTTATGGAGAACACCAAAGCGGTAATGATGTGATGGGTGATAAATTAGAAAATATTTTTGGTTTTTATCAAGACAAGAAGAATATCCTCCACCCATTTGGTGAAACATTTGATCAAAATGATGATAAAGTGACGTCACTACGAAAAGTGGGGATTAATTTCATCAATAAGGTCCATACCCCATTATGAAAAAGGCTAAAATTTAGTGGAAACTTGAAGGTTATGGCTGGGTGCATGGTGTAAACTAGCATGTTGTTAACACTTAACACACTTTTTCACATAATCACAATAGTCTTGGTTAAGGGTAGGATAGTAATATCCTAGGTGGAGGATGCATTTAGCCACAATGAGTCCACTAAAGTGAACCCCACATATACCATCATGTATTTATTTGATAGCATGAAAGGCTATTGGACCATGGAGGCAATGAAATAGGAGACTATCAAAGCCATGATTGTAAAGAATTACTCTCATAATGGTATAACGGGAGGTGCTCTGGATGAACGCTTGATGGGCATTCCTATAGAGGCCAGAGGGAACAATGCCAAGGTTAAAGTAGTTGAAGGTTTGTTGATATCAAAGGTCAGGTTGGATCCCTTCCACATTGAAGATGGTTAGAGTGTCTAACTTTACATAGGAAGGTTTAGTGAGGTGATGAATAATGACTAATAGCTTAGAGTCTAAGGGTGCTGACAAGATTTGAGAGGTAAGAGAATCCATGGTGTCAACAAACTTGTTGGTAGATCATGGGGTGGTTTAAATATGGTAGTGTTCAAATGATGCTAAAAAGTTCTGTAACTAACTATCTGTATAGCTACAAAATCTCATTCTTACATTAATAGATGATGTCGACTTGATTGATCACAAGTTGGGAGTCACCAAAGATGTTGATTTTTCTAACTCTTAAGGCTAAGGCAATTTGGAGACCTATTACTAGGGCTTCATATTCGACCACATTGTTGGTACATTAAATTCAAGTTAAAAATATAAAGGAAGTGGTTCACTGATAAGGGGATAAGGATGATAACAGATCCCCCACCATGCTAACATTTTAAATCATCAAATAACATGGTTACATGATTGATGAAATCTACTTGGGATAGGCTTGTGATAGACTCATCTATAAATTCAAGTGGAGGAGGTTGGTTGTCTGTTAAGGGTATATCAACCAATTATTCAACAATGACTTGCCCCTTAATTAGTTTTTGTTGGAGGAACTTAAGGTCAAACTCAGATAAAATCATGAGCCACTTGGCCATACATTGGTTGTGGTATGGCTTGGAGTGCATGTACTTGAGTGGGTCGATATTGGTTATGAAAAAAAATTTATGGTTAAGAAGGTAGTGGCAAAGTTTGATGGCCAAGAAGACTAAGGCCAAGCAAAGTTTCTCGGTATGAGTATACCAAGTTTTGTAGTCTACAAGGGTATGACTTATGTAATAGATGGATTGATCTTTATGTTGTTCATCTCGATGTACAAGCATTGCCCCTAGGGAATGGTCAATGGAAAAAATATAAATATAGAAAGGTTGGTTATCCTTAGGGGGTGTGAGGATAGGTGGAGATAGAAGGTACTCTTTGAGTGCATCAAAGGCCTTTTGACAATCAGTATTCCAATTGAAAGAGATATACTTTTTAAAGAGGTGATGGAAGGGTTGACACTTATTAGAGAGCTGAGAGATGAAGTAGTGAATGGATTGGAGCTTCCCTTGCAGACTCTAGAGTTGATTAAGATTGGTTAGAGGTGGCATATCAAGGATGACTTTAATTTTGGCCAGATCCACTTCAATTCCCTGAAGGGAAATGATGAAGCCAAGGAGTTTTCATAAAAAGACCCTAAAAATACATTTCTTAGGATTGAGGTGGACATGGTAATGGATAAGTCTCTCAAATATAATTTTGAGAATGGATAAGTGGTCCTTATGGTATTTAGACTTCCCAAGGAGGTCATCCACATAGTCTTCAATGATTGTATGGATAAGGTCATGGAAGATGTAGGTCATAACACATTAGTAGGTTGCCCTAATGTTCTTAAGACTAAATGACATGCATCTATAATAAAAATTCCACCATGGGGTGATAAAGGTAGTTTTGTGTTTCTCTTTAATGGCAATCATGATTTGATTATAACCCAAGAATCCATCCATGAGAGACAACATCTCATGGCCTATTGTAAGATAAACAAGTTGGTCAATGATAGGTAGAGTAAAATCATCCTTTGGGAAGTTGAGGTTAAGGTCACAAAAGTCCACATAGACACATAGTCCCCTTGTGGCTTTAGTGATAGGCATGATGTTTGAAACCCATTAGGGATAATCAATGGGTTGAATGAAGTCGACAGAGAGGAGGTTTTGAAGCTCTTATTTAAATAGAAGGGATATGCAAGGATGCATTCATCAAAATTTATATTGATAGCTTATATTTATGATTTTTTATGATGTTGTGGGTGGTGATGGCTAGGTCAATCCCAGGCATGCCAACATATGACTAGGTGAATGCAATGTTGTGGTCCTAGAAGAAGGTAGAGAAGTCCTAAAGTTCTTCAGTTGTGATAGATTGGCAAAGTTTGAAAACATGAGGGTTGCCTAAAGTGCCTATTTCAATATCCATAGTGGATTCATTAAACATGGTTGAGGTTTCCAGTGGTATGGATTTGTGGATGGAGGAATCAGGTGTACCAAGGTAGGTGAGAATAGAATCATCATCTTGGCACTAAATAATGTTTATGGTAGGTGAGTCCTCTCCCATAATTTTAGGATGGGTCAAAGGGATGACTAAGGGTTCCCCTTCCTTTTGATAAGTTAGGGGATTGAGGGTGATCATGTTGACCAAAAAAAAATTAGGTGGGATGATGTCCTCATCCTCATACTCAGGTGTAGGTGATTTTGGTGAGGAAGGAGTTTCTTCTGCAATAATGGTAGCAAAAGGTTATGTGGATTTCTTTTTATTAGGTAGAATGAATACAAGGACATGCTTCTCATGAGGCTTTTGGGTCTCAATCAAGATCAATGTGTGCATAACATGCTCATATCATCCTAAGCTAAACCCTTTCTAGGCACACCTGTGAAGGTATATTTTGGTGAAGTCTAGGTTGTCCAAGTAAGAGAAGGTGGAGGTGAGTGGTTGAGGTGAAGAGGCTATGACAGCAACATTAAGTGGCTTGTCAAATCCCCTATAAATGAATTTGGTTTAATAGCTAAGAGGTCCCAAAGGAATAATGGATCTAATGTTAAGATCATAACTTGGTTGATGGTTGAGTTTCCCATGTTCTTGGGGAGTTTAGAAGGAATCGAGGGTGAAAAGATGGTATTCTCCAAGGGTGAGGCATTGAAAGGTAGGTTCCAAGGAATCAGTGGTGGGTATCTAGTCTACGGGAATAGATAAACTAGTAGATGCCTATGAGGAAGGGAAAGAAATGACTTCATTTCTTGTGGTTAAGGGCTTGGTGGTGGATGTTTGGGGTGGGTGAGAACCTGACCATCATGTTCAAACTTGACACAATGATAGAGGGTAGAAAGTGCACAACCCATAGAGCAAATCCAAGGTCTTCCTAGTAGAACATTATACTAGAATTCACCTTCAACCACATATAAAAGTTTAGGGAGCGTATGAGGTCCTAGATGAATGTAGAGGACAAAATTTCTCAAGGTAGTGGTCATAGTGTCATTAAAGGATCTAAGGATGATAAAAAATTTGGACATGACATTGTCTAGTAATTTGAGTTGGTCATAGGCATGGGAAGAGATGATGTTGATGCTAGATCCCCCACCAATCATAACCTATTTGATATGGTTTTGGTTGATATGGGCAGTAATAAAGAGAGGAGGATCCAGGTTCTCGAGGTGGATATAATGTATCTCATAGTCATTAAAGGTAACAAGGGTGGAGAGTTGAAGAACACCTACAAAGGCCTCTATGGGTTGAGAGTCTCCTGGTCTAATCTTAATGGCTTGAATAGCCTACATCATGGACTAGAAATGGTGAGATGAGGTGAAAATGAGCTTGTAAAGTCTCATCTTAGCTGGGGTTTAGTGGAGTTACTTAAGAATGACCCTCCTAATGGATTCAAAAGTGTTATCCTTAGAGGTACCTAAGATGATCACTTTGGATTTAGATAAGGATGAAGAGATTAGAATCTAGTTTGGTTTAGGGTGAGAAGGTGGATATGTCCATGGAATGGACACCTTGACATTCCCTTCATCTTTTTTTGTGATCATGTGACCACATTAATGGTGTGGATAGAGGGGAAAGATGTGATTAGGAAGTTGGGTAGGTTCCCCATCACTCTTAGATGAGAGTGGAGGATTACGTGTGCTTTGGCAAATAGTTGTTGGGTGCATTGGTAAAGGGGTCAGGGGAGTTAATCTAATAAGATGTCATCTTCCTCATAAATTTGATGGATAATGGGTTGGAGAGATTTGTAGTTCTCTATGTCATGCCCAGGTGTCCTATGATGGGAATAAATTTGAAATTCATTATACCAGGTTGGTTTTGAACCAAGAGGGTTGAAAGGTCTGATAGGAGGTAAGGTGAGGCAAGAGGATTACAATAACCTTTGAAAAATGGTTGTATAAGATTCAACTAGATGTGGGAAAGGTCTAGAGGATGTGGTTTTGGTTGGTAATCTAGGTGTTTTGGGGATAATGGATTTAGTGAGAGGGAGTTTAGGTAATGTGGTGTTCCTAGTTAATGGTTTTGGTTTGGGTATGTTGGTGGTTGGAGTGTTAAAGTTTTATAGTCTAGCCATTGGTAATTTAAGAATAACTAGCCTATCAGATAGTACATGGGCTAGTGTAACCAACAATGGTGGGCAACATATGTTAAAAGGAGCCTATTTCTCAAGCAAAGTTGGGGTTGGTATAAGTTTTGATTGTTTTAAGATGGGGTGGAGAAATGATAGATTGGTTGGTTAAAGGTGTGTCAAAATTTTGGGGTTTGTTGATGTAAGGGAGCCCTAACTATTGCCAGAAAGTGGTTTGATCCATATCTAGTTTTAAGGCAAATTCTAATTTCTAAACTAATGTAGAGAAAGGTTTTTGTACTAGTCTTGATCCCTAGGTAGTGGGTGCAAAGGATAATCTGGTAGGATATGGAGGATGGGTGGTAGTTTGGTCTATTTCCTCAAGTGAGGGATGTAAGGTTGAAATAGGTGGTTTCTACATGAGAGGTGTTGGTGATGAAGTTTCTCCTTTTAGGGATAAAGTCCATAGGAGTAGTGGTTTGTTCGATAGTTAGGGGAGATGGTGAATTAGTAATAGTTATTGGATCAAATATACTAGTCAAGGTGGTATTTGATGATTCCAAACCATTTATGAGTGAATTTAGGGAGAAAGGAACCTCCTCAGTTTGGGTCTCCAAAGGAGGGGGAAAGTGACTCCACCACCTTGGTAGATGAGATGGGGGAGGAGTAGGTAGATTGGATGCTCGAGTCTTCATGGATGAGTGTATCAAGGACCATATTGACCATGTGGGCATCATGGGAGCGTTCAACATGTGTTTTCTCACTTTTGGTAGGGGAATGGTTAGGGAAAGGTTTCCTGAAGATGTTAAAAACTTGATTTTGTGGGGTATTGGGGTTATCCAACATGAGTTCCCCCTTGTTAATAAAGATCTAAATAATGTTCTTTAAGGTATTACATCATCTAATGTCATGTCAAACTACCTGATGAAAAGCACAAAGGTCATTCTCATTGTACCAAGTAGGTGCATGATGAGAAGAATCAAACTATTGAGGAGGTTTGATGGGGGAAGATGTATGAGGTTATCTTTTAGTAACTTCTCTAAAACTGAGGTGTAAGATTCTCTAAGTGGAGTGAACTATATTTGGTTGCTTCAATTTGGGTTCCTTGTGTTTTGGTTAGAGGTAATGGGATGATTTTATTGATTGACATTGGGTGGAGGAGCAGTTTTAAGGACAACTACATTCATGGTTACGTTGCTCTTGGTTCTGGTATTAGTTTGGTTGCTTGGTTTAGAAGAAGAGGTTTCATTGGTATTGAAGGTAGATTTCATGTTTTGTGACTTCAATTTACCCTCATCTATAGTTCGATTCCCTAGATTACATGCCATGGTAAAAGCTTCATCAAAAGTTCTAAAGCTTTGGACATGTAGTGTAGAAGAAATATGTTTAATGTAATCCTAAGTGAAAATCTCTATAAGTTTAGGTTGAGGCAAGGAAAATGAAATCTAATTAATCAAGCTTCTCCAACGGGTGATGAAATTAGTAATGGACTCATCATCGCATTTCCTAATAGAATAGAGGTCGATGATAGAGAGCTTCTTGGAAATGTTAATGAAAAAGTGATCCAAGAAGACCTATGGCAGTTGGGTGAAGGAAAAGATTGAATGATTGGTGATGGTACTATACTAGTAAAGTGCCAGGCTAGATAAATATATAGGGAAGGTAAGAAGGAGAAGGGCATCATCGTAAGAAATCATGTAACATACGTGTATAAAATCCTTAAAGTGTTATTGGGGGTCTTCCTTACTCTAAAATTTGGTAAATTTTTAAATCTCCCATTGAAGGGTAAGGTCTGATAGGGACAAAGGGATGAATAGGTTCATTACAAATCTGATCATAAGACAAAATGTTTTGAGCCCTTGAAATGGATGACTCAAGGTTGTCATTTTTTCCATGAGCATCTTCATTGAGTCAGTTTGAGGTGGTGTACCCAAAGGATCATAAGTTACATATTGTGGTTGTGGTTGAGTGATATACTGGTAATTGGTTGGTAGTAGAGTGGCTACCACATATTAGAATGTGGATTCTAGAGGTTGGGTGAGTGGTATGTAAGGGTAGGTAGATGACAATGGTTAGGTAGTGGGTACATACCCTTATGTGTTAGGGATGTATCCTAGGTTGGATGTGATAGGTACCTATTGAGGGATTCTTGTAGATTGGGTATGGGTGGTATTTGGGTTGGTGATAAGAGGTGAGGTAGTGACCTTCATGCTAATGGGTGGTGAAGTATAACATATGGATACCATCAAGTTTAATAAGGGGTATTGATTAATGGGTTAGGGTTGATAAGGGGAAGGTTGGTGGTACTAATAGTAGGTGCTCTAATAATGGGTGGAGTATGATGGGTTAGTGGTTGGGTTGTTCCTATGGTGAAGGAGTCATTGGTAGGGGTAGAAGGTGTAAGGGTAATGGTTGTTTGGATTGGTTGGTTTTTAGCTATGACATCAAAAGGGTTAGTCGATGAAGATGCCTGGGTAGTCAAAGGTTGGGTAGTGACCATGGTAATAGAAACATACAATGAGGAGGATCTAGAGATGGAGTTGAAACTAGGGCATGGTGAGGGGAGGTGTTAAGGTAGTGTTGAAGAGAAACTAGGTTATTGTACAAAAATTGGGTAAAGTCCATGTCTCCCTAGGAAAATACCCAAGGAAAATTAGGGGTACCCAAAGGATGGGGTGAGTCATCTGCTTTAGATATGTACTCCATATATGGGGAAGTAGAAGAGGTTAGTTGGTCCAGTGATGGGTTCTGCTCTACTAGGTTTCTTCGCTACTAATGAGTGAGAACCATGCAAGAAAGGGGGAGAAAATACATTAATAACATCACCACTCAAACAATAATAAGACAAGAAAATTATCTAGGCATTCAAGACACACACTACAAAGTATGTTAAGCCTAGAGGTTAGTTTTAGTCTCATTTTTGGCTTATGCCTTAGTTTATGAGAATGTGTGAGAGAAGTTGGCTTATAAATCAGGTACTATGTAAGTAGTCTATGGTTGGTTTCAGGTTGTTTAGGTGCTCAAAATAATCTATATTGGAATCAATATATGTCTTGGTATTGAGACCTACCCCCTCACTTCACACACCACAACGATAAGGGTGTCAGGTGTTTAGCCAATATATATTTATATCCAAAGTTTATACTCAACCAAAGAGATGATTTGGTTCTCCCCTTGGTAATGACCTTAAATTAGGATTGTTGAGAAAGGGTAAGGTGACCGCTAGGTGATGAAATCCTAATCGGGCCTTATCTCAAATTGTCTTGATGTTTGATTGATGAAAGTGGTGCTACGATAAGATTACTATGCCTTAATTCAAAGTGAACTAATGTTAAAATAAATCAATAGATGTAGTTTATTTTAAGCCCAAAAAAATTTTAGTTTCAATTATGAGCATAGAAAGAGAGAAGAGCATACAAATGCAAAAAAAATGTGAATAGAGACTCTAGGTCATACCGAGTATGCCATAATGTTTCATGTAAATTTTCACTTAAGTTCTAAGAAATAGAGAAAATAAACTCAACACGGGTATGGTTGAAAAACTTATTTTTTTTGTGCATTGAATCAGAAGATTATGAAGAGCTCTTCTTTGGCTTGGGAGGAAGACTTGCATATAAGAAAGCACTAAAGCAAACTTGTTTGTTAGATAGATAGATGGGCAGATTGCCTATAAATAGCTAGATCTCAGAAGTGAGATATTCCTTAGGGGTTATCAATCCACACATTTTAACTAATTAAATTCATAAAACTAGAAAGAAGGTACTTGCATCAATAATCAAAAGGTACTTAAATTGAACACAAGAATGCCTATTTGGAAAATAGACTAAAAATGATTAAATTAGTGATAAACTAATTAATACTATTGCTAATAGGTGAGGATATGCTTTATAAAATTTGAAGGTATGTGGATAAATAGGAACATAGAAAAATAGGTTTGGTTGAGGGTAGATGGGTGAAAATAGCTTACTAGTTTTCACTACCATAGTGACCATTAGTGGTTAGGGTAATTGTCAGTGATTAAGGTGACTGTCAATGGTCAATCTAACTATTAATGGTTGGGTAAACTATTGATGGTTGAGTCAACTATTGATGGTTACTGTGTGAATTCTAGGTTGTTAATTGCTAAATAATAGGATCTGAAAGATGGATTATGGGAGATGGGCAAGGGTTGGGCTGATTACAAAATGGAAACAAAGTAAATGACTATTAACAAATAAGTACTTGTCTTACCATAAGTTGATTAGGTGAGTGTTTGAAGTATTTAACTTGTTTCTAGAATCTAGCTTGAATCTGGTAGAGTAATGGTACTCGAGAACCTGGTTGAGAGGTGATGGCGAGTCAGCTTTTAATGTAATGGATAACTTGCTAATGATGTTGATGGCACTAATGACATTGATTGACCTGTAAAAGAACACTCCTAAATTATTGAGCTCCTGATAATTATTGTAGATGGATTTGACCTCCCAAGCTCCTCTCTTCTTATAAGCACAAGCAAGAGGTGGAAGTTAAGATGCAACTAGGCCATCTAAATATAACTTGTCCATGCAAAAGATTGTAACAAGATTTAGATGAGCTATATTTAGAAAATCTTGGTGGAGGGTCACATGCTTTTGGTTTAGGAGGTGTACCCTGACCGTTGATGGTTAGGGTTTCCCAAGGGTGACCATCGATGGTTACCCTAACCATCAATGGTTAAGTCCCAAAGGAAAAAGGATCTGAAGGCTAGGTTGAGCCAGTTTGTGAAACTAACTACAGATGAACTTGGTTAGGCCAGATTGGTATAGATTGGTCCTAAGAAGGTCCCAGGTAGTCCAAGGGGGTTGTCGACATTCAAAATTGTAATGTGCAGATTTCCAATGTCTAGAATAAGAATGTAAGATGTTTTATAAACCATGTATAAAAAAACATGTAAGCTTGTCACTTTTTCATGAGAATAGTGGATAGTAAACCACCAGCATATTAGGTCCACTTACACAATAAACACACTATTTAGTGGACTATACTTTTTTTTAAAATATTATTTTCTCTCTTATCGATTATATAATTTTGAAAAATCCTTGAATATTATAAGATAGTATATATTTTTCAAATTGGTATGTAAGTTATGTAAATAAATTAAGATAATATATATAGTTCAAATTGGCATTTAAGTTGTGTAAAATAAATTATAGTAAATATCAATGTGATCCTATAAATTTTTACTTGAAAAATAATTACAACAATTTTGATTAAATATTACAAACAAATATTACCAAAAGTGGGTATCTTAGCCATGCAATCTGACTAAGGCAGTTACCACATATTTCTTTTATACCAACTTTATGCATGCAAACTCACCCATAAACAAATATTATTACAAAGGTAGTAATTGTCCACTATGCAACCTTTATTTTGTTAGTATCTTTTGGTTATTTAATCATTGTGTGACACTTCTCAATGTTATTGTTTGAGATATAGTTTGGTTTTAAAAATATTTTTTTAAAGAAAAATGATATTTATCTTACATTCTATTGGTTATAAAATAATTTTCTAACCATGTAAGGATTTTTTTATTAGTTAATATTAGATTTTTATCATTGTCTAGTGAAGAGTTGTTTTATGGATTTTCTTTACATTGGATTATAATTTTTGGGTAAATATTATGTTTTCCTTTTCAAGAATAATGATGGTGTTTATCCTTAGCCGTAGGGAAGACTTATTGCTAGATATATTGACATGATATTCTATGATTAATGTGTTTTTCATATTAATGTACCATAATGGTTAAGTTTTATTTTTCCTAGTTGATGGAAATATTGTCTCAAGTGTTGTTTGTATGAAGTTGATCTTAAAGAGAAGTTTAATAGGTAAAATGATAATTTATGAAAGAACCTTGAATTATCCAAGGGTGAATAAATTTGGGTGTACTTTTACAGTGAATAATGTTGAGTGGTTATTTTTTTTCGTTTGTGTTTTGTTATAGTGTAAAAATATTTACTCTATTTCAATTAGAACATGTGTATCTTTGAAAATTTTGAGTGGTATTTTACTTTGGATGCAAGAACCTATTTTGGGTGTTGATATTGTGACATGTTTGTGGCCTTTATGTTTGCTAATTGTGGGTATGTTTTATTAACTTTTTATTTATATTTATTGAGTTCATTCAATTTTTATGATAGTAGTTGTATATTTTATGTGAAATGAAGCTTAGATTTCATTTTTTATTTGTATTTATTATTATGAAGATGGAAGTAACCACATGTCAAGGGAGTAATGGACCCAAGGCATTCATCTTTTGTTATTTGCCTGCTTGTAGTGAATTACATGAATATGTTTAAAATATTTTTTGTATAACACGATTAGGTTATGAAAACGTGATCTTAGGTTGTTTTCAATGATGTTCATGATTTATTTGACAATAGTGGACACATATGTATCATAATTTAATTTATTTTTATGACCCTTCCTAAAATAATGCAAATACCATAAATAATACTAAAAATGAGTGGGAAAATATTATATTACATTAAAAAATGAGAAAAATGCAATATAATATTATTTTCCTCTTCAAGAGGAAACCTCCTTTAAGCAAGTTGGATACCTTTCCAATGGTATATATGCCTATTTATACTAATTAAATACTATATAACTACAAATTCCCATGAATGTGGGATTATTACAATTAGCTCAGTGGATGACTTGAAAATCATATGCATCCATAGATTTCAATAGTAAAAACAATTAAAAATAAAGAGTTAGGGTGAGGGGACCTAATGTGTCATACCTATTAAAAATCTTGGTTATCAAATCTTAAGATGAAGAAGCTATTGTTGCAGTTGATAAATGAGTTCCAAAGTCACATTTTCTAGTTACATCCCATGCCGCACTATACTAGAGCCTCAATGACACTCTGATTTAAAATTTTATGGGAACATCAATCTAGAATAGCTTTAGGTTCAAGAAGGAAATATCCTTCTACATGAAACTCATGAAGAACTATTTGAGTTGTGACATTATGGTTGAAGATGTTTTTCAGACATGGGACATGAAGAAATGGATGGACATGTGAAGAGAGCGGAAGTTCCAACTTGCATGTGACATGACCAATTTATTGAAGAACCTTATAAGTTGCATATATCTTGGGATCAAATTTATGGAAACCATTTAGCTTAAGAGGGGACTTATTATAAGGTTAAATTTGAAGGAAAATAATATATACAAGTTTTGATCCACTTATTGATTCATATGATTCTATTCCATGTGAATATTATCTTTGATAAGGTGAAGAATATTTCCCCAAGTGTTGAGGGTATTATCCACTTCCAATAAATTCATAGATGATAAGAGATAAGATACAATGGATTATAACCATAGAAAACTTCATAAGACATCATATCTGTGTCTATGTGATAGGTGGTGTTGTAACACCAGTATGCAATTGTTGACCACTTGACCCATTATTGTTGTTGATTAGAGGTAAATAAATGAAGATATGTTTTAAGTAATTCATTGAAAATTTAAATTAGACATCTATTTATAGGTGGTATCTAAAGATCAATTTTAGGTGGGTAACTTTGTGCTTTAAGAGTTCTCACCTATAATTGACTTTTGAAAGCTGAGTCATGATTAAATAATATAAAAAATAATATTTCATGTAGAATGAATATTTAATCAATGATTGTTTGGGTGATAGTAGAATCAATTTAAGGATCAATCAAGGCTCATAAATGGGCATATTTAGAGGGGTGATCTACCCCCACCAAGATTATTATTTTTTTACTAGACTTTAGTAAGAATTATATAAAATCCATGGAGATGTTTATCCAAATTCATTTTGCAATGGATAATAACTAGAGTAAGTTAGGCATTGACACTATTTCTCCTATGTGACATTGGTATGCATCACGTTCCTCAACAAATTTCTTGATATCTTTCTTAATGGTTGGCCTAAAGAAACTATGAATATCATGTTTGAAGGGTTTTATAAATACTAAATGACCTATATGTAACTCACAAAAAAAAATCATGTTAGACCTTGGATCCATAAATCAAGACAATGTGACCTTTGTATCATAAGGATTGTTCATCCCAAGTATATTTGGGTTTGGGTGCAAGGTCAACAAAAATTTCCAAATGTTTTTTTTGGCATTATAGTCTTGTTTTCACTCTTGTTGAATGTCATGCATCCATTATGAAATAAGGATGGATAAGAAGAAAATTTGTGTTTATTTTTCATACCAGTTATATAGTGCATCAATAATTAGATTTCCTTTGCTATTTTTATAATCAATATCACAATTATTGCACATAAATTATAAACCCCATTTTTGTCGAACCAGGGAAGAGACCCATTGCTCTAATAAATATTTGATTCTTTGATGATAAATTTTAATACAAAAATTATGACCCATAAAGTATGCATGTCACTCAGTGACATCATGGAGTATATCCATCATTTCAATCTCACATGTTGGTTGTGCCAAATTGCGCTCACAAATGGCTTTGTTATTGAACATAATGGGATTTCCATAATGCATGAGGACTGCACAAATACATTTATCATGTGCATAAATTCAATGACAAATGTCTTTCAAAATTTTAGCATGTCTAAAATGGTTGTAATACACACAACCTAGTTTTACCTTTGCATGATAATGTTATCGAGATAAAATATGACATAATATTTTTATAATCAAAATGTACTAACAATATAATATTATGTATGGATTCTAATAATGAATTATCTTAAAATTGTAATAAATTTATCTCTTTTGTTGAGAAATGATAAGAAAGTGAACTACATAACATTTTCAATTACAATAGTTAGCAAAGTAGAAAAAGAATGGCCAAAGCATTCATCACTTACCATGAAGTGCTAGTTGTAGTTGGAGTTCTTGGGGATGTTCCACTTGATTTTAGCATCATCAAAAATCCATTTGATATTCTATATATATATATATATATATATATATTCATTTCTATCCATATCTATATCATGTCATCCTCAGCCATAAGTATTCTTCTTCTTCCCACTAACTCCTCCCATATATGCTTCCACAATAATCCCTCCATGATCATCCCAATTCTTGTTATGATCCTCTTTCATATACCATATTATTTAATCAAACTATAAGCTAACCTAAAGTACCAACTACTTTTCAAATATTAGTTAAAGAATGCTAAAACACTTTAAAGAATAAAACCCAATAGCCACCTCAAATTTCACATTTATCCATCTCTATCAAATAAAAAATTGATGAAGATAAGATATTTTAAGTATAAATAATTTTAACTTTTGAATAAATGTGCATTATAAAATTTAGTGTGTATATATTTAATTTCATTTTTTAACTACTTTATAGAAGGTAAGTTATATAAGTGTGAATTTTTATTACCTCCCAAGGCATGATGTTATACAAATCTGTATCTGCTCTATTCATTGTGAGATTTTGAAAAGATATATTACTTTTGTAATTGTAATTTTAAAGTTTAGCACCTAAAACTTAAATAATAGTCCTCTATATATTATTGTATAATATCTCATTTATATTAATATAATTATTAAAAATATTTTAAAATTAAGGAGTGTAATAGTATTAATTTCCTTTTACTACTATTTATGATTTTTTATTTTAATAATATTTAAAGTGACAAGTGTAATATATTTATTCTCATTTTACTCAACTTTTTTTGTCTAATGGGTCAAGCCTTTAGGGAAATCATAAAGTAAGTCTATCTATAAGGTGTATTCCAAATAAGGTTTCTAAAGAATAAGTTTTTTCCTAGGACAATGAGATCTCCTTAGATGAGATAATGTCTACAATTGACTCCTTAAACTATGATAAAGCCCTTGGGATTTATGGTTTCCTTACTGAGTTTAACAAATCCAATAAGGATTAGATTGATCATGATTGTCTTAGAATATTTAAAGAAGATGTGAATGTTGGCTCCCTTGGTTCAAAGATTAATAGAGGTATTATCAAGCTTATACCTAAAGATGGTGACCAAATTCACAAAAAATGGAGGCCAAAAAAACCTTTGAATGTCTCATATAAAATTCTTGCCAAGATAATGCTAGGAGACTTTCCTCTATGCTTCCTAATATTGTCTTAGATACTTAGACTAATTTTTTTTAGGGAAGATTTATCCTTGATAACCTCATATTTAGCTGATAATAAATGCACTGGGCACTAGAATCTATAGTTGATAATGAATGCACTATGCATTAGACTCTAAATAGTATGTGGGTATGATTCTTCTTAACTTTGAAAAGGCCCATATAGAATTGAATGGCTATTCATTGACATGACATTGAAGGCCTTTAGGTTTAAAGATGGATTTCATAGAATGATTAGTGTCCTTTTTAAATGTGATTTAGTTGTAATTGAAATTAATGTTGATATTACAAAATTTCTTAATCTATAGCAGTCCATTAAACAAGGTTATCCCCTGGCTCCTTTATTTGTAATCAATGTTGAAGATGTGAACTATCTTTTTATAAGTATTGTTTTAGGATGCCCTGTTAAAGGTTTCTCTTATCTGATGAATGATAAATAATTGATGTGTTTTTTATTGATGATACCACATTGTTTACTATGTTATAGAGGATAACTTTCAATACATTGCATTTTGACTGGATATCTAGTATTCTACCTATGGTTCAAAACTTTATGCATAAATAATCTATGATTGGTTGAGAGGAAAGGCCTCCTAGTTGGCTTACAAATTTTGGATGGATTTGGAAAAGCCTAAATCATTTATTAAGATATCTGGGCATTGCCTTTGACCTTATTCCTTATTTTAAACAAATGTTGGAGTGGATGTTTTTCAAAATCAATAATAAAATTAATAAGTGGCATAGACATCTTCTTTCCTTACTTGAAAGAGTCAAAGTGAGCCAAAAAATGCATGCTTCCTACAATATATATTATGCCTCTTTTTGGTTGTTTAATAAAACTTAGATCAACCTATTACATAAGATCATTAGGGATTTTTATGGTTTTATGGGAAGGTCAATAAGAAAATACATGTAGTAGCCTAGGAGATTTTTTGTAAACCAAAAAAAATTTGGGGGCCTTAGTCTGAAGGACTTGATAATGTAAGGGATTAGTCTACTCATGATGTGGATTATCAGAGCATTGAAATGGGATGAACTATGGAAAATTTTGATTATTAAAAATATTTTTAGGCATTTCCCTAGAGATAATCCTAATTGGAAATGGTTACACATCTTTGATATTTTGACTGGATCTTCCTCAATTCAAGTTATGGGATCTTCCATATTTCATTCAATATGGAAGGATTGGGAGTTGGTTAAGCATCTTATTATTTTTGCACCTATGTTCAATGGTTTGGGTTCAAGGTGTTATGGGTATAGGATCATTTGGTAGAACCTCACTATCAAAAAATAACCTCTTGCATTAACCACAAGATGCTTTGTGTTTTCTTGGTCTTTTAAGGCCCTGAATACCTTTAGTGACATTTTTTACACAAATGTTTGGGATTTGTGGACTAAAATTAAGTATAGGTTTCATGTCATCATCCCAATGTAGTATTTATAATTTGCTTCCATAATTTCTCTACATTTCCAAATTTGTTTCTATTCTTAATGATGATGATGAGTTTTGAGATAACATTAAATGGATTAATGACCCTCCTCTTAATGAATTTACCATTAATATTTTATATAATAAGCACTCTTTTTTAAAAAACCTATATATTAGTCTCTCAACCTCAAGTGGCATGTTTGTAATCCTCTTCACAACTATATGTTTAGGTTTAATGTGATATGGGCTTCTTCTCTTGGCCTTATAGATTCCTATTTTAGATGGTTGCTCTTTCATAATAAGTTAGTCATTGGTAGTGTTTTTTCTAAGGTTGGTAGTAGTAATTAATTTTGTCCTCTTTGTGGTGAGATGAATACGATTGATCACCTTTTCTTTAAGTTCCTTTGTGCTACTACAATTTGGCATTGTTGCTTCAAAAGTTGGTATTCTTTCTTTGAATGAGATATCTATTGGTTTAACATTGATTTTGGTTATGTTTGTGCTAAGAAGAAAGTTCAAACTTTTTTTCCAAAAGTTTTGGTTGGTGTTTTCCACTAAGATTCTTTGGTTTATTTAGAAGGAAAGGAATATGGATATTTTTCAATTAAAGGCTAGGGTGATTATTAACTTCATAGAGTAAGTTATCTCTTATCTTTTTTTATGTAAATTTACCTTTAGTTGAAGGTGATGCATTCTGAAATAGAATAATTCCTTAGGATAAACATCATGAAGAGTACCTCCAAATTCTTGTTAGATACTAATGGATACCATAGAATGAGTCTTGCTCCAAATTGAAAGGTGTGTCATGATACAATTGTTGATTTATAAATCTCAAAATGTGATTGGGAAATAATGAAGGAGTCTTATTTTGAAAATGTAGATGGCCCTATCCTAACTTGGGTTGGTTCTTCATAATATAATAAATATGGTATTGAATTATGGGTTATTGCTAACAAATTTATTATTTTGATCATACAAGTATCTAGTTCCGGGCACAACATGATAATATAAATGGAAACTTGATGAGCAATAAAGTGTTGGTTTCTATTCCTAATATGAGTGCTAGAGATGTTCCCATATCTCCATCTTTCACTATACCTAAGTGTGGGATTAGTCTTGACTCTCATGGGAGCATTCTACATTCCAATGTGGGTAATTTTATTAAATAAAATCTTAGTGATCTTTTATCCAAGATCCAAAAGATTATTTATGAGGGAGGAAAAGAATAAATTGATAAAATGATCTAGTTTGTTAAGAATTTTAACTTGAAAATTATGCTTGAGCAGGCTAAGAAATTTAGCCCTCCTTTTGGCCTCCTTTATTCTACTTATGGATAGCAAGGACCTATGCATGAGAATAATGACTATCTAGGACCTAAGAGTGATGAAAGGAGTCTGATTGGATTCCATGATGGTGTTAAGATAATTGACTAAGTTTGGTGGTTATGGTGTCCTTGTTGAGGATGGTGTTTGGTTGTTTCTTTGGTTTTTATTGTTGGTTTATTTTTGTTGATGCCATGATGTGGTGGCCATTTTTATATTGTAACAACATTAGATATGAATTTTTATTCTTACTATGATTTTTGAGGCCACAATGGCTATTTTCATGGTTATTTCATCTTTGGACGTATAGACTTTTGTTAACATTGTTGTAATATTAAAACAAAATGCCTGTCCATGACACAATAGCCTTTAGTAATATCAATATAATAATAAAAAATAATTTGAAAGTGACAAATATAATAACATTTTTTTGGTTATTAATATAACAATGATGAGTTTAAATTTATATAATATAAAACTTAAAGCTACCAACACTATTAAATTTTATGTTCTCTTTATAACTAGTTTTTTTCAAACCTGATTTTTCCAATGTTAATATAGGTAGATCTTGAAACAATAAAAGATAAAATAATAATAATAATAATAAATAATGTATTTAATTAAAAAATAATTGATGGTGTCTAAAATTTAGATGCCAATTTAGACATAAAATTAGATAATGTCCTTTCTATCTACACTATACACAATAAAACAATACTTAAAGCTTCACATTTTAGATGAGAAAACCAACTTCCTCACTTAAAATAACACATAAGCATTTGTGATATTTTTAAAATAATGCATAAAATAAACATGCAAGAACATGCCATTTTTTCATGAAAATAGCGGATAGTAAATTTACAACATAACATGTACACTTACACAATAAACACATTATTTAGTGAGCTATACTCTATTTTTTAATATTATTCCCTCTCTTATTGATTACATATTTTTTAAAATTCCATAAAAATTATAAGATAATATATTTAAGACACTAAACTTAAATTATTTAGTACCTTAGTCTTGTGCACTTGTAAAATACCTATAATGGTTGCACCCTTCAATTATTACACCTTCCCTCTACCAAAACTTTCATGTTCACTATTTATTTGTGCTAAATTGCTTATTTGTTAGTCTAAACATTGTTATTCTAATGACTAGGCCTTATATAATATGTAAAATTCTCTAAATCTAATCATTATCCTTCTCTACTAGTTTTAGAACTGTACATATTTTTTATCTTCTTAAACTCTTGCATCCCAACCAGTGACATACATTGATGCATGTGTCCCTTTTTGAGCCAAGTATCCAATGCCAAAAGTCATATAATTTGTAAATGAAACATATTCTTATGGCCATCCTAAGTGTTTTAGTGAGATATGTTGTCAAAAGGGATTTGTATAGATATATAAGATCAACCCTATTTCATTCCTCACCTAGAGAATATTGGGAACTCATAAGGTAACTTACCAAGAAGAACTCAATCAAGAATTAAAGTATTGAAACCTACCCTATTCATCCCTATTTCCATAGAAATTATATGATTAGTATCCCCGCAGGCTTATACTAAAGGAGTATCACATGACCCATATTTTCCAAGTTACATGCTAAGTCACTTTATATACTTGATTATAACACATTTCATCCTTATGTACACACAAACCAAAACATAGGGGAGAAATACATAAGTATGGGTCCTTATTTATATTATTGGCTATTTAGGAAACACCCATTGATATATGGGTCATTAGGGTAGTTGAGACCCTATTCCCACTAACCCATTTTTACTGAAGTCACTCCAAGGGTGAAGAAACTAGGATTTAATCATTTGATAAAGAGAAAAAATCCATGCAATAAAAATAAAGGAATAAAAAACCTATAAGGATCCAAGTGGTCAAATCTATATTTAATCTCTATTCCATACTAGAAACTTATGTCTAACTCAGACACTGACATCGATGTAATTGTCCAGATCCAACACAAGCATACGAGACCACATAATTTAAAATTATAGAATATGATGACTATTATAGAATATTTTTCAATACACTTCTAGCCCATTTCATCCTAGATCTTAATATATATAGTAAACCAACTAAATACTATTATTTTGAATTTATTTCAATATCTAACAATAATTATATTTTATATGTTTGGCATATCTTAGTATTATAAAATCATAATATTATTTATCTAATATTGCTTGTTAGCTGATATAATAAAGATATTTTTATCACCCTTATGATTATTCATTTCTATATTCTTAACCCTTTGGTGACCACCCATCAATCAAATTTAAAGTTCAACATTTGGTGAACTCGACCTTTATGTCTTTCCATGCAGCTCCTAGTTTTCTCTAGGCTCTTTCTATTTTTTTATTTCTAGATTGTTACAAGTTATTTAAAAAAATAGAATTTATTTTCCTAAAATCATATTTAATATGGATTTAAAAACCTCTTCCTTCACCTAACCCTAAGGAGGGTGATAGTTACCATCCCCCTAACCATGTCCATGTGATCACTCCTTCAAGGGGTAAGGTGGCCCATCCTATAATTCCAAAAGAGGGTAATCAAAAAACCCTCCCTCAATTTTTAGATGGTACATATATGCATATTTAACCTGAAGCACCTAGGGATTGTGCTTATGAAGCCTTGAAATATCAAATACCCAATATGATAAAGTTAAGAAAAGTGTTACAAAATTAGATTACTTACATGAAAAATCCAAAATATGCTAGTATTAATCATGTGTTTTCATCTTCATCTTGTAATTTCATACCCAATAGGTTTCTTATCCAAATGAAAAGCTAAAATAGAATAGCTATAAAACAAATGATTCAAAAAGTGACTAAAAGGCTACTAAGATTCCATGTGAAACCCTAAGAGAAATAATAAAAAAAAGTGATTTAATTACTCCCTCTACATCATATTAGGAGATAAAAATAATATTTTGAATATCATAAAATCCATGGCATCATATAGATTATTTTTTTACATTAAAAAATAAAATACAAAAGATAAATTCTAGTGGTGATCATATCATTGATACATCAATGAAACAAACCATTCACATTATGAATACCTCTCTTAAAGCACAAATGTCAAAACAAAAAATATGGGTACTAAAGAATAATTCAAAACATAAAAAAATGAAAATATAAGAATTAGATCAAGGTAAGATTCAAAAGTCCAAACTAGATCAAGATATGTTACAAACAGATCAAGAAGTCAATGCATAAATTACATGTTTTCTTAGTGTACAAGCAAAAATAGGAGACTCTTCTCTAGTCCATAATGAGATGCAAGTTCCTAAGAATGATGAACATAGTCAAGAAATAAAAAATTTCAATAAGGACAATCCAATTTATGGTGCAATGTATTTTTCATACACAAATGCTCAAAATAATATATCATGCATTTAATAACATCCTAAAAAGTTACATCTTTCCTATACTACTAAAACAAAATATTGGTATGATCTTGATGATACTGATTACACAATTTATGAATATGGTACACCTTATATAAATCCTTCATAGAGGAATCCCCTTGATGAGTATATCAGTTTCTATTAGCACTTTTCCTTTT
>JARHVA010002763.1:1705000-1827500 GCA_037957365.1 Torreya grandis | reverse complement strand
CTTAACCTTATACAACCACACATCTATCAAATTTAGGGTTAAACATACACAACACACACACACACACACACACACACACACACACACACACATGGAATTTAATTTATTTCAATGAAATTATATTAAATATCAATGAAATCCTAAAAAATTTTACTTGAAGCATGTTTTAAAATAATTTTGATTAAATATTATGAATAAATATTATAAAAAATGGGAAACTTAACCACACATTCTAGCTACATTAGTTACCACATATTTAATTTATACCAATTTGCTGTAATAATCTTAGATTACAAATATACATGCAAACTTACCAATAAACAAATATCACTACTAAGGTAGGAACTCAATGCTATGCAACCTTTATTTTATTAGTGTTTTTTATATATTTAACCATTGTGTGAAACTTCTCATGTTTAGCGTTTGAGATATAGTTTGTTTTAAAAATAAAATAAAAATTAAGGAAAAAATGCTATTTATCTTACATTGCATTGGTTATAAAATAATTGTCTAACCATGCAAGGATTTTTTTTATCAATGAATATTATATTTTTATCTTTGACTGATGAAGAGATGTTTTATGTATCTTTATTATATTGGATTAAATTTTTTGGGTAAATATTGTGTTGCCATTTTTAAGATTAATGGTAATGTTCATCCTTAGTTACAGGGAAGACTTATTGCTAATATATTCACATGATTTTATATGATGAATTCCTTTGTCATATTGAATGTGCCACAATGGTTAAGATTTATTGTTCCTTGTTCATGGAAATATTTTCTTAGATGTTTATTTTATGAATTTGATCTTAAGTATAAGTTTAATAGGTTAAAATATCCTTTCCAACATAAGCTTGAATTAGTTAAGGGTGAAGAAAGTTGGGTTTATTTTTACAATGGATAATGTTGAATGGTGGTTTTGTTTCTTTTGTGTTTTTTGAAATGAAAAATACTTATACTCTAATTCAATTAGATAATGTATATGTTTTAAAAAATTTAGTGTTATTTCCCTTTGGATCAATGAAATTCCCATTGTGAATGCTCATTGTTGTGATGAGTCTATGGTCTTCATGTTTTCTAATTATATATATGTTTTGTTTACTTTTTATTTTGTGTTGTGTTTTTTCATTTTTATGCTAGTAGTTCTATATGTTGTGTTAAAAAAATCTTGGATTATATTTTTGGTTTGTCTTTGTTATTATGATGGTGGAAAAAATCACATGGCAAGAGAGTAATAGACCCAAAACATTTATATTTTATTGTTTCCCTATTTATAGTGAATTACATGAATATGTTAAAAAAAAAATTGTATATTACCATTTTCTATACAAATGTGATATTAGGTTGTTTTCAATTATTTTTGTGATTTATTTAAAAACTGTGTAAAAATATGTCATAATTTGTTTCAATTTTATGACCCTTGTTACAATAATATAAATACCATAAATAATACTACAAATGAGTGGAAATATATTATATTGCATTATAGAATTAGAAAAACTGCATTACAACGTCATTGGCCTCTACGAGGGATAAATATGCTTTGAGAAAGTTTAATAAAATATAATTCATTGATACCTTTCCACTAGTATACATTCCTATTTATACTAATTCTAAACTAGCTAACTATTATTTCCCATCAATGTGGGATTATTATAATTAGTTCAATGGATGACTTAAAAAGAATAATCATCCATATATTTTATTAATTATAAAAATTAAAAATAAAGAGTTAGGATGATGGGGACCTAATGTATCATACCCATTAAAAAGTCTTGTTATCAAATATTGAGATGAGGAAGCTATTTTTGGATTTGAAAGAGGGGTTCCCAAATCACATTGTCTAGTTGCATCTCATGCCACTATTCTAGAAACTCAATGATAGTCTCACTAAAAAGTTGAAGGGAACACCAATCTAGAATATCTTTAGGTTCAAGAAGGAAAGAGGCTTCTACATTTATCTTAGGAAGAACTATTTGAGTTATGGCATTATGGTCAAGGATGTTTTTAAAACATGAGACATGAAGATATGGATGGACATGTGAAGTGGGTGGAAGTTCCAACTTGCATGTGACATGACCAATCTATTGAAGATCCTCATAAGGTCCATATAGCTTGGGATCAAATTTATGGAAACCATTTAGCTTTAGATGGGATTTTATATAAGGTTGAATTCAAAGGAAAATAATATCTACAAGTTATAAATCATGTATAGTACTTTTGATCCACTTGTTGCTTCATATGATACTATTCCATGTGAAGATTTTATTTGATAAGGTGAAGAGAATTTACCTAATTATTGAGGGTATTATCCACTCTCTCCACATAGTAACTTCATAGAAGATAACAAATAAGATACGGTGGCTTATAACCATAGACAACTTCACAAGATGTCATATTGGTGGCTATGTGATAGGTGGTGTTGTACCATCATTCTGAAAGTGATGAAGACTTTATCCTTTGTTATTTTTGGTTAAAGGAAAATAAATTAAGGTATGTTTTAATGAATTTATTGAAAATTCAACTTCCTATCTATTTATAGGTGGTTTCCCAATATCATTTTCAGCTACGTATCTGTGTGCTTGAAAAGTTCCCACATGGAATTGACTTTTAAAAGCTATGTCGTGATTAAATATAATTAAAACTAAGATTTCACACAGGAGGAATATTTAATTTATGAATGTTCAGGCAATAGTAGAATTAGCATAAGGATGGGACAAGGCACATAAATGGGTGTATATTATAGAGGTGATCTACCACCATAAAGATGACTATTTTGTTACCAAACTTTAGTAAGCATTTTATAATATCCATGGATATGTTTATCCAAATTCATTTGGAATGGGTAGTGGTTGAATTAAGTTGAGTATTGCCACTAATTATTCTTTGTGACATTGGCATGCATCACATTCCTCAACAAATGTATTTTAATAATTCTTTAAAACTGTCCAAAAGAAACATGACTAATGCATTAATAGGGTTTTAAATACCTTAACTAAACTATGAAATGTGAAGCATGTAACTCAAATAAAATATTTTATCAAACCTTGGATTTGGAAATCAAGATAATGAAACCTTTATATCATAAGGATTGGTCATTCCAAGTATAATTTTTGTTTTGATGCTTGGTCAATAGAAAATTGGTGGATAGCAGAATACAATACTCTAAGGAAAGAAACCAAGACAATTTAGTTCTCACACCTAGAGTGATTTTATAATTTTTTTCCTTGGCTATGTGAATGTAGCTAGACATATGGCCTTGATGATTGAAAATGAAATGTCTTAAATTGTTTTAAAATACTATTGACTTGGCTTATGGCTACTCCTTATCAGTAATATTGAATTCAAAAAGAATATAACACATTTTATGAATTTTTTATAGTGTGTAATATTGAGAGAATTAAATAAAAAGTGGGGAAAATGAATGACCTTTGATATGTGTTTATAGGTGAATATTTTGATTATTTATTTTAGTTGGCTATATGAACATGGGGGAAGACCTAAATGAATGATTTAAATTTTAAAAATGGTCTATTAATTGGCATAATGTAAGGTTGACCTGAGTGGATATGAATATGGTAGCACTCTTGTCTGCCTAAGGTGGAATTGTCCAGAAGAATAAGGGACATGTATCTTAATCTAGAGATAGTCTGAAGGTGATTTTAATCACCTTGAGCATTTGAATTTGAAATTTTTATGTATTATCAATGGAAAATAAAGGGTTGACCACCGATTTGGAAAAAAGGCGATGAAAAATATTCATGTATTTGTGCACAAGTCACATGTTTATTATGTTTCACTAATTAGTATTTTCAAGTACTTGAGACCATATTTGTGTGTCTACATAAATTTATCACTAAAAAATGAATCATTTCACATTATTACACATAATGGTCAGTATCTAGTTTCACATGATAACTATGCATTTTTATTTCAATTAGTATGGTTAGATGATTCTCAATTTATCTTATAGTCACTTATACATATGCATTTAAAATCAAACATTTTATCATTGATTCATCAATTTTCATAAACTATATCTACACATTAACTAATAATATAATCACTTGATTATAAATTTCAATTAAACACATAACATGTTCATTAACCATGAACATAATATAATAAAATACAACAAAAATTTATTTACAAGGAAAATTTTCCACATTATAATAAAATTGAACAATACAACCAATTAGATGGAGAAGGATTGGTGAAGTGGTTTGGTTGTGCCTATCCCCACCCAAGTTTGAATCTCAAAGGGTGTTTATAGGTTGGATGTGGTTGTTTATTCAATGGTTTCAATGTGATCAAGTTCTTAATGGTTCTATGGTTCTCTTGGGGACTGGGCCCCCAGTTTGTGCCCTAAAACTGATTCTAGCTTTGGTAAAAAAGCTAAACACTGATCTAAAAAAAAGAACAATACATAAATTCACTCAATAATTGGTCCTTGACCATATGCATCCACATCTACATCAACATATTTATCAATCAACATGGGGGATTATGATATAGAAACCCCACTATTCTCATGTATTAACCTCGATTGAGATTTAATCCTCCTCTCCTGATCCTCATACAAGGCCAATTTTTCCTAAAAATATGTGTGCTTACCCTAAAATCAAATTAATCAAATAATATACTCTAGCCTAAATATGGATTAAAAACTAGGGGAATATATTACCTCAATAACTCTTCTCCTTGTTGGTCATGCTCAACTATAATAACATCACACTCATATCTCATATCATCAACCTTTGATGTTGATAACACTTATGAAACTATTCATATAACATATTTATTAAACAATGGATCATGGTCATTAACTACCTATGTCACATGCTCAACTATACCTATAGAAACTACCTCACCATACATGTGTCTCGTTAACACTAGAAGTATCACCTCAATGATAATCATCCAGTAATTGTCACCTCTTATAAAACAAAATGCATGATATCAATGAAAAAATATATCACAATAAATAATAAAGATAAGATAAAATATTTCAGAGCATATATACATAATCACAATAATAGGAGAAACATTAGGTTCAACAACTACTACCTCACCCTCCCCTTGTGCCTTGAGGTGACCCTCTACTACAATAGAAAAAATGGTATCCCACTTATGCTTAATCCACCATCATGTTTATTCAATTTTAGATCTAACATAATCAACATAAATTAACTCAATAATTAGGTCCATGTGGGTCAAATATATAGGTGATAACTCAACTATACTAAGTCAGTGTCACTCACTATCACATTTATAAATTGTAGCAAATTGAGATCGTATCATTGGTGCTATAGACACATATTGGGTAATAAAAAAATGGTGTATTCCCAAATTAAAATCATTCATAGACACTAGGACATCTATTATGAAACCAAAAACCATAAATGTGATGTAATTATATTCCATCCTCATCCCACCCTAGAAATCCTTGGTTCAGTGACTAAACAATGGAATATAATGATATCTAATTTATAATCTAGTGACACTCCATGGTATTTCTCCACACAACACATGTTTTACCAACCCATCGATGATAAAACATCTGAAGATGTGCCTATTAATTACAAGGAATTTTCATTATTTATATCATATAAGTGTGCTCATATGTTTACTAATATAATAATATAGTTAATCCTAATCCACCATCGAAACCCTCTCATTTAAATCAATTCATATCCCTTTATCAAATTCCATAGAATATACTGAGAGGGAGGGGTGAATCAGTATATTATATATCTTATAAAACTTTCCCTTTATCAAATTCCACTTAATCAAACATTCAAGATATGCAATAAAACTCAAATAATAAACATCACACAAGATAGAGAGAGACACCAGATATAATGTGGAAACCCAATGTGGTAAAAACCATGAAGAATCAATCTCAAATATATTCATGAGAACAAACCCATAGGAGCAACAAACCTCAGCTACAATTTGTGAGCACCAACCCACAGGAGCTTCAAACCCCTTTGCTGAGCACCAACCCAGCACCTATTCATGAGCACCAACCCACAGGAGCACCAACCCATAGGAGCACCAACCCCTTTAGCGAGCACAAACCCAGCACCAACCCCTTTGCGTATACCACACACCTATCTCTCAATGTTGCTATCTCAACAAATGATAGATCAATACAATGTTGGGGATCAACTAACAAAGTTGATTACTATTGAAAGCAACTAAACACGGAATTAAACTAGAATGATAAGTAACTAGAATCAGAAATAACAAAGAATAAGAGATACAAGAAACCACCTTGAAAACTTGTATTAAACTCTTCCAGAAGGAAATACAATGAAGAAAATCACACTTTCTTCTCACACCTCTCAGATGTACAGATCTCTTTCCCTCAAGAGTTTCTCTCTCTCAATTACAATCAACTCCAACACTTGGATTGATTCACATATACAATTCTTGTACTATGCTATATCTACAATATTGTCCTCTCACTGCAATATAGTTCTACAAAGCTATGAAGATCTATCCCTATTATATAACATTAGGGATTCATGAGCATACAATATCAACCATTAGATATACCTCTTAATCAAGGGCTCAAAATAGTCCTACTTAAAATAGAAACGTGGACTTACAACTAACTGCTAAACTTAATCATGCAAACAATATGTTTTGTCCACGAAAATAGATTCTAGATGCACACGTAACCAACATCGGTTCCTGCTTGTCTGCACATGACTGATGTCAGCTGATCCACTATCGATGTCGGCAGCATCTGGTCCATTCCTGATCATTGTCAGTGACTGTGTGACTCTTGCAACTTCTGCACTCACTCATCTAGTGAAGCTTTTAGCTCCACAACTCAACAATCTCCCACTTAGAGATAAACAGCTGCAACTCATCCTATACAACAACATCTTCTAGCTTCTCCATCTTCAAACTCAATCTTGAAGACCAACAAAAGTTGAATGAAGATTTAACTTCTCCTTTGTTATCGGCTTGGTTAACATATCAGCAGGGTTCTTATCTGTATGGATCTTCTCCAGCTTCAACTCACCATCCTCCAATACCTATCTAATGAAGTGGTACCTAAGCTTTATATGTTTGGTTCTTGAATGAAAGGCTAAATTCTTAGCCAAATGAATTGCACTTTGACTATCACTGTATAATCTACAATTCTCTTGCTCCTTTCCCAACTCTTACATGAACCGTGTCATCCATATCATCTCTTTGCTAGCCTCTACGACTGCAATGTATTCTGCCTCTATAGTAGATAAGGCAACAACCTTCTACAACTTTGAAATCCAACTAACCATCATTCCACCAATAGTGAAAACATATCCTATGGTGCTTCTTCTGCCATCTAAATCACTTGCCATATCTGAATCTACATAACCATGTAGAGAAGTGTTTGACCCACCATAGCATAAATGCCTACTACTGGTCCCTCTTAGATAATTGAGAATCCACTGGACTACTTTCCAGTGCTCCTTCCCTAGATTGGCCATATACTTACTTACAACTCCCACTACTTGGGTAATATCCAGTCTAGTACATACCATTGCATACATTAAGCTCCCAACTGCGGAAGCATATGGAACTTTTCTCATGTACTCTACCTCATCATGTGAATTAGGACATTGTTATTTACTCAACTTGAAGTGTCTAGCTATAGGTGTGCTTACCGGTTTTGTATCCTGCATATTGAACCGTTTCAACACCTTGTTCACATAATCCTCTTGAGACAAAATCAACCTGTGATTTTTCCTGTCTCTCTTAATATTCATGCCAAGGATTTTCTTTGCTTCTCCCAAATCCTTCATGGCAAATGTGTGAGCTAATTTCACCTTAAGCTCAGAGATATCCTGCATCTGTGATCCTGCAACCAACATATCATCTACATACAACAACAGAATAATATATCTACCATTATCCAATCTCTTAAAATATACACAATGGTTAGATTGACATCTACTATAGCCATGCTCAGTCATAAACTTGTCAAATCTCAAATACCATTGTCTAAGAGCTTGCTTGAGACCATACAAGCTTTTCTTCAATCTTCACACAAGTTTCTCCTTACCTTTGACCTAAAATCCTTTCGGCTGATCCATATATATTTCTTCATCCAAATCTCCATGAAGAAACATTGTCTTAACATCAAGCTGCTCAAGATGCAAATCCTCAATAGCAACTAAAGACAATACAGTCTGTATAGAAGTCATTTTAACTACAGGAGAAAAAATCTCACCAAAATCAATACCTAGTTTCTATGCAAATCCTTTCACTACCAACCTGGCCTTATATCTCATCTTTCCATTCTCACCTTCCTTTAATCTGTAGATCCATTTATTCTTCAGTGTCTTCTTTCCCACTGGTAACTCAACCAAATCCCATGTTTGGTTCTCTTTCAAGGAATCAATTTCCTCATTCATGCCAAGCTCCCACTAATTCTTGGATTCCACCTGTATTGCTTCATCAAAACTCTCTGATTCTCCACCATCAGTGAGTAATAAATAGAATAATGAAGGGAAATATCAAATTGGAGGTTTACTTACCCTTTTTGACCTCCTGATGGGTGTCTGAAACTCATTCACAACACGCTGTCCATCCAAATTCTCTGACAGTGACCAACCTCGGTCACCTCTAGGCTTATAACTAATCTACATCGGTTCCACATGACCGATGTAAGTTTTTACCTGACCGACGTCAGTCACTATCTGACCGACATCAGTTCCTATATTGTTGATGTTGGTTCCTACCTAACTGACGTTGGTCTCTGTGTTTTCCTATCTGTGATTATTCTTTCCTGCAAGCTCATTTTGGATCGTCACCTCGTCTAATTCTCCATTGCTCTACTCAGATTGATTCAGCTTCTTGAGTTGATCACTATACATCACCTTCTCATTGAAAACAACATCACGGCTCCTAATTATTTTGTTAGTTCTTAGATTCCAAAACTTGAATCCGAAATCTCTAGAGCCATAACCAATAAATGTGCACCTCATAGACTTAGCATCTAGCTTCTTTCTATTTTTTTTATCAACATGCATAAAAGCTTCAAAACCAAATACTTTGAGAAATGAAAGATCTACCTTTTTACCTATCCACACCTCTTTTGGAATTCCACCATCTAGAGCTATAGAGGGTCCTTTGTTAATTAGGTAAACTATAGTATCTACAACTTCTACCCAAAAATGTAAGGGTAAACTAGCATGCAACGTCATACACCGTGCACGCTCCATTATTATTCTGTTCATCCTTTCAGTAATTCTATTTTACTGAGGTGTTCTTGGAACCATCCTTTGCCTATGTATTCCATTCATATAACAATACCAGTTGAATTTATAGCTACAAAACTCACCACCATTGTTAGATCTAAGGCACTTCAATCTCCTGCCTATTTCATTCTCAACTAAAGCTTTCCAAATATTATAAGTGTCAAAAACATCAAATTTATTCCTTATACAATAGACCCATACCTTTCTTGTAGCATCATCAATGAAGGAAACATAGTACTTTGATCCTCCAATAGAAGCACCCTGAGCTGGTCCCCACACATCTGTGTAAACAAGCTCCAACTTGTGCTTCTTCTTTGTTGACCCAGTCTTGAGAAAACTCACTCTCTTCTATTTCCCAAAAATACAATGCTCACAAAAATCTAGATCTATGCTTTTCAAATCTGAAAGCTTACCTTTTGACTTAAGAATTGTCATTCCCTTCTCACTCATGTGGCCAAGCCTCTGATGCCACAACTTTGCATCTACATCTGAAGTAGATAATACAGGAGGAGAATTATCAGTAATACAATTACATAAATAGAGAGTACCTACTCTCTTACCTCTAGCCAATACAAGTGCACCCTTAGAAACCTTCCAAGATTCAGCTGTGAGAGTTATTGTACAACCCTCATCCCTTAACTTTTCTGCAAAAATTAGATTCCTCTTCAGGCTGGATACATTCATGACATCTCTCAACACCCATGTGTTGTCATTCTGCATTTTCAGCTGCACTTTTCCTTTGCCAATAATTTTATAAGGCTCATCATCCCCTAAATAAACTATTCCAAATTCTCCATGGACATAGTCACTAAAATATTCTCTATTAGGGGTTGCATGAAAAGAGGCACCAGAATATAAAACCCAAGATTCTATATTATTATGCAAAGAGAATATAAGAGCATCTTGTGTAACAATACCTATAACTTTTGCTTCTTCTTTACCTTCATGTTGATTGTCTTCTTTAGGTTTTGACCAGCAATCTTTACTTATATGCCCTATCTTTTCACAATTCTAGTAGGTTATCTTCTTGCCATTTCTGGATTTGGATCTACCTCTCATCTTTGACTTAGACCTTGATCTCCTATGCTTTCCCTTCTCTTTTTGCCTTCCCCTACTCTCAAAACTTAAAGCGTTCCCTGATGTTTCCTCTATGCTTTTCCTACAAATTTCTTCATTCAATATTACACTAACAACATCATCTACTTTTAAAATATTTGAAGCAGATGCAGTATTACTAACTGCCATTACCAAGCTATGCTAGCTTTCAAGTAAAGAGCATAAGATTAATAGAGCTTTAATTTCATCATCAAACACTATTTTGACTAAATTTAATTAATTTACAATTCCATGGAAATCATTTAGATGATTAGATACAGATCCACCTTCCTGCATTTGCAAATTAAATAACTGCTTCATAAGATATACCTTATTTTAAGCTGAGGGTTTTTCATATAAATTTGCTAAAGTAGTCATTAACTCTACCGTTGACTTTGCCTGTGATAAATTAGATATCACAGTAGATGCCAGACTCAATCTTATAGATCCAAGAGCCTTTCTATCAAGAACTTCCCATTCTTCATCTTCCATGTCTGTGGGCTTCTTTACAGCCCCACCTAATGGTAAGTATAGATCTTTTTGATATAGATAATCTTCTATCTGCATTCTCCATAATTGGTAATTTTTGCCATTAAATGTTAAGATGTGGAGCTAAAAGCTTCACCAAGATGTTAGTCAGGGAGTTACTGAGTGCGACTAGTAATCGACATCAGCAATAGTGCTGACGTTAGTCAGGTAGGGACTAGGGATTGGCTGACATTAGTTAGGAGTAGACTGATAGAAACCAACATCGATCACCTGTGTGTGTGCATGCGCTTGCATGCATTTCCAAAATTAAACTCATCTAATTTTAAGAGGTCCAAGAGTGTTTGCATGTTGAAGACTAATTTAAGTCTTGAGTCTGTGTTTCTAATTATTGTAATTAGAAGTCTAATTATTGTATGCTTGGGATCCTATTTAAGAGACCCATGGGCATGTATTGTAATTGGAAGGCAAGTAAAGCATTGAAGCAAGAAAGCAGGGTCAAGGAGATCTACAAGGTGCAAGGTCAAGGAGATCAATTGAAGCTATCAAGGAGGGGATAACAACTCAAGTTGTTGAGTTAGTTGTGGTTGAGAAAGAGAGAGATAACTCTTGAGTGTGAATTACTAAACACTTGGTGTGGGAAGCCTGTAAGGTGGAAGAGTGTGGCGTCTCTTCATTGTAATTATTTTCTAGAAGAGTATTAATATAGATAGTATTGTTTCTCATATTCTTTGTTGTTTCAAGTTTTTAGTTAATCATTCTGGTTCAATTGCTTATAGAAAAGTAATCAATTGTGCTTCCTAGATCCCAACAAGTGGTATCAGAGCTAAGGTTGTAAGGAGCAGGTTATTGTTTGATTACAGGTCATTCTTAGGGGTTTCTGATTGAGTGGGAGTATAGTAATGGCAGAAGAAAGTAGGCTACGAATGGATAAGTTTAACGGCAAGAATTTTCAACATTGGAGGATGCAGATAGAAGATTATCTGTATCAGAAAGATTTATACTTACCATTGGGTGGGGTTGCATGCAAGCCCACAGACATGAAGGATGAAGAATGGAACGTTCTTGATCAGAAGGCTTTGGGATCCATAAGGTTGAGCCTTGCATCGTCTGTGATTTCCAACTTATCACAGTGTAAGACAATGGAAGAGTTGATAGAATCTTTGGCAAATTTATATGAAAAGCCCTCTGCTTTAAATAAGGTATTTCTTATGAAGTAGCTATTTACTTTGCAAATGCAGGAAGGTGGATCGGTATATAGCCATCTTAGTGATTTCCATAGTTTTCTAAACCAGTTAAATTTAGTCAATATTGTTTTTGATGATGAAATAAAGGCTCTCTTAATATTATGCTCATTACTTGAAAGTTGGGAGAGTTTGGTAATAGCAGTAAGTAATACTGCATCTGCTTCTAAAATCTTAAAAGTTGATAATGTAGTTAGTGTAATCTTGAATGAAGATATTTGTAGGAAAAGCACAGGTGAATCATCAGGGAATGCTTTAAGTGTTGAAAGAAGGGGAAGGCAAAGAGAGAAGATCGAGCAAGGGAAATCTAGGTCAAAGATGGAAAAGGGATCCAAATCCAGAAATGGAGGTATCACCTGCTGGTTTTGTGGAAAGAAAGGACACACAAAGAAAGATTGTTGGTTAAAGGATAAATAAAATCAACATGAAAGTAATGAAGAAGCAAAAGATGTAGGTATTATGGCACAAGATGCTCTCATACTTTTTTTGGATAGTCAGCTAGAATCATGGGTTTTAGATTATGGTTCTTCTTTTCATGCATCTCCAAATAGAGATTTGTTCCATGAGTATGTCCAAGGAGACTTTGGAGTGCTTTATTTAGGGGATGGTACGCCTTGTCAAATGGTTGGCAAAGGGAAAGTGCAGCTAAAATTGCAGACGGGCAACACATGGGTGTTGAAGGAGGTTATGCATGTCCCAGTCTTGAAGTAAAGTTTGGTTTCTGTAGGAAAGCTGGGTGAAGAGGGATGCACAGTAACCCTCACAGTGGATTCTTGGAAGGTTTCCAAGGGTGCACTTGTTTTAGCAAGAGGTAAGAAAGTAGGTACACTTTACCTATCTACTTGTATTACTAATTCTCCTTCTGGCTTATCTACTTCAGCTGTAGATTCAAAGATGTGGCTTAATAGGCTTGGTCACATGAATAAGAAGGAGATGCATATTCTTGAGTCAAAAGGTATGAGTTTAGATTCGAAGGGCATAGATCGAGTTCATTGCAGGAAAAGAAAATTTGATGCTTTTGACAAGAACAAGGAAGCCTTGGTGTTTATGGAGGAGATGATGGATAGAGAATAGTCACAGGAGTTGAATAATTTTGAGCAGGGCAGTTTGGACACGGTTTTGATCCAAGATGAGCTTGTGGGTGAAAAAGTCATCACTTACAGGAAAACATAGTTATCGATGACAATCAAATGGAACTGACGTCGATCAGGTAGGTATCAATATCGATCATGTGCAGATCAGTAGAGTCGGTAGTGTCAGGTAGGTGGAATCAACGTTGGTCAGGTAGGAACCGATGTTGGTAGAGTCAGTCACATGGAACTGACGTCAATCAGGTGCAGACTGAGACATGGCCAAGATCGGTCACTAGAACAGATGTTGGGTGAACAGCAAGCTATCAGGGAGTCTCAAACACCCATATGGAGGACTAAAAGGGTAAGTAAGCCTCAAATTCATCATTTCCCTTCTTTACGCTACTTGTAGCTCACTGATGGTCAAGAACTAGGAAGTCATTAAAGAAGTAGAGCAGGTAGATCCAGGAAATAGTGGGAGCTTGGCATGGATGAGGAATGTGATTCCTTGGAGAAGAACCAAATGGGAGTTTTTTGGGTGGAGTTACCAGTTGGAAGAAAGCACTGGCATACGAATGGATTTTCAAGATGAAGAAGAGCGGGAATGGGCACATGAGACAAAAGGTCAGGGTATATGGTCTTGAGTAAGCTGCAGGGCAATGGAAGTTTGACCATTGTGTTTCTCTTTACCAGGTTGGATAATATTAGCTACATTATCCTGTTACTATATTATGTGCTTGTTGTAGGGTTACACATACAGGGAGTTGTTGAGCTAAAGGTAAAGTTAGTTTAGATGGGTGTCATGAAGAATCTGGGAGCAGCAAGATTCTTTGGCATAAGTATGTTCAGAGACATGGAAGATCATAGGTTGATTTTGTCTCCAATGGGAGCTGATGTGAATAAGGTGTTGGTAGGGTTCAATACGCAGGATACAGAACCAGTAAGCACACCAAGGGTTGGACAGTTCAAGTTGAGCTTAGAACAGTGTTTGAAATCATATAAGGTTTGGTGTAGACTTGAGGTTTCCCAAGTAGTGGGAGTTGTCAGAAAGTTTAGATGTGGCAGGGGACTTGGATGACAGGTGTAGCATCACAGGATGTGTGGTGGTTGGTCTTCAAAATTGAGCTTGAAGATGAAGGTGCCTGAGATGGTTAGTGGAGATTGTTGTACAGGTGCAATTGTTTATCTCTAAGTGAGAGATTGTTAAGTTGTGGAGCTAAAAGCTTCACCAGGATGCTAGTCAAGGAGTTACTGAGTGTGACCAATAACTGGCATCGTTAGTAGTGCTGATGTCAGTTAGGTAGGGACTAGGGATCGGCCAATGTTGGTCACGAGTAGACTAATAGAAAATGACATCGATCACCTGTGTGTGTGCATGCACTTACATGCATTTCCAGAACGTGTTTCCAGAATTAGACTCGTCTAATTTTAAGAGGTCCGAGAGTGTTTGCATGTTGAAGACTAATTTAAGTCTTGAATCTGTGTTTCTAATTATTATAATTAGAAGTCTAATTATTGTATGCTTGGGATCCTATTTAAGAGACCCATGGGCATGTATTTTAATTGGAAGGCAAGTAAAGCATTGAAGCAAGAAAGCAAGGTCAAGGAAATCTGCAAGGTGCAAGGTCAAGGAGATTAGCTGAAGCTATTAAGGAGGGGATAACAACTCAGGTTGTTGAGTTAGTTGTGGTTGAGAAAGAGAGAGATAACTCTTGAGTGTGAATTACTGAACACTTGGTGTGGGAAGCCTGTAAGGTGGAAGAGTGTGGCGTCTCTTCATTGTAATTCTTTTCTGGAAGAGTATTAATATAGATAGTATTGTTTCTCATATTCTTTGCTATTTTAAGTTTCTAGTTACTTAATCATTCTAGTTCAATTCCATGTTTAATTGCTTATAGAAAAGTAATCAATTGTGCTTCCTAGATCCCAACATTAAACTTCTCCATTCTCAGTTTACTTTCTTCTGCCATTGCTTCTCCCACTCAAATAGAAACCCCTATGAGTAACCTGTAATCAACACACACTAAACAGATCTGAACCACTTGTTAGTGAACTTGAGCTCTGATACCACTTGTTGGTGGTATCACACTCTGAACCTACAACCAGGATCTGATACCACTTGTTGGGGGTCAACCAACAAAGTTGATTACTATTGAAAGCAACTAAACACAGAATTAAACCAGAATGATAAGTAACTAGAATCAAAAATAGCAAAGAATAAGAGATACAAGAAACCACCTTGAAAACTTGTATTAAACTCTTCTAGAAGGAAATACAATGAAGAAAATCACACTTTCTTCTCACACCTCTCAGATGTACAGATCTCTTTCCCTCAAGAGTTTCTCTCTCTCAATTACAATCAACTCCAACACTTGGATTGATTCACATATACAATTCTTGTACTATGCTATATCTACAGTATTGTCCTCTCACTGTAATACAGTTTTACAAAGCTATGAAGATCTATCCCTATTATATAACATTAGGGATTCATGAGCATACAATATCAACCATTAGATATACCTCTTAATCAAGGGCTCAAAATAGTCCTGCTTAAAATAGAAATGTGGACTTACAACTACCAGCTAAACTTAATCATGCAAACAATCTATTCTATCCACAAAAATAGATTCTGGACGCACAAGTAATCGACATCGATTCTTGCCTGTCTGCACATGACCAACATTGGCCGATCCACTATCGACGTCAGCAGCATCTAGTCCATTCCTGACCATCATCGGTGACTGTGTGACTCCTGCAACTTCTGTACTCACTCATCTGGTGAAGCTTTTAGCTCCACAACTCAACATACAACATCTCTTTCCTCTCTCTCACTTTTTCTCTTCTAAGCTAGATATAACAAATACAAATCATATTTATCTCTCACAATTGCTCTTCTAAGCTAGATATTACAATATCAAATCAACCTCTATCTCTCATATTATAAATGGCTTCTCAAGCCTTTATTTATAGCTTTCCAAATGACCTTTGGCCTTCCCCCTTTGTGACCTTTCAATTCTCATGGAAAATGGCACCAATCTTGGATGACCCTTCATATTCAAGCCTTTGAAAAGTCATGGGGTGACCCTTCATGACCAAAAACATCCTTCCCACTTTTTTCGTTATCTTTGGTGACTTTTTGTATTCCTTAAAGTGTCCCTTCATCAGAAATTCGCCCTTACTCTTTTGTCTTCACTTGGTGACTCTTGGTATTCCCCAAAATGACTCTTCATGGGAAAATGCATCCCATCCTTCTTTTGTCTTTACCTCGTGGCTCTTCGACTTCTCCATGGGCCCTTCTTTTGTCTCATATGCAACCAAAAATATATTCATTATTATTAAATAAATATTAACTCATATTAGCCAAGATATATTTATTACAAACAATATTAAATGTAATGGGGCCTTTATCACCAATAATACTAAACCTTTGACATCAATGACAATATTTCCAACACCATCAACGATAAAACATCTGAAGGTGTGCCTATTAATTACAAGGAATTCTCATTATTTATATCATATAATTGTGCTCATATGTTTACTAATATAATAATCTACTTAATCCTAATCCACCATTGAAACCCTCTCATTTAAATCAATGCATATCCCTATATAAATGTACCAAAATAGTCCATCCCCAATAATACATGGTAATATGCTCCCAATTTCATAAATACATTCATTTATCTTATACAAAATAATAACACTACCACCATCAATAACAACATAAGAATCTATCAATACATATACCAACTTTTACAAACATGGAAAATTGGACAATGTGATCTCAGACAGTAAAATAGTGATATCTCTAGCCATATAATGCATCAACCCCTATCATGACCAATCATTTATTATCGAGCATGTATTATAAGATCTACACTAACTATAAACCTTAACATAATAACTATGGATAGACTCTGTATCCTCCACACATCCTCTAAATTAATTATCATCTCTCCCATAGGGAGACAAAAAGTACAAGTGTATGAATCCCATTACTATACAAGTGTGTTCATCATGTGCATATCATAATACATCAAATATAGATGTTTAAAATTACTCAATCCATCCTAATATAGAGTATCTCTCTCTCCATCCATCAAAGTCAATACTCAAATAGTCTCCATCACATGTCCATGTCTAAACTCATGGGCATGCATGTCACCCTAAAATCACAAAAAACATGGGATTAAACTTATCAATATGATAGAAATTTGGAAAAAATTGATGCATTATCAATATTGTACATAAATTTATATCACATAATCCAAGAGAAGTGAAGATAGAACTGCATTAGAAAAGACAACTATGTATAGAAATCTATGGATAATTTATTGAAAATTGGACAAGTTGACATTAATTTTGAATAGGTTAGTAGCCAAAGGGACAACTTTGGAGAACAATGATAACAACATTAAGAAAACCTAAAAATCATGAAAATTACAAATTCTAATATTTCTAAAATAAGTCAAAAATAAGAGTTTTCATAATATACTAGTGATGGGGTATCCCAGCATGCAACATGCCCTCCACCTACTCAGTTCATATAAAACTCAAGTCTTATATATATGGCATTTTTATTACCCAAAGCTCAAAAATTGTAATTGTCCAATGATACAAATTAATTTCAAAATTCTATTCAACTAGTTTATTTATATGGTTTGACTTTTTTTTTAAATGCATTATTGGAAAAATACAACTTAAAAATTTTTACCTGTAAAATTTGTGCACATGATAGCTGGAGTGGCATTTATCAAAATCACTCCTCATTAGATGTGTTAGAACACATGCAATGTTCTCTTTCACATGATAATATTGTCATTACTACTTGTAACTATTTTTAAAATGCCACATTTTCTCTTTCACATGATAATATTTTCATTACTACTTGTAACTATTTAAAAAATACCACATTTAGTGATTATTATCCCATATAGGGATTGTGTCACATATTTATTGATGAGAATTAAATATAGATTCTTCCTATATATGATTACATTCAAAAATATTTCTATATTATTCATCAAAATATTTATCATCTTATACTATAAAATTAAGTCCAATCCAAATGTTCCAAATAATCAAATGCATAAGTTAATTAATCCCACAACACATTAAAGTTAGTATAAATTACTTTACATTCATTTCAATACAATCCATTTGATATTCACATCCCTCACATTAAAAGGAGGGCATATATTGGGTTTATTAAATAAGTGAAGCTTGCACAAAAAATTATCCACACACACTTAGATGCATGTGCATGGTCATATTTAAATAATTATAGGAGAATGAATTGCATGTTTCCACACACAATTATGGTAGAATGTATACATGCATAACATTCTATAAAATTTAGCATAATTCAAGGGGCATTATATTGGTTCATGCACACATATACCCTTTTAAAGATTCAAAAGGCATAATATTAATTCATGTACATTTACCACAATACATTTAATAGGCCAAACAAAAAATTGTTATAATTTCATTTAAAATTAATTAGAACTAAGGTCATGATGGAGGCATGGTGATACTTTTCATTTCTTTTCAATCATCAAATCTAGAATCTAGATCTATCTATAGTGGTGTGATTTATTTTTTTACGAATAATGTATGTTTGAGTCTAATGATAGTCAAAAAGCTTGGAATTACTTATAAAAAACCATTATGGGTTCCAACCTTTCATCTTGGAGTAAAATATTAGAGATAGATTAGTTACTCTGGTTAGCACTTATGGTTATGTTCTTGTGACACCAAATTACATACTACTCTCCTATTAGTTTTTGAAGGATTGTTCATTTACATCACAAGAAAATGAGTAAGACTAAAAAAATCCCTTATCAACACTTCACATCATGAGAATTCACCATGGGTATCAAAATACCACATGCATATAATTGTACTCATTCCTTTCTCTTTCAATTTCAAAATTTAGATCTTCAATCTTTCAAATATATACACTGACTATGTTTGTTGTTACATGGCATTTTATTGAGAATTATGCACAAATTAATTTTCATACCAAAGACAAAGTATGTTGTACAAACTCGTGTATATCTTTCTCCATTAATCTAACAATTTCATTACTAGAATAATGTGGGGACAAATGTAAACACCCAAATTTGGTCCAATCATATTTTTAAAAATACCTTTTATACAACTTTACACATATATTATTGATGGTAGATGAAGTACTTATTAGTGAAATTATTTGGATCTCGGTCTTCTTATTCTTTGTTTCATATTATTGTTTATCCAATTGTTAACTTTTATTTACCATTATAATATCAGTATGAATATCCTCGATCCTTTCTTTAGTCATATTAATATTTTATGTTTTATAGACAAGTCCATAGTTTTTCAATAGATCTAAATCCACAGATACGTTGTAAATTGCAGGCATGTCCAAATGTAACTTTTAGAGATATTTTGGCTCATGTTTCATTTTAGATATATTATTTTTCCCATTTGGGTCTTATTGGGTTGGATTTTTCACACCATTAGGTTTTTTAATTTGAAATAATGATATATATATATATATATATATATATATATATATATATATATATATATACAATGAAGCATTTGATGAGGGCAATATATATTTCATGGACCTAGAAAAATATTTATATTTTTAACTTAAAAAAATTATATATCTATATATTAAATTTACAAAGGTTTAACTCACATTTACCTACTTGTACAAAGGGTAGAATATGAGAATAAACATCTAGACTTACAATTAATATTTTAGACATACACACAAGCATGAGGTCTAAATTTGATTTTGAGATCTCTTTGGGTATCAAAAATGTAGTTTGTCACTTGGTTAATCAAAGAGGATTTGCCAAGGTTAGCCTAACTCAATCCCTCTCGCAATTAATTTTTATAGGATCTAGGGATTTATATTGTAAAAATATCTACATAAAATTTTAGGAATATAGTGTAGCCATATAAAATGTCCAAATTGGTAGTTTGAGTGTGGCTTGTGACACCCCATCTATAGGTCCTTTTTGAATACTCTTTCAGCCCTTATAGACACATTTTTACTCATTACCATTCATCTAAAACCTTTTAAATGGTCATTCCACCTTAGCCAGATAGTATTCCTTGTGTCAATCCTATTCCCCCATGTCCTAAGCTTGTAGGATAGGAGTGCCTCATTTGGAATATAGTTGCTACATAGAGAAGTTTCCAATTTTTAGAGGTCCTATCCATTTTCACTTTGAGCCCCAATGGTCATTTTCATCTGGTCCTTATCCTTATTAGGTTAGCCTAGCATGAATACATCTAACCCACAATTAATTATTCCTTATAAAATCCCACTCAAAAATAATTTACAAAGGAGGTGAAAAAACCTACAAAGCAAGCAAAAATAAAAATAAATAACTAAAGAAAATTTCCCTATTCTTTGCACATAGTCACCCAATACAACTGCAAATGTATTCAAATCCTCATACTAGTCTCTAGCCACCTCAAACACTATCAAATTGGAATTTGTATTTACATCACACTATTTCATAAAGTAAATTATGTAGGATAAATACATATTGATTGATCCCTCTTTAGAGTGTTGGTATGTAGGTAGCATTCCCACACAAGGGGTGTGGATTGCACATTTAGTATATCTTACACACTAACTCCCTCTTTCTCAAGTGACTCAAATATCATTTTATCAAGCATGATGGAGGGTTAGGGTTTGAAGAAAATATTAGATCCATAATTATTTTAATCAACAACCAACACTTGATTTTTCACAAGCATGCTCACACAGGCACAATGCAACTACCCAAAAAGTTTTAGGTCTCTGTGGTCAGTTTGGATAATAGCGACAGGAATAGATAACAATGCTAAACACCAAAGTGTCCACTTTTTGGCACTCCTATACTTTCACTAAATGAAATATATATTTAGGTTTACAACACCTTCTCAGTCTTGCACAACCATTTTCAAGATCTGTATTAGCTATCTCAGTCTATTTTCTAGCTAAGTTATATTTCTTCCTATTTATTGTTATTTTTAGAAAGTTGAAAAAGATAAACCCTTGCACAAATTAGGACTGTAATTATTGATATATTATATATTGATTTATTAATATGGACCCTTAAATAAAATAAGAATAAAAATCTATTATTCCCAAATAAGTTAAATCATTTGGTGAACCCAACTTCGTTTGCACTCAAAAACCCTAGAAACCCTAGGAAAAATTCCTTGCTGATTTTTTAGCAATACATTTTTGATATTTTTTAATTAAATCAGATATCACATAAAATCAAAAATGGATCTCACTTATTTCAAAGCATTTCTTAAAAACAATAAAGATTCCATACTCAGTTGTATCATGTATATGAATGATGAAGTTTACTATATGTTAATGCAAAGCTTCAATATTTCTCTTTCATGCTTACTTTTTATAATATAGGATGATATTAAGAAATTTATTGCTAAACATGTTAAGATCCATTTCCTTCAAATCAATGTATACTTTTCTTTAATACAAGGATTCATTCTCTCTCTCTCTCTCTCTCTCTCTCTCTCTCTCTCTCTCTCTCTCTCTCTCTCTCTCTCTCTCTCTCTCTCTCTCTCTCTCTCTCTCTCTCTCTCTCTCTCTCTCTCTCTCTCTCTCTCTCTCTCTCTCTCTCTCTCTCTCTCTCTCTCTCTCTCTCTCTCTCTCTCTCTCTCTCTCTCATGCAGAATAATTTTCAACTCTATCCTGGTAAACATACTCTATCCTGCTAAACATATTTAAAATCTCATGTTACAAGTCAATTTTATATGTATTAGTGCAAATTTACATGATCTCTATCCATTTTTTATTATATCTCATGTGGAATGTTATTTATAATCATATTTATATACAACTTATAACTCTAATTACATGCATTTCATCCCACATACATGGTTTCTACCTAGATGAATCACACTAGTGGGTATATATATTCCTCCTCCCTTCAAACTTGGTTCACTTAGCTCTTATCCTACACCTAATACCAACTCTATGCCTATATTAGATCATGTGGTGCATGTTATCACCCAATTGTATGAAGATAGGTAGGTTGATTACACCCATGGCTATAGCTTTGTCACTCAGGTTAGCACTCCTTCTGATACAATTTTAGTTCCTCCACCAGTTACAATTATTCCTATAATTGAGATTCAAACATAGTCAAGGCTCCCTTACTAGCATAGAGAGTTCATACACTTCCACAGAGGCCTCTTTTAGAGTAAACACTATATCTGTGACAATTTCAAGACTCTAAATAGTTTTCATCTACAATATTCACACCCAAGATAGTATCATTGAGGTGTCATGCCTCTACACATAAAACACATTTTTAGAGAGATTATACTACCAGATGGGTCCCTAAGATCCCCAAAGTTTCATCCACTTCTCATAATTATAGGGGACACCATAGTCAATTTTTAATATAAAGATATTAGAGCACTTACAATATACATAGATTTCAAATTCACAGTCTTAGCCCTTCCATCATGCTTCATGATCACACACGATCGCTCTCCTTGATACAAGACAACATGATAGGGAGTCTCTTATGAGATTCATCGAATAGTATCATTTCTTCTCAATCAATCTTTTACATAATTTTTTAGCTTACTTATACATAGTTTCTTTTCACTTTCTTGTACATAGTTTTCTTATGATTACTTGTATGTAGCTTATTTCAAAATACCAAAAACAATATAGCATTTCAAAATAAAAAACATTCAAATAACTCAAAACACCAAAAACTTTTTAATTATACACATCATCCATGCATTACATTTCTACTACCATGCTAAACTTACATTTTGTTATTCTATGTTATTGTTTGTTGATTTATGTACATTACCATGCTTCACTTGATCTTCTTTGAGTGTGTGCAGTGACACCAAGATCATTAATTTATTCACTCTAACCATTGAGGGGGCATCCTAATTTTACATTCAAGACATACATTAGCATATCTACCCACCAGGGGCATCTTCTACATGACTACACCATCCAGGTTATGTCATTCCTACACCAAAAACTCCAATTATCATGTTGATGTACATCACTTACTAGTTTACATAGATTATTCTATCGACACTCACTAGTATATAGCATTTGTGTATTTCTTAGCATCTACCTAGTCTTGTACTACATATTTTGCATACTTTCTCTTCTTGCTTTGATCAGTTAAATGTGATAGTTTTTATAATATTTACATGCCTTCCTTTCTTGCTTTGAGTATCTAGATGTGATTACATTTCTCAATTCATACTTTTGTGTGCCTTAGGACATTTGCCAATGTCCTTTGTTTGTACTCTTGTATGTGCTTGTGGCCCTCATGCCAATCTTGCTTGTTTATAATTGTATGTGTATGTGGGAATTTGAACATGTCTATATGATTGATTTTCCTGGTTTGAGTGACATGTGCCTATGTCCCTTGTTTACTTAGCCCCTTGGCCACTTTTGTTTACTTCTTGCTTCTTACCTTGTGTGATTTTTTTCTTATTTGATTCTCAATTATTTTCAATGTAATGATCCACATCATGCATTATCTTGCCTTCTTAGATGTCGTGATGGACATCATGCTCCATCCCTCCTTGAAAACTAACAAAATTTCTCATTTCATTACAGTATATTGTACATCTTATTACATTGTTACATCTATCTAGGCATGCCATTATTGATCTAAAAATCTCCAATAAAAATTATGCTACATCTTGAAACATCTTTTGGATTATTATTGCGATATCATTTATTTCATAACATAACACACTTACAGGGCTTTTCTTTCTAAGGGTAGTCATTACAGGGTCCTCATTCCTACCCTCAAAATAAGGGGAAACAAACAACGGTTTTGTCATAGAGATTAGATCCCTCTACTAGTCAAAAAAATTAGTTTTTAGAGCACTTAGAATAACAATCAGAATTTAAAACATGTAGAATATACCCAAAAAATACAAACAAACATAGAACAACCATAAAAAATAGTAAAGGACAAGAGCGCCCCATTCGAAATATAGTGTCAGACACCAAAATGTCCACTTTTTAATGTTCATATCTAAACAACAAAAAACCCAAAAAAATTAGAAATAGATAGAAAGGTAAGGTCAATTATAGTTTTGTCAGTTATAATCTAGTTCAAATTGGGTAGTTTTAGTAAAATTTTACATAGGTTATTCAGATATAAGGGGCATCAATGCATGACATGATGGCTCTCACTTCCAATTTTAGATTGGGTAGTTGGTACAACTTCTAGATTAGAATCCATGTTAAAAACACCAATGTTTGGGAGTAATGTGCACAACACATTTGCCTTCTCTTCTTTTTAGTTCATTATATTACATAGGTATTCTCAATAGTTGTGTTCCTTATTTCATCTATAGGTGGTTGGCATCATTTTGGAGTGGATTTAATATAAGCCTAGTTCTCAGTTTCAAATTGGCTTTCATACAAGCCTAATCTCTACCTTTGGAAGTGGCCAAGATTGGTCTAGTTATGAGTACATATTTGGCTATACATGCCACATTGTTATATTATAGAGCATTCATGGGATTCATGAGCCATCTCATATGACACACATTTATACCAATATCAATTCATAGTTTACACTTAGTGGGTAAAAATGGAGCCAAAGGACTAGCTAGCCTTTGTATTATTGAACCACCTACTTAGAGGGATTATACACATAGTCCAAACATCATTTAACACATGCATGATCACATAACTTCACTACATAGTGGGTGATGATGAAGCCAAAGGGCCAGCCTTTATATTCTTGAGCCACCCTTAGGGAATTGAGCACTCAGCTCTATTCATGATATTAATCTTGGTACAACACATACCCAACATCACTTAGCATAACTCAACATCACAACATGTTTTTTTATTGGTTCACATACTTGGTGAGGTATATTCATTCCTTTCTCTTCCTCTCTTTTTTACCCAACCTTTGTATGTTCTTATTTTATACATAACATGTCTAATAAGAATTGATCTACTCCTTATGTTTTCTTGCATATTTATGCTTCACATTATGCTCTCTCTATGCACACTCAACATCACACATCCTCATGGGATTCACCCTTACAAGTAAGTTCAGTTATGCTTTATATTTTTTCTTTATCCTAGTATTTTGCTTTACTGCATCACTAGAATAAAGGGGAGAAAAATTTAGTCATATAAAATTTCCAAATTGGTAGTTTGAGTGTGGCTTGTGACACTCCATCCATAGGTCCTTTTTACATGCTCTTGCGACCCTTCTAGACACTTTTTTGCTCATTACCAGTCATCCAAAACCTTCTAAACAATTATTCCACCTCAGCTAGATAGTATTCCCTATGTCAATCATGTTCCCTCATGTCTCAAGCCTATACGATAGGAGTGCCCCATTTGGACTATAACACCACATAGAGAAGTGTCTCATTTTTGGTGGTCTTGTACATTTGCACTTTAATCTCCAATGGTCATTTTCATCTCATCCTTATCCTTAATTATGTCAACCTAACATGAATACATCTGACCCATGATTAATTGTTCCTTATAAAATCCCACTTAAAACTCATTTACAAAGGAGGTGAAAAAACTTATAAAGCAAGCAAGAATTAAAAAAATCACTAAAGTAAACTTCCCTATTATTTGCACATACTCACCCAACATAGCTACAAATGTATTCAAATCCTCATAATAGTCTCTAACGACCTCAAACACTATCAAATTAGCATCTGCATCTGCATCACACTATTGCATAAAGCACAGTAGGTGGGAGAACTACATATGGCTTGATCCCTCTTTAGAGTATTGGTATGTAAGAAACATGCCCACATAAAGGGTGTGGATTGCATGTTTATTATATCTTACACACTAACCCCCCCTTTCTTAAGTGACTCAAATATCATTTTATCAAGCATGATGGAGGGTTAGGGTTTGAAGACAAAATCAGCTCCACAATAAGTTTCATCAACAACCAGCGCTTGATTTTTCATAGGCACGCTCACACAGGCACAATGAAACTACTTAGAAAGTTTCAAGTCTTTGTGATCAATTTGGATAATAGTGGAAAGAACATACAACAGTGATAGACACCAAAGTGTCCACTTTTTGGTGCTATTGTCCTTTCACTGAATGAAAGCCAGATTTAGGTTTACAACACCTTCCTAGTCTTGCATAGACATTTTAAACATCTATATCAGTCATCTCAGTTTTTTTTTCTAGCTATGTTATATTTCTTCTTATTTATTTTATTTTTAGAAAGCTAAAAAAGACAAATAATTACACATATTAGGACTATAATTATTTCTACATTCTGTACTGATTTATTAATCCAAACCCTTAAATAAAATAAGAATAAAACTCCATTATTCCCAAATAAGTTAAATCATATAAATACCTTAACCTTCATTACATATAATTGTAGGCAGTAGAGAGATTATAGTTTCATCATTTCCATAATGGACAAATATATAGTCAATAAATATGGCCAGAATATGTTACTATTTAAGGAGTTAAAACTTATCCAAATATAGCCACATATTGTATTCCCTACCCTGAGATATAATACGCCTATTTTATCTTATTTCCTAATGTTAAATACATGCTATAGTCAATGAAAAAATATAAAATATATCTTATTATTGGTTTTGTTTACTATATTTAGCATATGCCAATTGTCAATCAATTTTAAATGGTTTTAATTTACATTCATATTTATGTTTGAATTTCATATATTATAATTTGAATTATATTTTAATGTTTATGCCTACTAAATATTGTTAAATAAAATATAGGTTAAACTAATATTGTATGGGGGGAGGGTGTAGGCTTTTTTGAAAAGAGTTACATATGTGTTATCAACATCTACTATAAATTTAAGTTCTTCTATAAAATATTTGTGTTATTTCTAGGGAAATTATGAATCTTCAAATTACTATTGTTTTATTCATCTACTCCCATTCTATACTTTATGATATAATCTCATCTCTTGTTGATTGGATTCTAATGAATTCTTAATTGTTTCTCCTATAGTTATGTTTAGAGTTCATTGTACTAGTCATTGATACCCTATTATGGTGTTCTTAAAATACATGGATAATAATAATAACAAGGATCCATAAAATTGTTTTTGAGTACCTTACTTAATCTTATGAATATTTTTATGGTATTATTTTCAAAATGAAGTAAAAAGGTCATATTTCATGCTTATGGTGATCATATCCCACATTATTTGAATGCTTTTAGTACTAGCAAAATCATCCCTATTTATATTATATCTTCCATGTTATAACCTTTTTAATATATCAAACCTTATGGTCCTTGATTCCTTGTATACAGAGAGACCTCTAATTAGGGAATGCCAAAGTAAGTGTGGATACTAATTGGATATTTAATACCTTATTATTTTCATATTCATGTGTGTTTTATCCTTGATTCATTAATCCTATCACTCTATTAATGAATGACATTATGATATAGTAGGGTTTATCTAGATACACGACATCCTTATGTGCTCTAATTAGCAACACCTTGATTGTGCTTTATGTGATTCCTAGATAATGGAATTAACTCGATACATCCAACTAAATTCTTTGGATAATTATATGTTCTTACATATAATCCATATCTTGTGTTTGAGGTTTTTCTATATCATCATCGGTCATTTCAAAATTATTTTGCGATGATTAATTTATACTAGTTTTGAATGTGTATATTTTTGAGTGTCCTCATAGTGGGGTAGAATAAGAAGGATACTCAATGGGGTAGAATAAGAAGGATACTCAAAAATGCTCCATGAGGATATAATAGTTAATATTTTTTAAAATGTTTGTGATACTTTGGTTTATTTATGTGTTAGGCTCCCATTGCATGGGGTAATTCCATTTTTAATTATTTTTGAGATATGGATTTTCACATGGTATACTTATTTCACATGAAAATTTAATTATATTTTTTTAATCATGAGGGATGTATAATTTACATGGAATTCAAATCAACCTTTTATAACTTTCTTAATTATTTTATTGAATGTATCGAATAAACAATTTTTTTATCCTCATTTAAAGCTTCATATCATTCTCACCTAACTTTATTTCCTTTTTGGCTCTTAGTGGTTTTATTTACTTATTTTTTCATTTTTCATTTACTTCTTATCTTCATGTTGATGTCATCCTTTCCAATTTCATTTTTCCTTCTTAACCATCCTTTAAGTTTCCTGTCAACCATTTATTTATTGTCAGCTTAGTTGTCCATTTTTTGCAACTATTATGTGAGTTAATCCTTATGTAGAGAATAAATATATCTTCATTTTTATTTAGGGAAGTCTCATTCACCACTCTTCACTTCTCTTTTATAATCCTTTCTTTATTTTTAATCTTAGAAAAAATCCTACTCTTCTATCTCCTATATTTTTTGTGTGGACTATTTTTCTTTCTACTTTTTATTTATTTATTATTATTTTTTCAAAACACTTTTTCACTAGTTTTTTTACAAAATAGTTTTTGTGTTTTCTATTTTTTACATCACAACTCAGTTTTTTTCCCAATTTTACTTTTCACCACATTTCGTTGTGTTAATATTTTGAGTATAGTTTCAATTGTGTACCATTTACAAATATTTTTTGTAACATTCCTAAAATCATTCTCAATATTTTCACTTCATAATCTAGAATATATTTGATTACATAGGGTCGTAGCCATCTTAATTTTAGTTTTTTTTGACTTTTTATTCATATTTTAATATATTAATACTTTTCATGTATCCTTAATTTATTATCTTAATGTGTTGGTCATGCCAAGCTTTCTATTTTATCTTCTATTGTGTTTGATTATAAGTAGCTATCAATATTTTTTCATTTAATTTTTTCAATTCCATGAGTATTTATTTTAACAAGTCTTTTTTATTTATCCTAAATTAAAATATTAATCTTAGGTTTAAAATTTACTCCATGGGGACTATGACTTTAAATCCATATACTAATTGAAATCAAATCTATCTGGTTATCCATTTCTAGGTTGTGTGGTAAGCCCAAAGTAGTGCAAGTATTTTGGTATCCCAATTTTCTATCTTTGCATTACATCCTTCGCCCAATATTTTTTTGAAAACCTTGTTGAATTCTTCCACTATTATGTTTACCTATGGGTGATAGGGAGTATTTCTATTATGTTGTATCAATAAGTGTTTCTATATTAAATCCACAATAGTGTTATTTACATATAAAAATTCCTTGATCACTTGTAACACTAAGTGGGCATACAAATGTAGTAATGTTGCTCTCATATAAAAAAACAATTGGTGTTTTTAGTATAGACCTTTTTAGGTATTTATTCGACCAATCATGTTAGGTAATCTATTTATGTTATTATGAATTGTGCATTACTTCTCTATGTTACCATTTTAATTAGACCAATTAAATCAAATGGTATTTCATCCCATGCACTAGGTTTCCTTACCATTTGGAATATATGATAATTTCATGCATGTTTGTACATGTATTTAAACATAGTTGGCCACTATAAGGTAGCTAAAATTATGTACTCCTACTATTTCATCATACACCTCCCTAATGATGTATTTATTGTATGGTAATGTTATTCTCCTTAAAACCTCATCTCTTCCCCTATTGTATGTGGCTCCCTTTATAAGTGTAAATGGAAAATTTTATATTAGTAATATTTTGCATTCCATATATGAAGACTTTGACCATGCAGTGGTTCCTGCTTCTATTCATGACTAGGGATTGGCCCTATGCTACTCCTGAGCTCCTTCAATCCTTTAGGGGTATTTCCAAAGGTTAAGCTAGAAATGATGATGATTTGGTAAGGGATTTCTTCCTCTTGGTTATTTTTCCTCTGTGGTAGGTGTAATCTTGAGCTTGTTTATTTATAGCATGGCTGATGGCCTTATTTTTTCTTGCATTATCTCTTAGGGTTTTTTAGAATTTCAATTGGGGATATGTTTTTTAGATGTTACATGGAGGGATATACTAGTCACTCTTGGTTTAATTGTATCCTCATCTCCTTTAAGGGTTTTACATGTGCTTTTTTCTGGCTTCTCCTCCTATCCAGAGCAATTCAGGGATGATCAAGCCTGATGTTCCAGTGGTTGAGATGGGCAACATGATTTTGAGGGAGGAATCTTGCTTTTATTCTATTGTAATTATTTTTCAATTTGAAATTTTTTTTCCAAACATAGTGGATTTTCATTCCTAGATTTTTAACCATTGGAAACCTCTTTTGGCCGACACTTTCATTATTAATCCTTATGCAAAGGGTTTATTCATCATTGTCTACTCTTCCTCTATAGACAAAGATCAATTATTGTATTTATGCCCTTAGAATTAGGACAAATCCTTTATGTGAATGAAATAGTTGTTCCCTACTTTCAACCCTATTATAGAGTCCTTTGTTGTTGCTCCTATTTGGGTTAGATTGCCTCATTTACCTTTGCAATTTTGGTAAGATTATTATCTTTAGTCCATTGGTATCTCTTTTGGGGTTTTTATTTACCTCACTCATGAGATTGAATCTTTCACATGAACTAATTTTTCTTGAATATGCATTTCCATGGATCTCTCCAAAAAATTAACAAAGTTATTAAGATCAAAGTTAGTGGTAGAATTTGGACTCAAACTTTGGATTATAAAAGAATAAGATTTAGGTGTAGGAGATGATTTGCTTGTAGTCATATGGATAATAATTGCCTTAATAATTATTTTGGGTATCCTGACATCAAGTTTGATTTTGGAAAATTCAAAATTTGTTGGAAAGATGATGATGTGAAACATAAAATTATCTTTGGTAAGGATAGGGCTACAAATTCTATAGGTAGGGGTAAAGTTTTTATTTCTACTAAGGCTCCCACAGAAATAATTAAAACTTCTCCTCCTCATTTTTTGTCCTCCTTTGAGTCATTATATCCCTCATATTTTATCAATAAGGAGGCACCCTTCGATAAATATGACTCTATTTTGGAAATTTCTATTTCATGGTCTCCATGGAGATCATTAGATCACTCTTTACATGAATCGAATCCCTCCCATTTGGGAGATACTTCTATGAAAGACTTAGACTCAAGCTCAATTTATCTTCAGTGGGACAATATGTTTGATGATATTAAAGGATGGACAAAGGTCTCTAATAGGAAAAATGATGCCTTCCAAAATAACCTGTGTCATATGGAACTCTACTCTCATAAGAAACCAATAGTCCCTTAAGTAGGGTGTTTAGTGTTATTTTTTATTTCATTGTAGTTTGGTGTGTGGCTTATTATGCTCATAAGGTTGATGTAGTTATTTCTATTTGGACTGGTTGCTTTTCCTCACCAATTGTTTTGGCTAAGCTATTTTTTTGGTGTCTTTGGTATTATTATTTGCATTGATATACAAAGTAACATTAGTAATTTTTTGAGTTATTTAATGGGTAGGGGACCTATAAAACCCTAGTATCTATAAAAAAAAATTACATTCCATTTCTCCATATCCTTATAAAAAGTCTCATGTTGATAGTAATTTAAGAATATTTTCCATATCCTTGAGAACTACCTCAATTTGGAATTAATTATCTCCAAAGAACTCATCCTTAATTGGCCCAACATCCTCTCCAATTATAATTCGTGACAAATAATTTGGTCTATTATTTATCTAGTTAGGTTTCACTGTAATTTTAAACTTAAATTTTTTGAAGAGAATCAACCAATGAAATACCCTCTCATGTGTTGTATATTTATTTACTAAATATTTAAATCACTCACGATTGGTGAAAAATATATATCTTGTATCAAGTAGATAATATTGAAATTACTACACCACATATACTAGTGTTAATTCCTCTATTTCCATTATTGAGTACTTATTTATGTCTTTATTTATTTTTGACTTGGAAAGGAAATAGGGAGGTTAATATTACCACATGACTACACTAATATTGTCCCTATGGTTGTTCTTGATACATCAATATGTACGTGGAATGGTAGCATCTAATATGGAAAAACTAATATTAGAGCATCAACTATATATTTTTTTTAAATTATGAAACACTTATTGGCATTGTGGTGTCCATACAATTATTTGATTATTCATTCTCTTCAATAATTCTTCTTTCAAGGCATTAATTTCCACATAGCTCCGAGTGAATATCCAGTGATAGATCATATATAATAATAGCATTTTTACCTTTTTCTATGTATTTGTAGTGGTATATTTATGATTATAGTAGTTTTTAAGGGATATACTATGAGACCCTCCTTTCAAATAATGTGTCCTAGTAAATATAGAAATGGATTTATAAATAGACATTTATTTAAATTCATTGATATGTTCAATTATTTATACCATTAGAACATCAACCTTAATTCTTAGCCATGTTCCTTTGATAATTCGTATACCATCCAATCATTTAAATATAATTCTAAAAATTCCTAAATAAATTCCTTAAATCCATTGAACATGATGTGGCTAAATATCATACATGCATTATTCAATCTAAATGACATTACTATATACACAAATGACCCCCATTCTAACATAAACATGGTTTTTGGGTAGTCTTCTTTTAACATGATGTGGCTAAATATCATTCATGCATTATTAAATCTAAATGACATTACTATATACACAAATGACCCCCATTCTAATATAAACATGGTTTTTGGGTAGTCTTCTTGTAGTATTTTCACCTGGTGATAACCAAAATATCCATCTGTAAAATAATATACCTCTCTTCCTGTCACTTTATAGGATTTATTTGATGAAGGGTATGGGTAATGGGTCATGTCGACATGCCTTATTCATATATATATATATATATATATATATATATATATATATATATATATATATATATATATATATATATATATATATATATATATATATATATCATGTTTTATTATGTTGAATTGCCATTGGACTTTTCCATTTTTTATCTTCTATTAGTGTAATGATACTACCAACCAACATTTTATCTAATTGAATATTAACATTAAATTTAACATTTGGGTTGAGCTAGTAAGGCCTCATAAATGATGGGTTTATGTCTTATTTCACCTATATTTTCATCATTATGAATTCTTCCTTGACCACTTTCAAATTTTTAATTTTTTTGGAAATAAATATTTAAAAATCAATCATTTTCTCAAATTCCACCTTGATCTAGTAATATACTATTTTCATTATTTTAAGAATTTCTTATTTCACTAGTTTTATTCTATATTTTTCATGGTTTTATAAGAATATTGATTTTTATCTTCTATAGTTTCATTAAATTTCCTCTCCCTCTTTTAGTTAATTTTTTATAGTCTCATTTTTGTCCTTTTAGTCATTTTTTTCTTGTTTGTCGAATTTCATACATTATGCTTTGTCTTCAAATTGTTCTTTATTGGTTATATATTCTATTTATTTTTCTTTTTTTTAATGGTAATGGTCCTAATTGTTTCCTAGTTATCCATATGTCCCATTATTTTCTTTTCTATAATTATTTTGATATATTGTTTTTTGGTATTATTCAACATAAATAGAAATGTTTTCACTCTTTGCAGGGTTGGACATACTCTTGTATAAGGGTCTGAGAAATTTGAAATTTGAAAAAAATTGGTTTTTAGTTCCTCCTAATTACATGTCCTTATCTACATCTCTTAGTTCATGTATCATGTCCTTGGATATACTTAAAGAGACAAATTAAATAATTTCACCAAAATATTTTGTCAGTTTGACCTTTTTTGGTCCACTTTTTTTGTAATTTAAAATATGTATCTTGGGGCATGTGTGTCAATATATTGTGGTATATATTTAAAGTATATTTATTCATAAGTGAGTCTTATTTTTTAATAAAATACTAAATGATTTCAAGTTCGATGTTGTGTATTTGTGAGTACTCAATAACCTTGTGGCAGTGATATTCAGTGTATCATCTACAACCTTCATTCTTATATTTCCTAAGGGAAATATCATTGTCATTTGTTCTAGATACTCTTCCACATTCCCTTTCCATTTTAATTTTGGTAATTTAAAGAGTGAATTCCCTCTCTCAATTTGGTATACACTTTGTATCTAACATATCATATTTGTTTCTATAGTAATATTCTTTTTATTGGGTCGTAAGATTCTCACCCTTTTTTCTAGCTCTCCCTATAGCTAGACTTCAATGCTTTATCTAGAATTTATTTAGACCTCTTTAGTTTTTATAAATAATTCTCTTTCATAGTTTTGATTATAATATTCATCAAGATTTGTTATTTTTATTAATATATATAGTTCATCAAAATTACTCTCTCTTTTTTCCAACAATAATTCTTCTTACTATATGATAACCATTCTTATTTATAATGTAAAATGTAATACTAATATATTTAATTCAAAGGTGATCTCTTCTTCCTCAGAGTATATTATTCCATTACAACCAATGACCAAGTATAAATTTATTAATTTAGGGTATCTTGTGCCATACATATGATCTAATTTAAAATAAATCTTATGCTTTATACCCATAAAATTAATTTGTATATTCAAAACTATTCTATAAGTGATACTTGTGTCCCATCAGACATATAAATATCATAGGTTTCTATGTTAAACTATGGATTTACCAATACTTTTGAAGTAATATGTGTTGTCAAGCCCAAAATCCTATGCATTGAAAGGCATTGATGAGTTTGAGTGTTCTGAAGAGGAAAGCGGGAGACAATGTATGGGATAAAGATATCCCCTCATTAATTTTTGGATCGATGTTGGTTTAGTGTAAGGATAGATCATTTTAACCTTGTTTTAATTAGAGACTAATAATTTTTACCACCAAATAATCAATATGCATGTGCTTACACTCAAAATTCATTATTATCTAAATAAAAACTTACTCGTTATTTACCACTAAGTTAGACTTTGATGATCTATAAAACAAGGGAAAGGTAGTGTGTTCCCAAAATAAAAATAAAATGTAAAATTAAAGTAGGGTAAAAAAGAGATGATTATGATCTTGAAATTTATTAATTATTTAAGAACTGAGCTATATGTGTGCCCTACCATAGTTATATCACTATGTCGAAGTTTCATCAAGGGATCTGACTCATATTTCAAAGGGAAAGAAATAAAAGGAATACTTAATTTGTTAATCCTTCACTATATAGAAATACTTAGAAGGGAATGTAGTGGATATCACACATATCCATCAATATAATGTATAACTCAAGTACAATGCTAGCATGTTTTACAAAGAAAGTGAGAAATATTTACAAATGATTTAGAACAATCAGCACATGTTATAACTACTATATTATTTTTAGTAAAAAATTACTTGTTCAATTATTTAAAATCAAAAATTACTCAAAAGTAGAAAAGATTCAAAATATTAGTAAATAAACAACTATTTTAATAGAAAGTGAGAAATTACATTCATTTTAAACATAGTTTTCTATACAAAATGCCAACCATGGATGACACTTAAATCTCAAAAAAGTGGGGGAATAACAAGTGTAACCTTTTCTTGATTCTAATGGCACTTTGAGATAAAATTTCTTGACCTTTCTAAAGGATTGTATTTTAAAATATAAATAGGATTGGGCTCGTCTCCAAATAACACAAGATTCCCATCCTTATCCATGATGGCCTCTCAAAGTTTGTTACAATTGCATGTATTAAAAAATGGGTAGAATATACTCCACTCTCTTAAAAATATAATTGAGGACCCACCTAATTGATACATGGATAAATTGTAGTTGAAATAAATCCTAACTACTTGGATTATGCCTCCTTAGTAGCTATCATGGCTAGCACCAAGTCAAACACTTGATCCATCTTGGCCAAATTCATTGGTGGATTTCAAAATCTCACCTTTGATTAGACCACTAATATTTGATATACTTGGAATTGGGCCTCCAAGGAAATTCTAACCTCTGACACCTGGTTGATTCTTATAGTAGACTAAGTTGAGATTTCAAGCATCACTTAGGCTCTAGCTTTGTTGTCTTTTGACACTTTTTTCATCATGACCTAGTCTAAGTGACCCAAGGTGAACTCTAAACTTGCCTTTATCTAGAAGGTAGCCATCTAAATATAATAACACAATGATTTTAACCTCTTTTATTTTTCTAACATCTTTTCCCTATTATTTTTCTAGAGGCTCTATCACTATCTATGTCAGGCTTAGCCACTCTTCAATTGAAGCCCTCATGCTCCCAACCTACATCTAATAGAAGATCAGGTTTGAGGTAGGCAGGAGATTCAACTCAAGGAACATGCCTTTTTTATGATCACCACAAGTTTCCTAAAATTTTTATCCGTGAGAATAATTATCTCTAGATACACCTGAGCCCTTAGGAGATGTGCCTTACTATCTATTAGAGTTTTGACCACTTTTCCCAAAGTTGAGAAATGTAACAAGATAGACTCCTTAACTCACTTTTTCTATTCCACATAAAATAAACTCTTCACCTACTCTTCAAGTGCCCAAATATACTCTTTCATGTCCTCCATCAACTTATCTGACATATCATGTGTACCTTAGAGAATAGATATTGGGTCCTCATCCACTTTATCTTCTCCCATATATGTCTTCACTTTGGTGAGGGATAATATTTATTGCTAAGTCTATGTGACTATAAGATTTCCCTCTTAGATGAACTTCTAGGTGATGATCCTCCTCATGTTCCCTGTATTCTGGTCAAGATCCCACTACACTTTAGGATCACCCTTCATAGTCATTTTAGGTGCCTATGACACCATGTCTACTCTTATTGTATATGGGAGTATTGGTGGGGTGGTATAGATAAATGTGATAGGTGGAGGTCTAGGTGGATGGGGAATAAATGAAATAGATGGAATCGAGGAAGAGAGAAATGGAGGAGGAGGCATGTGGGAGAAAGAGGGAAAGACAAAAGGGGAACCCTAAGGGAACATCTATGTTTGGCACTAGATTTGGGTCAAGTTAACTTGTGATACAATAACACTATGGAAATGGGCATTTAGCATAAGGCAAAAAAAATGGTTGGTTAAAACCAAGTCATTGGTCACCTAGGAAAATGGACAAGGAAGGCTTGGAAGTGATGTGGGGATCAACAGGAGGTAGTGTAAGAGGCCAACGACGAGTTTCCTTTTTATTCTTTTTGGGCCTCTTACTTGAATCAACTTGAGCTTCTATAGTAGAGGGAGTTGGAGTAGCAAAGGTTACAATATTCGACTAACAAATATGTTACATGACCATAGGTAATGGTGTCATGGTCAAGTCCAAGTGAACTATTTACATGGGTGAACTTATTGTAGAGTATTCAATATAATTTGATGGAGATGGGGTACTTACAAGTATCTCAATGTGAAAAATAACTGGCATGGGCACCACAAATATCTTTACTTGTGAAATGGATTGGCTAGATAGGACATAAGAGGTGATAATGTTATGTATATATAAATCCATAGGCACATGGGTTAATTTTGGAAGGGGTGGAATAGGGAAAATAGGAGTAATAACCTAAGTGGTTTCTTATGGATAAGGGAAACTAAGGGGTGTTCCACTAGGCTATTGAGGGATGGTGGTAGTGGGTAGAGGGATATGCCTAAGAACAAATTATTGGTCCTACCTTGGGCCTATATCTAAGAAAATTTTGACATTAAACCTGAGTGCCTACATATCTTAAGGTCAATATGTTTGGGTTTGATCCATCTAAGCATGAACTATCTAAGTTTGAGCTCATTAAACCATGAGAGGTGGTGGAGCTAGAGTAGATGGCTAGGAAGGTGAGGTTCATGGAAGAGAAGGAAGTAAGACCTATTATATAATACTCTTGATTATGCTGATGTGGATGAGGTAAGGCTAGTTTGGGTGGATGGCCCAGGTTGACCCTACTTTCCTTTATTCTTCTTCTTGGCCTTAATTTGGTATAACACCTCCTAATAATCCATAGGGTTGAGATAGATCTCATCTTCTTCATGGGGTTAGTGTCCATATTTGATGTTAAGTTGGGCCTAGTATGTTTCCACATAGGCCCTTAATATTGTGTGTGTCTGAGTATTTATGTTTAGCTCTACCCAGGGCATAGGGATCCTTTCCTACCACCATATTATACAAAGGTGGATGCTCTTGTAAACATGGTACTTGATTATGATTGGTAAGGTTGGACAAGCCATCTACTAGTAGTTGATGTGATGACTAGAGACACCTTAAATAAGTTGGTAGGTGATCACTTACTCTACTAGTTGGTCTAGGAATTGATAGGGTGGGTAGAGGGTATCCTTAAGGGTGTTGGTCACTCTAATGATAGTGATTTCCCTATAGTATTAGCATTCACCAATGGGGTGAGAGACTCTATTATCTTCTTGGAGAGTTAAGGCATGGTTTCCTCATTGATGGCCATATATACCACTATGTAGAATAACTCGCATATCTCTTGGATGTGGTTTTGGTAATGATGGACACATATTCTATAAAAACTGCATGGACTACCATACCTGTAAGAACCTATGATGGAAAGGTAGAAGGCTTGTACATGAGCATTACATAGACTACATCTACCAAGTAGATCATCATATAAAATTTTCCTCCTCCTTGGGTATTTCCTACTAACTTGATCAAGTTGAAATTGATCAACCCCCAAGGTCCAAGTCCTAATCACCCTTGAGGATTATGTGGTGTATGGGTACCCACAAAAAAATTTCATGCACACACTCTTTTACCCTGAATAGTCAGTCTAGAAGTATCATCCTAATGTAGACCACTTCTTTGAAGGTGCAAATGGTGTAGTAGTCCACATTTATCTTATTGATTTATTTATCATCTAAGTTCTATGCCCAATCCTTTAGGACATCGTATATCTCATGAATGCTATTACATGTGCTCAATGTAGTTTAATCATATATGATTGTATGCTTTAAGAGGCTTTACTAAGTTTCCAAAGCACTCCTTGAGATATCAATGATCTAATGTCAAGAACCCATAGAACACAACAAGTCATGAAAACCATCCTACACCCACTTGGTATTGAGTATAAATTTGATGAATAAATACACACAAGGAAATACCTTCAACTTGGCCATAGCCCTATGGATCCTACACTTATCATATGCCTTGAGGGAATTTTTGAACTTGATCTCATCTTCATCATAACTAGAAGTAGACTTGGGCACTATTTAAATTGCCTTAAACATCTCATTATAGTTCTTGAAGTGTGTTAGGCCTTTTGAGAATATGGTGTCCTTGTACTCAAGCTCAGCTTTAAGGGTAGAGGATGAAGTAGAAATCGCAAAAAGGGTCAAATTTCTTTTGTTAATGAGTTTTGAGCAAGGGAGGCACAAAGGGCATAAGAATGATCATTAAATGAGAAGGTAGACTCTAATAAATTGGGTTCAATAATAGTAAATGAGTTTATCATGGGTAAATTATAGAGATCCACACATATCTCCTACATTGATGGCACATGGTATCTCACTTAGCATGAATTCACATTTGAGTTTGTGGGTAGATTTTCTCATTTATTTCCCAATCTAGACTTAATGATTTTAAGTATGCACCACTTGATATATTTGGTTACTATGATGTGACATTTTAATTTATCTAACCAAGGCCCATTTCCCCATTTCATTAATGTTAGGAGTGTGGTAGGTACATGGTTATTTCATCCTTGTGGCATTGTAGACAACTTTTGTGTAGTCTACATATCCATCATTGATTGGTCCCTACATCAACAACACATAGGCATGGCCTAGTACTTCACTTTTACACTTTTAGGGGTAGATGTCACTAGCTAAAGGAGTGAAGTGATGCACAAGGTCCTTTGATTATCTTTTTAAATCTTATTGTACCTCCCTTTGACCACTTAGGGATTTTTTATCCTCTTCTAATAATATTTATGAAAGTTATAGGTGGTATGGTATGGTAGGTTAGGCTCTCCTAAGCTATGAAATATCTATTAGGTCTAAGAGACCATAAAATATGATAGTAGGTTGTGTCACATCATTTCATTTTTTAGGATCTCCCAAGCTCTAACATTTCTATCAGGTCTAGGAGATTAATGTGTATGACATTAGGGTGACCTCATTGGTCAAGTTATTACACCTATGATCATCAAGTCCACATAGAATTCTCTCACTTTGTCAAGCTCTCCTAGGCTATGACATCTCTATTAGGTTCAATAGATTGACATCTCTAATAGTGGTCCATGTGACACTTTCTCATTCACTCATTCATCTTGCAAAAATATATGAAAAAATACTAAGTAAAAAGGGGAAACCATGCAATCAAATGTGACTCACCTACATATGAAATGATATTTATAAGGTGACATATAGGACTTTTTGGGACTATGACTCTAGTAGACTAATACTTTGGGAACTTTAATACAAGTTTAAATTTATAGATTAAAAGTTGGGGCAATAAATAAATGCTAAGTTTGAAATCACTCTATTATTTTTAGGATATGATGAGGAATCGATGGCATTTAAATTTAGAAGCTATATAAGGACTTTAATAGAGATCAATTGATATTATTAATAAGTTAAATGCATGGTAAAACTAGGGTAAAATATATATTTGAGGAATCTAAAACAAATACACTGATCAAGGAGAGACCAAAACTCTAGGAACCTCAAATTTGATCAACTTTAAAGAGAGGTCCCCCACTTCTTTGAATAAAGGGGTGTGTTTGCCACAAAAAATGGTGACTTATATGGGAAAAGTGGTGTTAAGAACTTAGAACCCAAGATTTAAACCTTTGTTCTTGCACAAAACATAAACTGCAAGAAAATCTTTAGACAAATACAAAGAAAGAGGGAACTAAAATTATTTTTACCAAGTGACATACTAATATTTATTTCCACAAAATGTGAGTGAGGTGATAAATTTATGCTTGGTTTAATTCATATTTCACTTAAAAAAATCAGATCAAGTTGGGAATTAGAACTTCTAAAAGGGGATGTATTTGGTTAAATGGCTTGGAAAAGAATGGTATGGGGTGCTCTACTACCATCCAGGCATCCATATCCCCAATAGAGATACCTTTGGTCTCGCTCAAGGCCTTGATACACTTCTATCTAGGATGAAATGCTTGTGATGGAGGTTTCTTGACTAACACTTTCAAGGAAGACTTAGAATTTATATTCTATATTTTTATTCCTATCTCTCTTTTAAAACTTCTTATGAGAAGATTTTGTAATTTTGTCCATTTAAGGTTTGGGACCAAGCCATGGGGGATGGGATGTTCAGAAATGTATAAATACCTATAAGATCTTAGATTGGTTCAGTGATCCTTCACTTCATCAAGATATTTTATTAAGTACAATTCCATGGCCTCTAATAATAAATGAAATTATTATACAATATACTTGTTCTATTATGAATCATGGGTATTTGAGATCTAAAAAGTAAAGGACTACTCACAACCTTTAAATTGTTTCAAAATAAAAGATCATCCTTTAGGTTTCTAATGCCTAAACTATATCTATGTTCTTTTGTCACTCTTTAGAATGGATACCGCCCTTTCTTGATCTCTATTCTTCTTCATGAATCATAACTTATGAAGGTAGAAATTAGGGCAAGGTCAATAAGAGATAGATAGACAACAAAAAACAAACACACAACTAAAAGAATAGTAGTTTAATATGTAGATTACCACCATCACCAAAGTTACTTTGAAATTAAATTAGAAGGGTTAGTCGATAAGTAATGTTTTAGGAATTTTCCATTCATAAGTAATGGTAGGTCACTGCCCTCAAGGTCTTTGAGTCAAAATGCATTCTACCTGAGTAGCTCAACTATATGATATTGGCCAATCCAAAGAGGATTTAAATTGGCATGATGGCCTTTATTTTCATGGGATTTATCCCATAACATTACCAGATTATAAATCATGAAGGACATGACATTGGCCCTTTAATCAAACCATTTATTGATAGTGCTCTGATGCTTGTTAAGTTCAGGAAGGCTTCATCCCAGGCTTATTATAACTAGACAATGTCTAAGAGCCCAGAGTTCATTTTATCATTATGTCACATATACTACTATAGAAACTTGTAATTAAGGATCCTAAGCATAACTGGTAGAATTGGATCCAATCCATATACTATTAGGAATGATGAGCTTTAAATCACTTGTTTATATCTAGTGTGGTTAGCCCATAGAATAAAATTCAACAACCAATGCCATTCATGGGGGTTCTTATCTATAGATTATTAATGTCACCAATTAGGTTTTTGTTAGTTAATTTTCATTCCCTTATGGGTATTAATTGGATGAGAATATTAAATTGATACCTTTGTCATAAACCCATTTAGTGAACTCTATGGATTATAACATGGGACCATTATCACATACCAATAAGACAAGGGTTATAAATTGAGTGGTTACATTATTCTCCATGAATTTGATGACTTTAGTTTCATTGAACTTCTTTGTTTCCACTACCTTGGTCCATCTTATGAAATAATATGTAGCCATGAGAACAAATTTATGGGTTGTTAAGGTGTTAGGGTTTATGACTCCCACAAAATATGGTCTACATTAGGTGAATGGATTTATTTCTATGACCGGATACAATGACATTGAAGTGTTCATTTCCTTTTTGGAAAAGGTCTAAAATTGATGGTATGTCATAACATGGGCATGGAAATATTTAAATAGGGTAGGTAAATAGTAATGTACCTAGAATATCTTGTGTGTTGTTCCATTAGATACAGCATGGTCAGTGCCTAGTTTCTCATGGAAATTTGTCATGGCTTCTTTTGCTTCAACTTATGATAAACATCTAAATAGATGCATTCATGATTTTTCCATAGGATAACTCCTTTATTTGGCATATAATGTGTTGCCTTTAATTTGAGGAATCTTTTCTATGTTTGATTTACCTCAGGAGATGCATTCTTGTAGAGTAGGTAATGCATAATTGGGGCATACCAATCCTATTGTATTACTATCTACTGGTCCACCTTATGCAAAATGATCCTCAAATCAATTTTGATTATCATTTGAGTAATAAATTACCCTATAACTAGCTTAGCATGTTTTATTTCTAGATAATATTCCTACATTATGGTCATCCATTATCTTTTACATTTGACCAATTCATTTTGCCCCAAAATTTGTTTGATGGTCGAGCTTAGAAAGATTGCATGCACCTTATTCCTTTCAATGTTTTACCAAAACCTATTTATATTTTTTATGAGTGCATAGGCATGTTTTTCTAGAGTGGAATATTTTAATTTTGTATCTTTGGGATTGGTGTTGATAAAATCAACATGGTGATCTTCTCCATCCAATGTTTGTGTAAGAAAAGAACAATGGTATGCTCAAAGGTAAAAGGATAAATATATAAATCCTTTGTATAGTCTGGATTGATCAAAATGAATGTTTTAATGATATCATATTTTATATCTTGGAAAGCCTTCTTTGATTTCACATGCCACCATCTTGTTTTAACATTGCATTTAGAGGATTTACGATTTTGACAAATCTAGGAATGAATTTGTTAATGAAATTTATTTTCCCAATGAAATATTTAAACTCATCCATGCCAATTATTATGTATTTCTAATCAAACATTCTAAAAAACATCCATAGCCCTCTGAAATGTTACTCTAGTGTTGATCAATTCAATGGATTTTGCTTGTAGGAAAATGTACCCCATTTGGTCATGAATGCAATTTTGGATTGGTCCTCTAAATTGAAAATGACCTAAATATAACTTAGGAATCCCTCCATGAAGGACATCATTTGGGATCCACTCACCATTTTGATCATTTTTTTCAAGGGAAGGTAATGGATAGTTATTTTTATCTAAATCTTGGTTTAGGTTTCAAAAATCCATGCATAAATAGATTTCTCCATTATTTTTATGTAAAGTACCAAGTTTTCTACCCAGGTATAATGATGCATTGGGAAGATTATTCCAACTGAGATAAATTGATGAACTTCTTTATGTATCAAGGGTTTCATGATTGGGTTCATGAGTCTCTACCTCTACATAAATGTCTTCTAGTTTGATTTTAATAGAATGGTGTGTGTAATTACCTTTGGGTCAATGACTTTGATGTCTTCATAGGCCTAATAAATCACATCCTTATATCTTAGAAACAAATTTTGAAGTTACTTGAGTTCTAGGTCTATCTAATCAAGACCTATAATAATTATTTGGGGTCTTTGTAAATAACTAAGATTAATAGTTTAACACTTTTGATTATCAAACATGGGTTTATTACTTTAGGGTACAAGGCTAAATATATCAAACACATTTTATAATAAAATCATCCCATTTAGAATTTTATTTCCTTGAATATTTATAATCTCATCTTTATCAAGTTTGGATCTAGGATTATCTCTATTTGATTCATCAATTATCTAAGATTCAAATACCCTATCATTATTAAGGAATTGAATAATTTGATGATCATCCTCAAAGATGTACAAATTCATCACGTTATCTAGGAGAGAGGGGCAAGGGAATGGCTCTATATATAACTCCTACAATTCAATGCCATTAATGGGAGGTAAGAGCATGACTGAGGATTCCAGCAAGTCATTGACTTGATTTTTTCCCTAGGATAGGGATGACATTGAATGCATTGAACATCTCTATTAAGTCCTAAGATCTATACTTATACTTTATAAGGTATGACAATTTACACTAAAATATTCTCTTAACCTGGTTGACTACTAGATTAGACTTATTAAATACTATCATTTCCTTCACCTTATGTTTTAATGTAAACTTAAAACTTAAGATTAATTCCTCATATTCTAGCAGATTATTGGTGCAAGGGAATTATAACTTATATGAAGCTATGTATCTATTTCCTTATGGATTTATTAGTATAACACATACTCTAGTACCTTATTTGAAACATGCCATCTACATATGGTGACCATAAGCATGGCAATTCAAGTCCATTGTAAATTTTGTATTTAGTAGGTTTTGTTCTTAGTGTATAAATCTTTAAGTCTAAGGACATAGGATCACTTTCTCATTGACAATGTTGTACTAAATTATCATATGCTTCATGTGGGGTTACCTATCGCTCTGATCTGGTTAGATACACCTCTCCAAGGTAACCACATATGAGATAAATTAGTGGCCATGTACTCATTTAATGTTTTAGACCAATCCCTACTAAGGAGTCTTTGGTAGGCCTCAGGAATATCTATACCACATGGATGTATATGAACTGATGAATATTAGGCTCATTATTTAGTTACATTTGGACATTTATAATCTCACCTAATACCTTGACCTATGATTTATTGAGTTAAAGCACCACATTTTCTAAATTGATGGGGACCAACCCTAACTTATCATGAATACCCACTATTTTTACATTTGTTGATTCTCTAAAATCCACCATGAAGTTGTGTAAATTATTCAAAAAAAACCTAATAGTTAGGAGAAAAGGAGGCACTTCGGTACTATTTTTATGGATGAGCACTTTGGTATGGGTTGTTTTTTTCTTAATTTTGGTTGGTTGAGTTGGATTTTTAGTTAGGGATTTTAGTATAAGATCATGTTGTTCCATGATCTAATCAAGTTCATGAAGGGTTATATTTTATTTAATATTATTTATATCTTCTATTATGTTATAGCCTACCTTATTTTGGATAGTTTGAATCTCTGTAGGATATTTTGGTTCCTAGGGTTTTGGAGGTGGAGGGTCATTTTAAGCATTATGATCTAGTGGGGTTGTGTCATTATTTGGGGGAGTTGAAGTAGTGAGAGGTTACTTATATTGCCTATTCCTAAGGGAATAATTGCTCCTCTAGAACTATTGAAATTTATGAACCTCACTCATACTTTACTCAAGCCTATTTTATTTTTGGCTAGGAAATTCCATGGTTTCTAACACCATGGTTGTGTTATAGGGTATACCCATATTAGATGATTCTGGGTGATTTGTGACCACTTCATACTCATCCATCTCTCTTTGGAATATCTAAAGAGCACTATAAAAATATATACAGTCAAGTTACCCATTTGTGTTTATGTTATACACTTGGCACCAATTAGGTAGAGCTATTTCACATATGTTGACTTTGGGTAACATATTGGGGAGGTATCTGGTTGATTATGGGGATGATATAACTCATATTTGGTCTCTAGTAGGTAAATTTATTATTTAAAATTTCAACATTAGAGTTGTCCAATTGTCTTTGTAGGCTAAGGAAGTCATTACTTAGTTTTTGGACATTATTTGGATTGAATCCAACTCATTTTTTATAGACTCTTGGGCTATGTATTGGGTGTTTCTAAAAACTACTAACATCACTTGGTGTTTTAACTTAGGACCCATTTCATTTTTCACTAGGTTAAGAAAACCCAAGTGTTTATTTCATGCAGTGTGAATTGAAAGGAGTTGGTTCTTTATGGATAGTGTTTAGAGCATTGGTATATTTGAGTTCACATCAAGTAGAAGGTTCAACATAGTCATATGCAAAAATACATTAAGAATGGGATCCATTATTTAGCCTTGAGGGTTTAGTTGTCTATCAACCTTTATGGATTCAACATAATCTATGGGTGAGTCTATTATCATAGGATCTCATCTTAGGAAAATGGTCATCCATGGGTCCAAAACATTCTTTTACATCTCAAGAGCTAGTCGAGTGTTAGGATGATAAAGCATGATGACTTGACTATATATTTTATCAAACCTAGCATTAAAGTTGATGATAAAATCAAGGGGTTATCATTTAATTCATGTGAACTAATGGTAGAGGATGATAGAGTCAATAAATTACCCAAATTATAATATATAAGCACTACTAAACTAGTCCCAACTTGTGATTGAATTTTTGAGGAGGTTAAGTAATGAATCATAGGTTGAATCCATAAAAGTGAAGGGGAAACTACTGCATGACACATCTTTGTATTCCAAATTCAGAAATCTTATGGTATTATTTTATGATTTAATATGTTATTCAATCATTTATCCTACACTAGGAGTGAAATAGGGAAGGTACCTTTCTAGTTCCCTTAGGAAAGTCATGGACAACTCTATAAATGTTGATAGTCGATGCAGCTAACTAGGCTGCTTGGAGATCCATTATGTCTAGTATGTTTTGGGTGATTGGAAAGATGAGCTAGTGGAATCAATGATAGGTGTAGGTATATTTCTAGGAGATTTGGATCTATGATGCACTTACATAGGTGAAACAATTAGTCCACCTCACCTAGACTTAAACCTGGTAACCCACATAGTAGGCTCCATGTTTTATCAAGGGTAAACCAGCAGGATAAAACTTATCATGATTTTCCTTGATCTATATCTATTATTACATGGGTTTGAGGAAACATTAGAGGAAAATAAATAATATTGAATAAAATAAGGTCCTCCTATCACGAGTTGTTATTTGTGTTTGAAATACACAACAATGGAGAAAGTGTAAAAGAGGGGGAAAATATGCCCTAAATAAAATATACTCTTAAGTATTGGACCCTTATTGATAATTATTCTAAATTCCCTCCTTCTAGTGTCAGTTGTTGTGTGTGTTTGAATCACACAACAATAGATAAATCATAAAGGAAGGGAAAAAAGATGCACTCAATTGAATATTCCTTCAAGGCCTAGATTCTTATTGATATTTATTATAAATTCCCTCATTCTAGTTCTACCTATTTTTAGGCCTGAGATCCTATGCATTTGAAGGTACTCATGAGTTTGAGTGTTTTAAAGAGGAAAGTGGGAGATAATGTATGGAATAAATATATCCCCTCATTAATTTTAGGACTGATGCTAGTTTAGTCCAAGGAACAAGCACTTTAACCTTATTTTAATCAAAGAGTAGTAAATTTTACCACTAGAGGCTTAAGATATTTGTTATTTCACTCATAATTCATTACTAGCTAAAAAAAATCTACTCATTATTTACCCCTAATTATCCTTGTTGATTTCAAAAACAAGGGAAGGGTATTTTGATTCAAAAATAAACATAAAATGGGAAGGTAATATAAAGAATAAATGAGATGATTATAGGATTAAAAGATGTTAATTCTCTAAGAACTAAAATGTATGTGTCTGTACTAGAGTTTTACCACTGTGTGCCAAGTTTCACTAAGGTATCTGACTCATCTTTTCACAAGGAAATAAGTCTAAGGAAAACATAAAATAATGTTTTTTTTTTAAATTTACTAAATATCAACATTTAGAAAGGCCTATAGTAGATACATATTTGATCCCTCAATAAGATATGTAAATCAAGTACACAAATGGCATGTGTTTTGAAGAAAGTACAAAATACTTACAAATGAGTTAGGATAATGAGCAAATTATAACTAAAATTTTAATTTTAGTAATAAAGTACTCATTTAATTATTCAACATCAACACTTAATCAAAAATATCAATGATTTACAATAGTAACAAATAAAAAACTAGTTCAAAAAAAGTGGGAAATTATATTCATTAAAATAAAGTTTTATTTAAAAAATGTCAACCATGACAGACATTTAAAACTCAAAAGGGTTGGGAGATATTAGGTAGAATCCTAGATTGATTCCAAGATCATTTTGAGATCAAATTTACTAAACTTTATAAAGGATTATATTTTAAAATATATATAGGATAGGGCTCACCTCCAAATAACATGAAATTCCCATATTTAGTCATGATGAAATCATTTTGTTTTTTACAACTACACATTCAAAAATGGGTAGAATATCCTCCACTCTCCTCAAAATATACTTGAAGACCCACCTAATTGATGTGTGGATGATTTTTAGATGAACCACTTCCTAATTAATTGGATTATGTCTCCTTGATAGCCACCATGACTACCACTAGGTCGAACTCCTAATCTAACTTGGAAAAATTCATTGGTGGCTCTCAAAATACCACCTATTATTGGGCCACTAGTATTTTATATACTTAGAGTGGGCCCCCTAGGGACACTCTAACCTATGACACCTAGATGATTCTCACAATAGAATTATTTTAGTGTATTTTTTGTATTTCACCACTTTCTTCCTCATGAATTGATTGAAGTGACCTAGGTAAACTCCAAATTTGCCTCTGTCTAGAAGGCTACCATCTAACTAGAATAGGACAATGATGTTGGCATCTTTAAATTAGGCCAACATATTTTCCCTAATTTATTCCAAAGGCTATAACATTATCTATGTTAGGCTCAACCGCTCTTCTATTAAAGCACTCACATTCCCAATATACATCTCATAGAGGCTCAAGTCTGATATAGGCATGAGATTTGACTTAGGAAACATGTCTTTGTGTATGATCACAATGCATATCCCACACTTGTTCTATATGAAATAAATTCTCTATAGATACCCTTAAGGCCTTAGGATATGTGACTTATTATCTACTTCCCATAGAGCTAAGAAAAGCTATAGTAGGGCCTCTTCAACTCGTCTGATCAATTCCATAGAGAAGGATCTCTTCACCTACACTTCAAGTTCTTGGACCTACTCTTGTATGTCCTCTATTACATTTTCCAACATATCATGTGTAGCCCAAAGCATAGATACTAGGTCCTTAGCCACTTTATCTTCTCTCATGGATGTCTTCACTTTTTTTAAGGGAGAAGAGATCTTGCTAAGTCTACCAGACTACAAGGTTTCCCTCTTGTATGAACTTATGGGTATCCTCCTCATGTTCCCTATGTTATATTTAAAGTATCATTGCACTTTGGGATCATCATGCTTATTCATCTCAGTTTCTTACTACACTATGGTTACTCATAGGGTGGATGGGGGTATTGGTGGGGTGGTAGGGATGGATGTGATAGGTGGAGCTCTGGATAAAAGGGAATAAATGAAATAAATAGAATGAAGAAAGGGAGTTATGAAGGATAAATAGGCATGGGGTAAAAAGGGGTTAGGATGAGGAATCCTAGGGGAACATATGTGCTTTCTACTAGCTTTGGGTCAAGTTAATCTATAGGGTAATGACACCTGGGTATGGGGCATTTAGTGTAAGGGATGAAATTAGTTGGTTGAAGCCAAGTCCCTAGGGACTTAGGAAAATGGAAAAGGGAGTCTTAAGAGTGATGCAAGGAGAAACAAGAGGTGGTGTAGGATTTTAAGGATGACTTACCATTCACTTCTTTTTGGGCCTCTTACCTAGATCAATGTTATCTATTATAGTGGAGGGAACTAGAGAAGTAGAGGCTATAGGGGCTGATTGAATAATCTATTGGGTGACCTAGATATCAGTGACGTGGTTGAGATCAAGTGAACTATGCAGATAGGTGCACTTATTACTGAGGATGTAGAATAAATTTTTAGATATGGGGTACATGTAGGTATCTAAACCTAGAAGAACTAGAGGGGGCACCATAAAATATCCCTACTTATGGAATAGATTTGGAAGATGGGAATTAGGAGGTTAGAATGTTGTGTATAGAAAAATCTAGAGGCAATTGGGTGAATTATGAAAGGGGTGGAATTAGGAAAATGTTAGGCACATCCTAAGTGGGTTGTTGTGGAGAAGGAAAAATAGGTAATGTGTAACTAATTTACTAAGAGATGGTGGGAGTAGGGAGATGGATCTACATAGGTGTTGGTTGGTGGTCTTGCATTGGGCTTGTCTATGGGTTTTTATTGACATCAAACCTGAGTAAAAACATATATTGAGGTTGATTTGCTTAGTTTTAAGCTATCTAACCCTAAATTATTTTTAGTTGAGCTACTTTAACCATGGGATGTGGTGGAGTTAGATAAGAGGGATAGGGAGGTGAAGTTCATAGAGTAGAAAGTTGAGGAAGAGAAGAAGTTGGGACACATTATAAAATTGTCATTGAGATTTCGAGGGGGGAGTTACATGTTAATATTTTCTAGCTTATGATAATATGTAGGAGGCAAGGCCATCATGGAAAGATGGTCCAAGATAATCCTACTTTGATTTATTCTTCTTTTTGGCCTTGATCTAAGTGAACACCTGCTAATCATATTTAGGGTTAAGATAGAGCTCATCATCTTTGTGGGGTTAGTGGCCATAGTTGATGTTAATCTAGTCCTAATAGCTTACCACATGGGTATGAACTACATCATGTGGGTCCTAGTCTATATGTACATCCATACCCATGGCAATGGAATCCCTTCCTACTACCATATTCTACAAAGGGGGGAGGATCTTGTAAACATAGTTCCTGATTATGATTAGGAAGGCTAGGTAAGCCTTTTTGTTAGTGATTGATGCAATAACTAAATATGCCTTTAAATAATTAGCAGGTGATCTCTTAATTTACTAGCTAGTTTAGGACTTGATAGGGTAGGCAAAGGGGAGATTTTAGGGTGACATCCATTCTAATTATACTGTCAACCATGCAATATCATTAATCACCAATGGGGGTGACAACCTCCATTATCTCTTTGAAGAGATGATACATGACTACCTAATTGATGGCCATTTATACCAATGGTTATAATGACTCACATATCTCCCAGATGTTGTTCTAGTAATAGTGGACATATAGTTTATAAAACACTACATGGACCACCATGCCTCTAAGAACCCATGTTGTATAATTATAAGGATTAAATGTGAACATTGTGTAGATTGCATCCACCAATTATCTCATCATATAAAAGTTTCCTCCTCCTTGAGTATATCCTACTACCTTGATTAGGTTAAAATTGAATCACCCCAAGGGATGGGACCTAATCAACTTTTAGTATTATGTGGAATAGGGTCACCCATAAGAGGTTGATGTGCATATAGTTTGTTGCCCTAAATAATCAATCCATCAGTATCATCCTAATGTATACCACTTAATTGAAGGTGTGAATAGTGTAGGAGTCTACATCCATCTTGTTGACACATTTAGCATCTATGTTCTCCACCCAATCCTTTAGGATATTATATATTTTGTAAGTACTAGTCCATGTGCTCACTATGATTGAATCATAAGTGATTCTATACTCTATTAGGTTTTAATAATATTTGAAATCACTCCTTGAGATATCCATGATCTAAGGCCTGGAACCTATAAAACACATCATGTCATTAACACCACCTGTACTTACTTTGTAGTGATTAGTAACTTTTTGAACAAATCCACATAAGGGAAGACCTTTAGCTTGGTCATGACTTAGTGCAAATCACACTTCTCATATGCCCAAAGGGAATATTCAAACCCCACCTTATCTTCATCTTCATTGGAAGAATACTTGGCCACCATGTCAATTACCTTAAACATCTCATTATAGTGCTTAAACCATGTCAAGCCTTCTTGGAACATGGTGCCCTCGTACTTGAGATCTCCTTTTGGGGAAAAGGATGATGTGGCCATTATAGAAAGGGTTGGATTTATTATGATAATAAGTTATGAGTTATGGAGGCACAAAGGGCACAATAATTAGAAAATTTTGAGAAGGTAAGCTTTGAGAAATTGGGATCAATAAAAGTAAATTACCTTATCCTAAAGAACTTATAGGGATCCACACATATCTCATGTATTGATGGCACATGGTAGCTCACTCATCATGAATTCAAATTGAATTGGTGGATAGATTTTCTCAATTATTTCCCAATCTATAATTATATTTGTGATTTCAAATATGCACCAGTTACTAGATTTGGCAATTGTGACATGTTATCCTCATTTGTCCAATCAGGGCCTAGTTCCCCATTTGATCAATGTTGAGAGTGTGGTGGGCACATAGTTATTTCAACTCTATAGTATCCCATATATTTATTTCCTAGTGCCACATTTCCATCATTGATTGGTCCTTACCATAATGGCTACCACTTATGCATGGTTTAGTAATACACTTATGCATTTTTGGTTACAGGAGTCATCAGCTAGAATAGTGAAGTGACACATGGCATCCTTTGATTAGAATTTTAAATCTAATTATACCTCACTCTAACTAATTTTGGATTTTTTTTCCTCTTCTTCAAATTTGTATGAAGGTGCCACATGGCATGTTCTTGTAGGTTAGGATATCTCAAGATTTGACATCTCTATCAGGTCTAGGAGATTGATAACTCTGACAATGAGAAAAGTCTCATCATTTCACTTTATCGAGCTCTCTTAGGCATTGACATCTTTATTAGGTCTAAGAGATTGACATGTCTGACATTGGGGTGACCCCATTGGTTAATTTTTTGTACCTCTGATCATTGGAGCCATGCGACGTTCTCTCACTTGGTCAAGATCTTATGGGCTCTAATGTTTTTGTTAGTTCTTAGATACTGATAACTCTAATTATGGTCACATATAACTTTGTAATTAGATCATTCATATTATATATATATATATATATACATACATATATATATATATATATATACATACATACATATATATATATATATATATACATATATATATATATATACATACATATATATATATATACATATATATATATATATATAAACTAAGTAAAATTGGAATAAACATAATAAAATATGACTCTCAACTACATAAGAAAGGATAATTATAAGATGAAATGTATGACTCTAAGAGACTATAACTCTAGGAGACTTAGACTCTAGTAACATCAATACAAGTAAAAATATGTATTTATAAAGTTAGGGTAATAAAATTATTCTAAGTGTGAAATTGTTCTATTCCTTTCAAGATGTGATGAGGACTTGATGACATTTAAACTGAGAAGCTATGAGGAGATTCTAACAGGGACCAATTACTATTATGAATACATTATATGCATAATTAAACTAGGTTAAAATAGAAATTCAAGGACTCTAAAAGAAAGAAGATGATCAAAGAGAAACTAAAACTCTGAGAACCTTGAATTTTAAGAAACTTTAAAAAGGGGTCCCCCACATCTTGTAATAATGGGGTGTGTTGGCCACAACACTATGGGAATAGATGTTTGTGTCTTCTCCTATGTCTTATAAGGTCTTCTTTACTTCTTGGACATCAATTTTTAAATATAAGAATATTTTCATCATTTTCCACCCCATGTTGTTTTCAAATACATTATTTTTAGTTTTTGTTTTGTTTTTGGTACCCTTATTGCCCATTTTCTCTCATGTTTATTCTAATACTTACAAAATTATGTTAATGTTTTCAACAATCTTTGATAATTGACTAATTTTTGCATATGTTTCAAGTTCTCAATTTTTTCTTCATCAAATTAAGTCATCTTGGTATCATATGTATCCTATTTATCATAGATCATATTATTGCTTTTGTATACTATCCTCTCATGTTCATACATTTTGGGGTGAGATCTTTCACTATCCTCTTGTGATTTCTCCTTTGATTTATTTACCTTTTCCTTTCCTTTCTCAATCTTGACTCCACTTCGAGTGGTTACCACAACCCATCATTTTGAATCTTATGATTTTTTATCACTTATGTTATATATTATCACACGTATTATATACAACTTTTTTATTATTATATATCTATTATATTATCTATTCTCTCTTATCTTCTTATAACAATGTGGTATAAATACTGAATAGATACATTTTACAATAAAATAGTCATATCTTTGTAGGACATGCATTTTATACACATTAATATATTATAATACAAAATATTAACAAGCCTTACTACATTTCTCAAGTCAGTATAAGCCTCTGTTCCATGATCCTGGAGATATAATATGTTTTTTTAGTATATATGGTGATTCTTTGTGAGTTTATATTCTGTTAAAGAATCCTTCTAGCATTTTACCAACTTTTATAACTTTTTTCATTCATGATACAACTATAAACAATCCTAATATGTAAAATACAAACAAATTATTCACTATAGTGTTAAAAGTCTAAAAAAATTAGGGGATAACACTATGAACAACAAGAAACTTATAATTCTAATACAAAATTTTGAAGCATCCTTGCTTGACTTACTTAGTTAGATTTATAGGATGGTACTACTATTTTTTTTTAAACTTATTTTTGTTGAATAATTTATCCTTCAAAAATTATTTATCATATTTCCTTACCATTGCTTTGAAGGTTGTCTCTTAGTTTTGTAATATGGCCTTGGCATCCATGATATTATATTTCAATTCAATATTTTCCTTGGTGTCCTTAACCACATCCCTTGGGGCTAGTGAAACTTCAAATATTTCATAGTATGCCTTGTGACATGTTATCTGAATATCCAATTTTTCCATTTGAATACTTAGTAGTGTCCAATAGTCCTCCATTTATTCAAAAATAAGTATTATTTGGGATTTATTCTAATTATATTCTTTCTATATGGAAATCTATTTTTCACTATCTTTTGAAGGGATATATTAACATCTATTGGTGTAGTATTTTTCCCACTTTTTGTTTTACCTACATGGTTATTAGTTAGTTTGCTTGGGGTTGTTAAACTAATTAAGGGAAATACATTTTTATGTATTTTCTAATTGTGAATTTAATTTTTACCTTTATGATGACCTAATATCTCATTATATAATGTACCTCATTTGTACTTTTTAGATAATCAATTAATAAAGCTTTTTTTGCTTTGCATCTTATTTTCACCTAATCTTAGGGTTTTGTGTAATATGTGACATTTATAAATGCTGGATTCATTTGATATGTTATCATATTTTTGATCTAACATCCATTTTGGCATTTCTAAAATTCTTGATGAGATATTTCATGCATGAATTCCTGGTAGCTTTCTTGATTTTTTTATTTTCTAAGTTTGGTGGGATTTCAAGAAAATCTATGCAAACTATACAACCAAAGTCTCTTATCACAAAATAGATAGTGCCATTAGATTTGAAAGATGACAAAATCTTTAAATTAATTGTAAACATAACCCAGATTATTAATAGTGATTTTAACCATTTTTGGAGGTTTTTAAGGCTTTTTCGATGGTTTCAAACATTTATGTACAATGGGATTCTCATATCATTGAATAATTTATGGGGTTTTCTAGTTTTTTATGTTCTCAAATGGGTCTTTTTTAGTTTTTGAGGATTCATACCAAATGCATATATTTATGGGTTTTTCAACTTTAGTATAATTTCTAACCCTTATAGGTAATTTTGGTAGTTTCCCAGGTTTGTCAGAATTTTGGTAATAAAAAAATAGACTTCAATGGAAATTTGGAGATCATAGTACATATGATATTCAAATGAATTTTTACTGTGGATAGCCATTGAGACTCAACACCTGCATGAGTAGCTATCAAAACCTGACACCTACCTAAGTAGCCATCAGAACCTGACACCTACCAGAGCAACTAGTGAAACCTAATATTGTGCTTGGCACACTATCAAATCCTAACGAGTGCACAAATACATCCTAGACTCTAGCCACTACAAAATCAACCCAAAAATCTGATCCTCATGTAGGGATGCACCATAGACTTTGACCAATGTAAAAACATGCAACTCATCCAAAATAGGTGTTATATCCTAATCATATAGGAAATAAGTCCATGTTCACTTCCAACCCAAAAGTGCTTAACTTTTTCTCTATGTAGGAATAAGTTTTTTGTGAAAATTAAGTTACAATGTTTTTAAATATTTTACTCCAAAGGGCCTCAAGATTTATTTTGGGAAGTAGATTCAAAACATTTCCACCACTATTTTCCACTAAAATTTTCACGTGGGTGGATTTTTTAACACACATAAATTTTGATTAGTATCTCATATTTGAGTGTCTTCTTCTTTAAAATTATTTGTTTATTCATTCTCTATGTGTTGGTGGTAATATTTAACTCACTAAAATTCTCTTCAAACCAACTATTTTACACTTTTGGATGTATTATTAGTTGAACCTGACATCCCTCCAGTTTCATCATACTTACACATAAATTTCTCAAGACACATTCTTAACTATGCCTGATGTTTATATTACTATGTTAATATTTGTAAATTTAAAGGGGGTTACTATTATAGTTTTAATGGGGTACTATGTAGTGCTTTGAATTTATTTTTCTACATTTTGTTTTTACCTCTTTCAATATATTTTCCATCAAAGCTATGGATTCAAGTCCAATAAGTTTGTTCCCATATTTTGATTATCAAAAATATAAATCTAGAATGGAAATCATTTTTTTAAATATAAGGGTTACCATCAAATTATAATGGGCACTGAGACTAAACCTTCAGTAGTGAGAGTGAAAATTAAAAGGTTTAACCATTGTGATAAATTCCATGTATTACTATGTTTTTCCATTTCTCCTAATCTACTCTTTCACATATAATTTGTCAAAACACATAGTCAAGTGTAGAACATTTTGGGAATGCTCTTCACAAAGTAGGAAGTGATATGCTTTGGAGAATAAGACTATTAGTTAGAGATCAGATGACTATGACACCCTACAAGACTTTTTCACCAAGTTTAAACTTCTAAGATAGTTGAAAGAATGTGGAATTGACGATAAATATGAACAAATTGTTCTATCATTACTCTTCAAATTAGGTTCAGAGTATTATGTATTTATGTCCACTTTCCATGCCATAAAATGTGCTATTGGATCCACCTAGAAGATTCCTTATTTAGATACCTTTATTATTGACTATATTTGGGAGAAAGATAAGTTTATATAAATTTCCACAATGAATTCCTCAAAATATCATGCACTTTTTGCTAAGAAAGAGAAGGATCCAAAAAACAAAGAGAATAAAAAAATAAAAAGGATCAATAGAAAAATGCAAATCTTCCCACCTATAGATGAAACAAAGGGACCTATTCTTCCAATGTTAAGCCTAATAAAGATGGGATAAAATTTGGGTCTTTATTAAGAAAGCATTATGAAAATGTTTGAAAAATTAGATTGAATAACTGACTAAGATGCTTGATAAGCATAATATCAGTTTCCCTGATTCTACCAATCAGAGTTCATCAACCCATTAATCCTATAATGTATATGACCATGGTAAAGAAAAGGAAAAATATAATAGCAAGGGGAAAGAAAAGGGAAAAGTCCTAGTTCATATTGTACCTCTAACTCCTACATGAGTCATTGACTCTAGTGCTTCACATCACATGGTCTCTTCACACATAGAGTTTAGTTTATTATAACCATATGACATACCCTCCATACAAATGGGTGATAACACTTCTAAAAATTTGTTGTTGAAGCGAGTGGTGTAAAATTCAATAATTTTTTTAATTATTACCTTGATTTAAACTAATCTCTTATCAATTTAATAGATCACTCACCTTGGAACATGCATACAAGTTAAGGTCACTCTAGATTCAATGTATGTTATAAAGCTTCATAATGATACTATATTGGAAATGGGAATGTTTAATAATTAGAATAAATTATATAACTTATCCCACTTTCCTCTTAAATTTCATTTAAATTCTTCTTATTTGGACTCACTTGAACTTCTGATATTGATGACTCTTCTTTTAACACAAATGACTACATAAGTGATGGGGACACATATCCACCATATCCTTGTAACCTTCAATATGTTGAGGAATTACTTCTTAATTAACCTAAATTTAGTCTAATTTAGACATTACAAGGTTTAGGTATATTGATCCAAGGCATATCAGATATCAGGTAGTGTACTCCATATTTATAGGGAATTCCATAGTCCTTATCCTCTACTCCTACTGCACCTTCTTTGCTTAGAGTAGTTGGCCCTCCTATATTTCATGATGAGAAAAATTCATTGTATAGGAATCACACCTTGGTTTAAGATCCATCTAGAACTTGGTGAACACATTCACTATTACAAGGTGATACACTCTTCACTGCATCTACTTCTGATCCAAAATCACTTCCCAGAACTCCATTGTAGGATACTATATGGCTACAGGTAGTTGTAGACTTTGATGGGGATTTTCATCCCTTATCTTATTTACTCTCTTTTGGAGAGGAGTTTTTTACTACAAGTTTTCTCATTTTCTCTAATTTATGGGAGTTGCATTATGTTTGGGTACTTCATCAAGCCTAGTTTTCAAGACCCAATTTTCTTATCCACCTAAGCTACACTTTAGGGGGTTGTTAATGTATGATTTTTAACACTTTTGGTTTTTACTACATGATTTTTAATTAGATTACTTAGGGTTGTTAAGGTCATTAGGGGAAATAAACTTTATGTTTTCTAATTGTGAGTTGAGTTTTTACCTTTATGGTGACATAATATCTCACTATGTAATATACCTCATTTGTACTTTTTGGTTAATTAATTAATAAATCTCAATTTTGATTTTCATATTGCTTTCACTAAATCTTAGGATTTTATATAATCTATGACATTTAAAAATCTTGGAGTTATCTGACATAATCAAAGCTAGTGGACATAATGTTAAACTAACTCTCTATATACTCCAATTATTTCTTTTGGTCTTGAGTACACAAGGGTTAGCTTATATAATATGTAAAGTATGCAGTTTCATCCTCCATAACCTTCCATAACTTATCTAGTTTACTCTTTATATTCCTTCTTACTTTATTAGTATTTTCCTAAGATTGGAGCTAAGATTTGTTCCTAATTCTTTTATATAGCCTCTAATTTGTTTAGACTTAACCCACTTTGAATTATAAGTGATTGATAAAATTCTCCATTATCTCTTTTAAATGTTGTTCTATTAGCCATGTTGAATTTGGATCATATTATGTCCTAGTGGTGGTTAAGGCCATGAAATACCTTTTAGTTCATTTCTACAAATTCACACACCTCATCATCCAATCTCTCTTGGCTCTCTAAATTAATGTCTCCCCAACTGACTATTTTATATTGGTTTTTAATTCTATAGGTATACCACAACTACTCCTATTATGGACTGTAGGAAGCTAGATGGTACCACTATAGTGGAGGTCACTTGTTATGTTAAGATAACTCTAATTTGTTTCTCCTCAGGGGTCCATGTGTGTGGAGAAATTACTTTGTATGGTTCTTATCTCCCTTAGAGAAATTTTCTCTTGTCCCTTACTTCTTTTTCTTGTGTTTGGGAAGCTCCTAAATGGACCTCTTCTTTTTTTTCCTCTTTAAATATTTTCTTGAATTTCATTTTTTCCCTCCTTTTGCTTCTTATAATTTTATTCCCCCCTTATTTTATTTTCTTTTTCCTCCATCCTTTGATTTCCCTCTTCCTTTCTATTTTATTTTCTACTTCCTCATTTCTTTCCTCCTTTGCTCCCATTTCTTCTTCTTGTTTTTTTTGCTTCTTACTTTTATTTTCGCTATACCTTGGATTTCTCTCTTGCCATATTTTCCTTCACTATTTCTTATGATTCTTATTTTTTTATAACTTCTCTCTTTCCAATATTTTTATTTCTACTATTGCTTATTCTTGATTTTTACTTTTATTCTTTCTCTCATTTTGTTTCTTATTTATTGAAGATCTATTGAGCCTACTTGGTATCAAGATATAAAATATAATATATTTTTATTTTCTCATCCTAAAAATATTTTTCCAATACTTTTATTTGTTCAACGGTGAATTTTCCATCATACTTAAATCCTAAAGTTATTTTCATTTTTATAGTGTTTTTGTTACTATATTAGTGTTTTAATTTATTCTTAATTATATCTTATTAACTTTTATGTAGTCTTACTTTTTCCTTAAAGGAAATTTTTTTCCCACCATCACTTTTTTTAATATTATTTCTTGGTATATCTTGGAGGTATATTTTGCTTCCCTAGTCTTCTATTCAGTGTTTATGATTACTTATTATAGGCTAGGTTGTAATCCCCCTATCATGTCATCCATATAAAATGAAATTATATCCACATAATCCATTAATGGTTATATGATTTTTTATGAACATCAATGTCTACAAAATTATGCATTTTACCTATTATAGACACACTGCATTTTATTTTTAAATTTTTCTATGAGTGTTTCCACATCAATTATCTAATATATAGAGGTATTTTATCCTCTCATCTACCATAGTCCTTTTTTTGTCCTTATGAAGATTTGGACTCTAAATAAGTAAACACTGTTTATCTACTTATTACTTCTCAAGTTTTTTATTTTTGTTTATTTTTTCTCTATATTTATCTAGGGTGATGGGATTTTATTCATTTTTATGACACTAATTTTCAACAAAATCCATCATGTATCCACCATAGATGAAGTAGTGGAAGCCTCTAGTTCTTATTTTGTTTTAATTATTAATTTTTTGCATTTGGATGTTCCTTTCCTTGGACTTAATTGTTTCCCCCTCAAATAATAGGTTGAATTCCCCTTTTTGGAAATTTCCTCTTCTTTTAGGACCCTCTCTATAATATAATCCTTGAATGCAAATATAAAAAGACCTCCTCATGTTTTTTTTTTTTTTTAAAATTTTGGGTCTCATGTCAGAATATAATTAAGTAACCATGTTGATATACATACTATGGGCCCTATTTGGGATGATACTAGAATTTGGGTTTCACCTTGACATTTAACCATAATTAGAAGTTTTGATATGATGTGTTAACCTCATATAGGGTTTGAGATCTAGTAGCTTACATGTATAATTATCTCACAAAAAAATTGGGATACTCTTGATCAAATAGTAATCCCCTAAATCCTACAATCATAGTCTCTAATTGTTCATCAATTATTTCACATGTGTAGACACCCAAATTAGGTAAAATCCTATTTTAAAAAATAAATCTTCTATAAATCTACACATAGATTATTGATTATTAAAAAACTACTTATTGGAATATTTTTTTTTACTTTAGGGACTTTTCATATTTGTTACATATTATCATGTAGTCACACATTCAATTTTATTTATCTATTTAATATGATCATGAGGATTCTTGGTCCTTTATTTAGTTATATTTATCTTTTATAATTTATAGACAAGTCCACATTTTTAAGAGAGATTTGTACTCATAGACTGTTCGTAAAGTGTAGACATGACCAAGTATAAATTTCAGAGTATTTTGGGTCATGGTTCATATTGGGTCTTTTATTTTGCATGTTTGAGTTTTCTTGGGTTAGATTTTGTGTACCAAATAGGTATCTTAATTAAATACACACACACACACACACAAATACTATAAATAATTTTATTATGGAACTATATATTTATAATATCTAGACAAATATTTATATTTTTCACTAACAAAATTTATAGATCTATATTTGAAGTTTCCAAAGGCTAAACTAACATTTGCATGTTTGCATTAAGGGTAAAATAAGAGAAGGAGCATATAGACTTGAAATCACAAATTTACATATATAGATTAACTATATAACTACATATTATTCTGATCCCTATCTAAGTATTGAAACTGTAGTGAAAAAATGGTCAATCAATGGGGATTGGCCATGGATAGACTAGCTCAATCCATATCACTCAACACCCCTATATTTTATATCCAATAAGTTTGTGTAGAATCTAGGGTTTTATATTATAGATATAATTGAAAAAATTCTAAGACTATCAATACCTCATTCCTCTCATTAGATACAAGAATTGGTGGTCGATAAATTATATTTTCATCATTTTCTTAGTGGAAAAATTTATAGCTAACAAATAGGCCACACTACATGGTTATCATAGCAGTGTAAACTTGTGTAGATATAGTTAAACTCTCTATTCTCTAACTAAGCTATCATAGTGTTAATTTATCATGTTGTCCATAGTTAGATACCTAATATAATCAAATAGAAATAATAAAATATAAGTATCTTATTATTGGTTATAATTACTATATTTAGCATTTGCCACTTTTCAATTAATTCTAATTTACATTCATATTTATGCTTAAATACCATATATTACAATTTCAATTATTTTTTAATGTCTTATGCCTAATAAATAATATTAAATAAAAATTAGGGTAAAACATATTAGTGAGCCCATTTTTTTAATTGAACATTAATTTTATGAATTTTGTCCTAGGGTTTTAGTTGAATTCATGATTTACATTCACTAAAGATAAATATGATCATCCTTTCAAGAAATTGATTGAGGTGATAATCAATGATTTCTATATGATATAGGGGTTTCTAATCAAATTCTTGATTTTCATGCACAAACATATTTTCTTTTGTTGGATTTAAATTTAGTTTATTTCTTATTCTTTCTTTCTAGAACTATATAAAGATGTTAGTGTACATATACCTCAAAATTATATCGGAAGTGCATACGGTTTTATTTTCAGCCATAGAAAGCCTCTAACCTTTGGTTTTTTAGTGAATTAGTAAGTGATTACCCCTAGGAAGTTAATCTCAATGTATCTCATAGATGGGATAGTGTACCTACATTACAATGAAATCCTCCATAGTCAATTCCCATTTTGGGCCTTGTTCACTATTTACAATTGAGATCAGTATATCTAAGATGAATCAAACATACCTAGCCTAGTTACACTTATTGAATCCTTTCTTTATTTATATGTTAGCTTTTTTTTGTAGTAGTCTTGGTGTTCATAATATTTACTTTATTTGGGTTTGAAAAGTATAAAATTGATTCTAAATTCTAAACCCCTTATGTTGATCATCTTAAGGATTTCCTCCTTTGTAATAATGATGTATCTTATGATTATGATAATGAATGGAATAACAATCACAATTGTATAATTATTGATGCTACGTATATCAGCGATGAACATGGATGTAGTATAAATGATTATGATTATCATTATGAAAATAAAGAGGATTAGTACAATAGTAAAGATTATAATAAAGAAGAAAATGAGCACACTAATTCTAAAATTGAAGATAAAAAATCCCCTATTCTTCCTTGCATTCCTCTTTTCATCATAAATTATAACAAAAAGAATATAGTAATAATGAATATCTTAGTTACTTTAATATGTCACATGGGTTAAAATGTGAAGAATCATCCTCTAATACACCATGTCTCTCTTTAAATTTTTACCTTGCACTTCACCTTATCAACCATTTAAAAATAAAAATGCAAATGCAATGCTTAGAGAATATAAATGATACCATTGAATATGATAGTTTCCTTGACTAGAAATGAAAAAGGTTCCAAATATAGTGTTATCTCCTCTCTTTCCTTAGAAAATGTAAATTTTTCACATACACATGAAATTTCTCCTTCCATTAAAATAATAAATACTGTTGTAGATATACATTATACTTCCTCCCCTTTTCATTAAAACATCACAAAGTGAGAAAAAATCATGATTCTTCTAAAACAACATGTCATATTATTTCATTTTCAAAACCATGTGCAGTTGTACCTTTGCATCATATTGTTGTCAAGCCAAAATATGACACAATTTGTTTACAATCAAAATGTTATATTATTAGGGTAATTAATTCACCATTATAAATAAATGAGAATTATTTTATTACTCATTAGTTTTTAATAAATAAATTATGTGAAAAAATTATATTCACCATAGAAAATTGTAAGTATGTTAATATGGGAAAATAAATCTCCTGTGTAATATTTGGGAGATAGGTTATTGACAGAATAATCTATATTTTATATTGTTGATACTCCCATATGATTTTGGGAGTATGTTTGTTGTAACTAATTTTATATTATGAGTATGATTATGTGTATAAATTAAAAAATACTATAATCATTTTATAGTTAAATGAATAAATTATTATGTATCTTCTATATCTAGTGTTAGAGCTTCTAAATGATCTCAAACACTATAAGGAGAAGATTGAGAACTCCCACATGTTTGAAGAAGATGAAGAGAATAAATAAAGAGGCAAAAGGATTTAAAAGCATTTTAATTTGTCTTTTATTTTATTCATGCATCCATATTCACTTTGAGTAGCCTGTATAATGCCAAGAGGAGGAGCAATTGTCTAGAGGAAAAGGCATCTTAATCTGCAAGTATTTTTTGATTTGATTAAAAAAATCAACAACAAAAATACTGTGTCAAATCTCCATTTTCAAGAAGCAACAATGTAGATATATTAACTGGGTCAGATTTATAGAAGTCCTATGTGGAGGTGACCTACTATGTTTTTTATAGCCTAGAGTTGATTTTTATGGCTTGATGCAAACAAGTTGAATGCCTTGCTGGCCATTATTTCAACCAATCACAAAAATGCATGTTTTAAACAATAGTATACAAAGCTTGGTGTCTTTATTTTTGCTTTTAGTTCATAAAACAAAAGAAATCATTTAGTTTATGAGCTTTAAAAGTCTATAAAGGAGCCAATTAGTCTTTCTTTGCTCAAAATTGCCATCCATGTCAAGATCCACATTCCATAAGAGCACACATGATTACCTTTATATAAGAAACTAAACACAAAATTAAACCAGAATTAACAAGTAACTAGAATTTAGAAACAACACAGAATATGAGAGACAATACAATCTTGTATTAATACTCTTCCAGAAGGAAATACAATGAAGAAGTGCCACACTCTTCTTCCCACACCTATAGGGCTCCCACACCTCTAGGGCATACAAATATTCTCCCTCAAGAGTTCACTCTCTCAATTACGGTCACAACAAACAACTCAAACACAAAGTTGTTGTTCACCTCCACCAGTCAGTATCAATACTACCAGTACACCAACCAGTAAGTGACAATTGGTTCTCACCATAGTTGCCTACTTCCAATCCACTGAGTATACACACATACTCAAAGTTTGAGTACACCACGTACTCCAAGTAGATCTCACCTGATCTTGCTACCTGTTGTGTTGCTAATCTCCCTGATCTTGTTGCCACCTATAGATTAACTTGGTTTTGCACACCTGCAAACCTAGATCTCTCTCACACACACACCTACAGATCAATCGACCTTACTTACACATGTAGATCTCACCTAATCTTGTTATATCGTAGATTAACCTGGCCTTGCACACCTATCGACCTAGATCTTACACACCTAGAAGAACCCTTGTCCTTGCCTCACCAAGTCCTTATGATTCTTCCTTAGATAGAACCCTTCTAATTCTACTCTTTAGATTCTATAAATTACAATACAGCCCATGGGTCTCTTAAATAGATCCCATACAAACAATAATTAGACTTTCCAATTACAATAATTAGAAACATAGCTCAAGACTAAAATTAGTCTTTACATGCAAACTAACCATTTAAAAAACTAACTATTCATGCAAAAAATAGTTCTAGAATGCACAGGTGACTGACGTCAGTCCCTATCTGTCTGGAGGTGACCGACGTCGGCCAACTCCTGACCAATGTTAGTTTCCCTATGCACTGAATATGATTGACATCAATTGGCCTGACTGACATCAGTTGCTTTCGCACTCAACAACCTCTTCCATTCCTCCATTTGCATTATTGAAGCTTTTAGCTCCACAACCTAACAATCTCCCACTTGGAGATAAATAGCTACACCTATACTTGTACGTGTACATCATCTAATTTTGTTTCCTAGCTTGTATCCCTCTTCAAGTTCAATCTTGAAGACCAACCACCACACAACTTGTGGTGCTACTCCTATCATCTAAGTAGCCTACCACATTCAAATCTACACACCCATGTAGAGAAGTGCTTGACCCTGCATAGCAAGAATCCCTACTGCTGGTCCCTCTCAGATACCTGAGAATCCACTAAACTGCTTTCCAATGTTTCTTTCCTAGATTGGCTACAAACTTGCTAACATCTCCCACTACTTGGGCAACCTTAGGTCTAGTACACATGTACTTAACCTCATCATGTGATTAGGGACATTGTTCTGTGAACTATCCATCCATAGGTGTGCTAACCAGTTTTGCATATTGCATCTTGAACCTCGCCACTACCTTATTCACACAATCATCCTGAGACAACATCAACCTATGATCTTCCCTATCTCTAGGAATACTCATGCCAAAGAATTTTGCTCTTAAATCCTTCTTGGCACACCTCTAAGCTACCTTTACCTTTAGCTCAGAAAAACCTTGCATGTGTGACCCTGCAACAAGAAAACACACTACATACAGTAACATGATAATGTTGCAATCATTATCCAACCTGATAAAGTAAACACAGTGATTACATTGACATTGACTAAAGCCATGCTTTGTCATACACCTGTCAAACCTGTACCACTGTCCTGGAGCTTTCTCAAGACCATATGACCTAGTCTTTCATCTCACGTGTGTATTCTCTCTCTTCTTTAACCAAAGAATCCATTCATCTTTAAGTGCTTTTATCTCAATTGGCAACTCTACCAAATCTCCCATTTGGTTCTCTTCCAAAGAATTCATGCCATGCTCCCACTATTTCTTGGATTCTACCTACTCTGCTTCTTTAAAACTTCCTAGTTCTTGACCATCAGTGAGCAACAAGTATTATAAAGAAGAGGAATAATGAATTTGAGGCTTACTTACCCTTTCAATCCTCCATATGGGCATTTAGGACTCCTTGATAGCTTGTTGTCCACCCAAAATCCATCTCAGTGATTGATGTCAGTCACCACCTAGTCTGCACCTAATTGACGTCAGTTTCATGTAACTGACCTAACTACCAATGCCGGTTCCTTGACCGATGTCGATGTCCTCTTGGTCACCGATGTCAGTTCCCTAACTGACGCTGGTTTCCCCCTGCCCGACACCACTGACTCTGGTCTGCACATGACCGACATTGGTACCTACCTATTTGACGTCAATTCCACCTGACCAACATCGATAATTGTGTTTTCTCATGAGTGATGACTTTTTACCTGTGAGCTCACTTTGGATCAACACCCTGTCTAAACTACCCTGTAGAGAGATATTTAGCCCCTATGACTGATCTCTGTCCATCATCTCCTCCATGAAAACCAAGGTTTTTTAGTTCTTAATTTTGTCAAAGACATCTGACTTCCTCTTAAGAACATGGATCTCCTTCTTATTCATGTTACCAAGCCTACAAAGCCACATCTTTGCAAAAGAAGGAGAATCAGTAATACAAGTAGGTAGATAAAGAGTACCTACTTTCTTACCACATGCTAATTCAAGTGCATCCACTGTGAGAGTTACTATGCATCCCTCATCACCCAACTTTCCTGAGATTAGACTCCTCTTCAAGACTGGGACCTGCATGACATCCTGCAACACCCATGTGTTGGCCATCTAGAATTTCAACTGCACTTCAAGCCCTTTGCCAACAATTTGACAAGGCTCACCAACCCCTAAATAAATCTTTCTAAAGTCTCCAAAGACATTAACATGGAAAAATACTCTATTTTAGGTTGTATGGAAAGAGGCAAAAAAATCTATAATCCAAGATTCTACTTTATCCAAGGAACATACCAGAGCATCCTATGCAACAACACCTGCAACATCTGCTTCTTTATTTCCTTCATTCCGATCTTCTACCAACCAACAATCTTTCTTTACCTACTCTTTCTTTCCATAATTACATAATTGATTATTCTTGCCATTGAATTTCTCCATTCTTAGCTTACTTTCTTCTGCCATTGCTATACTCCCACTCCAACAAAAACCCCTGTGAGTGACCTATAATCAAAAAACACTTAACACACTCTAAAACCAAGGTGTTAGTGACCAAGCTCTACCACTTGGTGATCCTAGCTCTGATACCAACTGTCAGGATCCACGCTCCATAAGAGCACACATGATTACCTTTGTATAAGCAACTAAACATGAAATTAAACCAGAATTAACAAGTAACTAGAATTTAGAAACAACACAGAATATGAGAGACAATACAATCTTGTATTAATACTCTTCCAGAAGGAAATACAATGAAGAAGTGCCACACTCTTCTTCCCACACCTCTAGGGCTCCCACACCTCTAGGGCGTACAGATATTCTCCCTCAAGAGTTCACTCTCTCAATTACAGTCACAACAAACAACTCAAACACAGAGTTGTTCACCTCCACCAGTCAGTATCAATACTGCCAGTACACCAACCAGTAAGTGACAACCGGTTCTCACCGTAGTTGCATACTTCCAGTCCATCGAGTATACACACATACTCCAAGTCTGAGTACACCACATACTCCAAGTAGATCTCACCTGATCTTACTACCTATTGTGTTGTTGATCTCCCTGATCTTGCTGCCACCTATAAATCAACCTAGTTTTGCACACCTGCAAACCTAGATCTCGCACACACACACACACACACACACACTTGTAGATCAACTGACCTTACACATGTAGATCTCACCTAATCTTGGTATACCATAGATCAACCTGGCCTTGCACACCTATCAACCTAGATCTTACACACCTGAAAGAACCCTTGTCCTTGCCTCACCAAGTCCTTATGATTCTCCCTTGGATAGAACCCTTCTAATTCTACTCTTCAGATTCTAAAAATTACAATACATCCCATGGGTCTCTTAAATAGATCCCATACAAACAATAATTAGACTTTCTAATTACAATAATTAGAAACACAACTCAAGACTAAAATTAGTCTTTACATGTAAATTAGTCATTCAACAAACTAACTATTCATGCAACAAATAGTTCTGGAATGCACAAGCGATCGACGTCAGTCCCTGTCTATCTAGAGGTGACCGATGTCAGCTGACTCCTTACCAATGTCAGTTTCCTTGTGCACTGAATATGACCAACGTCGGTTGGCCTGACTGATGTCAGTTGCTTTAGCACTCAGCAACCTCCTCCATTCCTCTATTTGCATCAGTGAAGCTTTTAGCTCCACAAACTAACAATCCAGAATTTTCATTTGTTTCATATTTATTCAAAACCACCCTTTACCACCTCAAAAGTACCTTAAAAAATTTATTTTGAATCAATTCTATTAAAAACATCTCATTTGGCAAACCTATGGTATTGGTTAGGGAGTGGTTTTACTTCAAAATCAAAATTTGTGAGAAGTCAAATATAAATTTTGTATTATTTAGATTAGTCATCATACATAAGTGATTTGATGGGTATATTTTATAATAGAGTAGAGGTGGGAGTTTCAATTCCCCCAAATCAACTACAAGTCATAAAAATCAACCTAACTGAACTTAAAACACATATATGATAACCCTTCATAATTGAATACTTAAATCTAAACCCTGTGAGAGGACCTAAGATTAAATGAATTAAAAATAGGTTTGGATAAATCAACTAACACACAAACCCTCACAAAATTCTACTGAGCATTTAAATATTGATTAATTTTGACAAACACACAAATTTGATTAACTAACTATTGTAACAAACTTGGATCATGCATTTACAAAGGAAGATTGTATAGTCTTACCAAAATTGGAGCATTTGATGAAGTTATGTCTAAAGGATTAAAAAAAGGGGCCCAAGGACATACAAACTATTATCAGAGGTTCTTGGATCACCAAAACTTGCTAATTATGGGGATAGTCAACTACGATATTGATAAATAACATATTAAGGGACCTTTTCTAGACCTATTCAAGGTTTATACAAAGAAATCGTAGGGTTTTATCATGATTTAAGGATGTATCATAGAGATTCTTGGTTTTAGAAACATAAATACACAAAAATAGAACTCATATTTGACAAATATAAAACATGGAATATTTCATAGCATGTCTAAGTACACTTATATTTTATATAAGAAACATGGAAACATTCAAGATAATAGTAGAGGACTTCTCCTTGAATCAATCAAAATACTTCATTGCATACTATCACATAAATTAACTCGTAGAATATTACAATACAAACTCAATTAACAAGTACTACATTAATCTCATAGCAAAGTAATTATAATGATAATAATTATGATAGCAAACAACCCTTTTCCATATATATGCATCCATAATATAACTTGAAGATGTTGTAGCTACAACTCCCTGTCTATTATGGGTAGCCATCTATGCCAGGTCACTTATAAATTACTATGTTATTTCTAACTCAAAATAAGCCAACTTCATTCCTATCTAACTAGCTAGTTAACTGGAAATGGAAGTTGTTACTATGCATGAAAGATATGTTTGGACATATTGAATAGTAATATATTTGAACATATGACATATATTCAAATATTTTATGTCTAAAACTTTCTTAGAGTTAAACTATTGTCTCATCCCAACATAAAATCATAGTAATTTATAATAGTTCCACAAAGATAGGACTCCCATGAGTCGTAGATTACCTAGGGTGTTGTTTACTAGTTTTCACACTATGTAGCCACCCTCATGGGTTTTTAACTAATTAGTGCCCTATGAATCACTATGTATCTATCCAAAAAAATATATAGTAGAAAAATGTCAAAATTATGATACCTACACGTAGTTTAGGAAGTGAGAGTAGTCGAGTCCAACTAGCCAAGGACAAAAAAAAAGGTGGTGGAGGAACCTTGCAATATTAAAGTTGGGCTTGTAATTTAGATGGCAGAATGAATTAAGGAGTATTAAGCATAGGCATAATCACATAATCAAAAGATGACAAGTCAAATTTAAAATCTTACCAATCTAATAGAATCTCGTAGATGAGATGAAGCAATGCTCATAGGAGACCTTGGGAAAGAAGTAAAGCTTAGAGTTCTTCATCCACATTGGTAGGAAAAGTAGTGCAGGCAATAAGAGTTTACTAAGCAATATATTGATGGAGGTCAATGAGTTTGTTAGTGTACTTCTAAAATTGAATACCAATAAAAATAATGCATTGGGTGTGCATTTTACACTCCTATAAATTCACCAACATGGTGTCCTTGGCAAAAGAAGAGGCTTGAAGTGTGATATCTAAGTAATATGTAGAAGTGGTTGGATTGAGGATGGTTACCTTGGCCATGGAAGATTTTGTGAATGTTAACTACGTGATAACCCAAATACTATCCAGATCTTACTTCTAGTCTAGTAGGTATTGGGCTACCTACATGGCCTATAAAGATGCACCATGGACAAACTTTTAATATTAATCCAATAACTCCAAAAGGAGTTTGGTATCATCTTTGATTCCCAAACCTTGGGTATGCAAACTTTGTAGTTGCTAAATATTTTGCCAATCTTGGGTCAACTATATAAGGAACAATGAAAGTTTACATGTAGAAGATATACTCTCCACATCTGGGACTTGTTTCACTAAGCTAGGGTAGGCATCTTTGTTGGATGGTGGAGCTTGATCTTATTTTTAATGCCTAGTTCCTGATAGGGGGTGTGGGGGCAATACCCCCCACTAGGGTTGACATGGGGGTTTATGGGGCTACCTATTTTGGATCTTCCCTAGTAGGGGTTCAAGGGCAACACCCCTGAAGAAAAAATTTGTTAAAAAATTACTATAAAATATTGTAATTTCATAGTAAATTTTGATCGTTCACTATTATATTGTAGATCTAACGATGGAAATTATGATTATGCATTTTTCCCCTATATGTAACTCTCCATTGATATGAGGTCATGGTAATTATGGTGGCATGTTGTATGTGAGTGAAGAGGATATTAAAATGGTCTATTTTAGGTTTTTTCCTTCATTTTTTGGACTGAATAATAAGGACTGGTTATTTTTGTGTGGACGTAACCCATATTGGGTGAACCATGTTAAATTTGTGCCTTTAGTGCATCGTGTTTTCTACATTTTATTTCCATATTTAATAAATTAATATTTCTTTGTGTTTTATATTCCTAACAACTAGTATTAGAGCTAAAGGTTTATTTGACAAATAAACTCATAGGAAAAGTGGGTTCCTAGTTTGAGTGGGACCAATGGTAGAAGAAGACATGTTTAAGGTTGAAAATTTTAATAGCCAAAATTACTAGCTATGGAAGATGCAAATGGAGGACTATTTACATCATAAGGATATTTTCCTACCATTACGTAGAATATCAAAGAAGCTGGCAACTATGAAGGATGAAGATTGGGAGGTTCTTGACAAAAAGGCACTAGGAACAAGATGGTTGTGCCTAGTAGCATTAGTGACCTTCAATATTTCAAAAGAAAAGACAATAGTAGATGTGATGAAGGCATTAGATAGAGTGTATGAAAAACCCTTAGCCTTCAACAAGGTATTTCTTATGAAGCATTTATTTACTTTAGAAATGTCAGAAGGTGGGTTTGTTGCTAATCATTTACATGAATTTAACATAGTCACAAATTATTTAATCTTTGTAGGAGTAAATTTTGATGATGAGGTTAGGGCTTTTTTGATTTTGTTCTCATTTCTATAAAGTTGGAATGGTTTGGTCATGGGTGTGAATAATTTTATCTCTTGTTCAAACACTTGAAAGTTTGATGATGTTATGGGTGTTACTATTAGTGAGGAAATGTGACAAAAAAACATAGGTGAGACATCAGGTAATGCTTTGACTATGGATAAAAAGGGAAGATAAAAGGATAGAGGAAAGGGCCTAAAGAATCACAGTAAGTATAAGAAGGGAAAATCTAAATCCAAAGGAATATTTGTGTGTTGGATTTGTGGGAAGAAAGGACACTTGAAGAAAGATTATTGGTTTCAAAAAGGAAAATAAGGAGATGGACAACAAGATAACAATCAGGAAGCAAATGTAGTAGGTGATGTGTTACACGATGCTTTAATCCTTTCTTTAGATAATATTAATGATTCTTGGGTGTTGGATTGAAGGGCTTCATTTCATGTTACACCCCATAAGAAATATTTTCAAGACTATGTTCAAGGTGATTTTGGACAAGTTTATTTGGGTGATGGTGAACCCTATAAAATTTTATGAAAGGGTAAGATATAGATAAAATTATAGAATGGAAAAAAATTGTTGCTAAAAAAGGTAAGGCATGTTTCTGAGTTAAGAAGAAATCTAATTTTAGTAGGGCAGTTGGGAAGTGAGGGTTGCATAATTACATTTGCAAAAAATTCATGGAAGGTCACTAAAGGATCACTAGTAATAGAAAAGAGAGAGAAGGTAGGTACATTATATTTATCTAATGATAATTTTGACTCTTCTATTGATTTAGATTTTATAGAAGTGGATAAAAAATTATGGCACCATAGACTTGGGCACATGAGTGAGAAGGGGATGCAAGTTCTCCACTCAAAGAATTTGTTACCAGATTTGAAGAAGGTGGATTTGGAATTCTATGCATGTTATGTATAGGAAAAATAGAAGAGAGTCAAATTTCTCAGAGTTGAGAAGACAAAGAAAGATGAAAAATTAGAGCTTGTGCTTGCAAATATATGGGGACTGACTCAGGTATCATCCCTTGGTGGCTCTTATTATTATGTTACTTTTATTAATGATGCAACTAGAAAAAATTGGGTTTATTGAATATGAAAAAAAATTGATGTTTTTGATACTTTTAAGAAATAGAAAGATTTGGTTGAGAATGATACAGGAAAATAGTTGTAGTGTGTCAAATCAAATAATGGAGGTGAATACTATAGCAAGGAATTTGATAATTATTTTTCATCACATGTGATTCATATAGAGAAGATGGTTCCAAAAACACCACAACAAAATAGTGTATCAGAACGGATGAATAGGACAATCATGGAGTGTGCAAGGAGTATGAGATTACATGCAAGGTTGCCCTTATAGTTTTGGGTAGATTCTATGGATACTATTGTTTACTTAATAAATAGAGAGCCTTCAAGTCTATTGGATGGTGACATTCTAGAAGAAGCATGGATAGGTAAAAAGGTAGATTATTCCTTCTTAAATACTTTAAGTTGTGAAGCATTTGTCCATATTAATAAATAAAATAGAGCCAATCTTGAATCAAAATCCAAGAAATGTACTTTTATTGGATATGGAGTTAATGATTTTGGTTACCATTTATGAGAAATTGAAAATCACAAAATCATTAAGAGTAGAGATGTGATCTTTAATGACAAGGTCATGTATAAAGATCAGTTGCAGGAAAAGAAATAAGAAAAGCCAAACATAGAATATGTAGTACTTGATGAAATCATAAGAAATGAAATTTTGAAAGTGCCAAAAAATTATAATGTGCAACAAATACAATAAAAAGTAATTCAAACTCTTGAAAGTGTAGTTAGAAGATCTACTAGAGTAATTTGACTCCCTAAATTATACTCTCCTTAACTTTATTATTGACTAATGGTGGTGAGCTAAAAAGCTATGAAAAAATATTGCAGGTAAAAACTAGAAAGAAGTGGGAGTAAGGCATGAAAGAGGAGATGGACTCCTTGGTACATAACCAAACTTGGTATTTGGTTTAGTTTTCTGTAGGTAAAAGAGCATTGTCAAATAAATGGGTTTATAGGTTGAAGGAAGAATATGGAGTAAAAAAAAGATACAAGGCCAGACTTATTTTAAAGGGGTTTGCACAAAAGAAAGGTATTGATTTTGATGAAATATTTTCTCCAATTGTAAAAATGACTTCCATAAGAATTATTTTAAGTTTGGTAGCAGTAGAAGATTTTCACCTTGAACAATTATATGTAAAGACTAATTTTCTTCATGATGATTTTGAGGAGGAAATATATATGGAGTAGCCATAAGGATATGAAGTAAAAGGTAAGGAGAAAATGGTGTGCAGGTTGAAGAAGAGTTTGTATGGTCTAAAAAAATATCCAATGTAGTGATATTTAAAATTTGACATGTTTATGAAAGAACAAGGTTACAGTATATGTCATTATAACCACTATGTCTATTTTAAGAGATCAGATAAGGGCAAATATATTATCTTATTATATGCAGATGACATGCTTGTTTTAGGGTCTAACATGAAAGATATAAATAATCTCAAAAGAAAATTAGAAAATTATTTTGCAATGAAGGATTTGGGTGCTATAATGAAAATCCCTAGTTTGAGAATAACAAGAGATAGGAAAAATAGAAAATTGCCATTGTCTCAAGAAGAGTATATCAAGAAGGTGTTAGTTAGGTTCAATATGTAAGATACAAAACTTCTAAGTACACCTTTGGGAGGGCACTTCAAATTAAGCAAGGAATAGTATCCTAAAATGTAGGAAAAAATAAATTACATGTCTAAAGTTACATATGCTTTAGAATTTGGAAGTTTAATGTATGTTATGGTGTGCATGAGACTAGATATTGCTCCTACAATGGGAGTTTTAAATAGGTTTATGAATAATCTAGGAAACGAGCACTGGGATGTAGTCAAGTAGATTCTTAGGTACTTGAGAGGGAACACTGATAGAAAATTATGTTATAAAGGTTTAGATGTTACCTTACAAGGACATGTTGATGCAGACATGGTTGGAGATGTAGATGGTAGGAGGAGCACCATAGGTTATGTATTTACTATTGGTAACATAACAACTAGTTAGATTTCAAAATTGTAGAAGATAGTTACTTTGTCAACTATAAAGGTAGAGTATGTTGCAGCTATATAAACTATCAAACAGATGATACGGATGCAATGATTCATAGAAGAGTTGAGTCATAAGTAGGAAGATTACAAGTTGTACAATGATAGTTAGAGTGTGATTAAACTAGCAAATAACTCAACACTTCACTCAAGAACCAAACATATACAACTCAAGTATCACTTCATTTAATCAATTTTGGAGGATGGTCACCTGAAGTTGGAAAAGATCCATACAAGTTAAAATCTTGTAGATATGCTAAAAAAAGTAGTCAAAAAAGAGAAGATGGAGAGTTGTTTAGATTTAATAGGTCTTTAGGGATAACAAATAAAATGAGAAATAAGTTAGGGTTAAAGTTCAAAGAAAAGTCCTAGGAAGAGTTGTAGTGGTGGATTTGCAACAATCAATGTCCAAGTGGAAGATTGTTGGATGGTGGATCTTGATCTTATTTTTAATGCCCAATTACTGATAGGGAGTGTGGGGGAGCCTAATCTTGTGGGGATTTTAAAGTAAAACTTCATTAAAAATGCACTATAAAATATGTTTGTATCTAGACCATTCACTATTAGGTTCTAGATCTAATGGTAGAAATTATGTTTTTGCATTTTTTCCCTATATGTAACCCTCCTTTGATATGAAGGAATGGTAATTATGATGGCACACTGTATGTGAGTGAAGAGGATATTATAGTGGTTGTATTTTAGGTTTTTCCCTTAATTTATTAGATTGAATAATAAGGACTGGTTGTTTCTATGTGGACATATCCCATATTAGGTGAATCATGTTAAATTTATGTCTTTATTGTGTTGTGTTTTTTTAATTTTATTTCTATCTTTAATTAATTAATATTGATTTGTGTTCTATATTTCTAAAAATCTTCAATGATTCAACAAGCCTAGCATATTTTATCTCATAGTCCTACATTCACTGATGTTAGCAAGGTAACTATGTTCTCCAGTGACGTAGAGTTTTTTGCAATGCTCTCTTGAAAGTCAATTGCACCTTCCAACTATGTGGCTAATGACAATTATAAAACATCTAATCATGTTTTTATGGTGGGTGTGTAAATATATAGATTATATATGGATGTCATTAAAAGTGCATACTATAAGGGTGATATTGGCAAGTAAAATGGTATGTGATGAGAGGAGGTCAGTAGAATATCCCATAACCAAAGACTTTGAGTGGGGAATTTGATAATAGGTAGAATAGGTAGTTGCTCTGCCATAAGCTTTAGTGGATTATGCTATGTTTTTTCTTCTCCTACTAGTTGCTGATGAGATCAAAATATGGCTCATTATTGATATGTTATTTCCTTCAAATCATCTCTCGAAGGATATTATCTTATACAAATCTTAGATTCTTAGATAGCTATTACATGGAAAATAGATATTTGTCTTATTTATATTAAACCAAAGACTAAATCTTTACTTTTTCATTAATGTCTAATACATAGCATGTTTTTGTGATATTTTATGTGAATAATGCTTAGGAAGAAGACACAAGTGATGTACAGTGAACATTCTATTTTGATCTCCATCCAACAGAACTACAGACTCTGCAGGCTTGTTTCTACAGACTCCACAGGCTTATTTCTATGGACTCTGCAGGTTTGTTTCTATGGACTCTACAGGCTTGTTTCTATGGACTCTATAGGCTTGTTTCTATGGAATTTGTAGGCTTGTTTTTATGGACTCTATAGGCTTGTTTCTATAGACTTCATAGGCTCATTTCTACGGACTCCATAGGGTCAATACTGAGAATTCTATAAGGACAACGAGAAGATGGAGACCAAATAGGATAAGAAAGAACCATTCTAGCTAGAATCAAATAAGAAAAATAACCACCTACTATTTTGAATGACTTGCTTTTGATAGATTTGTATATAATCAGATTTTAGGACTATTATAGGATAGGATATTTATTTCATCAAAATAATTGGATCTCTTGGAAATCCAATCTCCTATCTTTAGATGAAGGGATCGACCAGGAGACCTATTCTTTTACATCCTATTTTGAGTTCCTTGTATTAGTATAAAGTGTAAGACTTTTGATTATTAAAAAAAAAAAAAAGAAGAAGAAGATATAGAGAAAATAGAGGATCAATAATGAGATAAGCATACAGGTTTCAATTAGATTGTAATTATTTCATTTCTATGAATTAATACTTTAAGTTTCCAACACTGATTAACTTTGTTCTTGAGTCTAAGAGGAGCAAGGGCCCACTCTCCTTGGAACCAAGAACTGTGTACGGTATTTATGTTCTATTTTATTAGTTAGAATCTTGTTACTATTTGCATTTATTTATAAAAACATCAAAACAAATTCATAGTTTTAAAAGATCATTTTCTTATTTCATTTCTTTTTTATGCAAAGTATGTTTTCTTTTATAGCAAAAGTGTGAAGTAAATTTGTTTTTGTAAGTAGGAGTGTGAATTTACTTTCCCTACAAATGTAAAATAGGAGTGTGATCTTTTATTTACAACAAAAGAGTGGATTGATTTGATTTCTTTTTTTTTTAGAAAAAATGTGAATCAAGTAGTTTAGTCAAAGTTAGAATAGGATTAACAAGCACCCCCATAAGTAGACTTTTAGATCTACCATCTCATACCTTATTGCAGATAGCTTTGGACACCAGCCCTGATTTATAGGACACCAATTGAATATTGGTTAAATGAGGAGTTAGATGACACTCATCATTTTTGGCACCGTTGCCACAGAACATAAGGTGTTAGTAAGGTAATAATTATTGATCTAGAGTAAAAAATTTTGTAAAAATCATAAAAATCCCAAAAACAATTAATAAATTGATGTACCATCCTAGAGATTCTAAAGGATGATTTATTCCAAAGTTTCCATTGAGGACACAAGTGGACACTCCTTCAACATCTCTGAGTAGTGAAATAGAAGATACAAGTGAAACCTATTTGCAAGAATATTCTCAAATTGGGATACGAACCAGGCCATTACCACATGCAAGCCCCATAGGACAAATTCCTCAAGATCAATCTCTTATAGGAAGACATTATTTAGAGATTACCAAAGACTTAGAAGAAACATTTCAAAGATCCATAGCTGAAGAAAATTATGAGAACTTGGAACAACCTATAGCTGAGACCACAACCATTCAGTAGGAAGATCATCCTAACTTTGAAATATCATCAGAAGAAGAAATAGCTCTCCAATAAAATCAACAATTTGCACAACTAGGAAGGACTTTCTCATTTCCTATTGTTGTAGATCCTAATGATCAAACCTCCATGAAAAATATTTCACTATCCAATCTCTCAAATTTTTGGGAATGATCTATAGAAGATCTTGATCAATTCTTGTTTGAATTTAAGGTGCCATGTCAAACCTATGATTACATAAATGATAGCTAGAGATTAAAACTATTTCCCTCTACACTTAAAGATGCAGCTATGAGATGGTTCATGGGTTTTCCTAACAATTCTATTAGAACATGGGATGACATGGAAATATAATTCTTGAATAAATACCAAGATTACTGGTGAGTGCAAGAAAGAAAAGAGGATTTCTTTAAAATCAAACAGAATGAGGATGAATCTTTAGAAGATTATTTGGATAGATTCATGTTCACTCATAAAGAAGCAATTATCCACTCACTGAAGATGTTCAAAAATTATTTTTCTTGAAAGTATTGGATGAAAAAACTAGAGATGCCTTAAATTTGATGGGTAGAGGAGACATAAATAAGTTGGCTTTCAATCAAATTTATGAGCTTTGTACCAATTACTCTCGAACAAAATCTATAATTAGGAAAGGAAAGTTGGGGAAATCTAATGAATTGGGTAAATTAATGGAAGAATTTTCCAATCTCAAAATAGATATTTTGGTTACACTAAATAGTACTCTGAATGACCTTCAAGCTAAGGCAAATGCAACAAAGCCTTTAGCAATCTACTATCCTAAGTGCAGATAGAAACACGCCCTTAGAGACTGCCCCCTAGATAGAACCAATGTTTCATCATGTGGGATCTATGATGTAATAGATCATGATACCAAATATTGCACCCTTCTACCTATTTTAAAGAACCAAATGAAAACCCAAGTCCAGTCCACTGAAGAAGTAAATTATATTCAAAGACAAAACTTTGCCCCACAAAACTAGGCTCAAGGACAATTTAATGCAATAAATCTAGTTAATCCATGGATGGCACCATGGAATGTTTCAGTCCCTTCACCATTTTGGAATCAACCTCAAATTCCATCAATTCAAAATCCATGGGCAGGACAAGATTGGATGCCAACACCTCCATGGATGGTGCCACAACCATAGCAACAATGGGTACCATAGCAACATTGGATGCCATAGCCATACCAACAATGGAATCAGTAGTGAAACCCACAATCACAATTCACCCAACCAATAAGACCACTTCAATAGAAAACCATTATGCCACCCCCAATTATTTAGCAACAAGGATAAATTAATCAACCCTCAATGCCTACACAACTAATAGAAAATCCAAAAAATAAACAACCAGCACCTATTTATGTCAATGAATAGGAAGAAACAATCAATGTTGGAGTTATTGAGTGTTCAGACATACATTTGAGATCAGGAGAAACTATACAAAAACCTCTAGTACTCATTTTTGAGATACCTGATGAAAACAAAAAGATAGAATCATCTCAATTAAGCACTGGAGAAGCTAAAATCAAAATAAGCCCTGAAGTAAACAAAGGAAACACTACTACACCAGTAGTTCCTTTTTTTGAAAGATTAAGAAAAATTGATATCAAATCAAACTCAAACTTGGTCCATGAGTTGTAAAAGATCAATATTGAGGTACCCCTTCTACAAGATATTAGGGATATACTTGAATTAAATAAGATCATCAAAAACCTCTATATTAAGACACCCAGGAGGAAGGTAACATATCTTGGAACCATTCATGTTGATAAAAAAGTTTCTGATTTATTAGTAGGAAAATTATTAGTTCTAAAATATGTAGATCTGGGAAGCCCAGTGATCACAGTCACAATCAGAGGAAAATAAATTCCTAATGTCTTGGTAGATTTGGGAGCAGCAATCAATGTCATGACAATTGATACTCTCCATGCATTATCTCTTATGAAAATGCAACTTACAACTACCATTCTTCAAATGGCAGACCAATCGGTAACAAAACTAGAGGGAACCATAAAAAATGTTGAAGTATTAATAGAATCTTGGGAATATCTAGTAGGTTTCATAGTCTTGCAACCCAAAACAAAGAATCTAGTATATCTTATAATCCTATGTAGACCATGGATGGCTACTGTAGCAGCATTGATTGATTGCAGGTCAGGAGACATGACCATTTCCAATGGGTTAAAATCCAAATGCATCTCCTTGTATCCTCCTGCAAAACCATCAACAAATTACATACAAGATCTTTGGGTGGATGAATCAGACAACACATTAAACAACATTTCCTCCTTAGCCATGATCATAGTTAAAAAACACTTGGAAAAATTGAATGGAGACATATACCCAAAAATTAAGGACTATGCCAGTCTAGAAACTATGGACTCTGCCAATCTAAAAGCTATGGACTACCTTAGTTTAGGATTCTTGGGTCCGATGGAAAATTTTGAAACCTCCACTTCTACTTCTACTATTACTTATTCATCATATGATCATAGATTGATTCAAGAAAGTGTGTGGAAATTGGTAGAATAACAACAAACTCATTTCTTAGATGCATTTCATTGTTCTTTAGCAAGATTGATTCCTCGTGGAAAAGAGTTTATTGATAATGTAGCCATGTTTCATAAGCTATTTCCTCATCCATGTCCTCTAAACTCATTAATTAGTGAGTTTAAGCAAATAGAATCCAACTACCCAGGTACAAAACCAATCATGGTATTCCCTAGAAAAAATTTGAACATCAATAGTTGGTTAACAAATGAAGAGGAAGATCAACTCTTTGAAGTATTGGAAAGACATACCAAAGATTATTTTTAAAATTACACCAACATGAAAGGAATTCACCCCAGCATATGCACTCATCACATTTCCATAGAATCTGTCAAATCGGTCAGACAACCACAAAGAAGAATAAACCCAACACTAAAGGAAATAGTCAAAGCAAAAAAGCAAAAGTTGCTGGAAGTTGGGTTTATTTACCCCATCTCAAATAGCTAGTGGGTGTCACCTCTGGTAATTATGCCCAAGAAAAATAGAAATTTAAGAGTATGTGTGGATTATAGAGAATTGAACAAAGCAACATTAAGGGATTACTTTCCTTTACCTTTCATTGATCAAGTTATTTATAACTTGGCAAGAAAGAATTTTTTTTATTTTCTGGATGGGTTCAGTGGGTATAACCAGATAATGGTAGTCGCTAAAGATCAAGATAAAACCATATTTACCTACCCTTGGGGAACTTTTTCTTATTGAGTACTTCCATTTGGACTCCATAATACTCCAGCAACCTTTTAAAGATTAGTTTTGGCAATATTCTTTGACCTTACAAATGATTGTGTTGAGGTATATATGGATGATTTCATTGTTTATGGTGAAACTTATGAAGAAGCTCTTACCAACTTAGAAAGAGTATTGATTAGATGTGAGGAACATCAATTATCTTTGAGCCATGAGAAATGTTTGTTGATGATAGATGAAAGAATAGTCCTAGGACATCATATTTTTGCAAAAGGCATTCAAGTAGATCCAAAGAAAGTTGAAATAATTTCCAACTTACCCATTCCACAAACACAAACTAAAGTTAAGAATTTTTTGGGACATGCGGGTTACTACAGATGCTTCATAGATAAGTTTAGTCAAATAGTTGCCCCTATGTTTGCCTTGCTTACAAAAGATAGTACATTCAAATGGAATGATAGTTGGAAGAAGGCCTTTGAGATCATTAAAGCTAAACTTGTTACTGCTCCAATATTAAGAGGACCATATTGGACTAAGCCATTCCATATATACACAGATGCTTCCAATACAACACTAGGAGTAGTTCTTAGACAAAAGGATGAAGAAGGTTGTTATGATCCTGATGGGAAAATTTCACTAATGCCTCAAGGTTTTGGTGTAGTGGTTCATTACATGTGGTATCAGAGCCTCCACCCGAGTTCAAGTCATAAAGCGGGTGGCTACGTCAGCATGGTAGTGTTCATCTGGGTCTCATATATGCATGGAATCCTAGTGGTATAGGCGCAAATCCAGCCTAGAGTCTGGGCTTCAAAAGTGTGGTGGGATGTTATGATCTTCATGGGCAGATTTCACTAATGCCTCGAGGTTTTGGTGTAGCGGTTTGTTACAAAGGTAACATGTATGATATATATTATATTAGAAAAAACATGACACTTGTTGAAATAAATTACACCACAACTAAGAAGGAATTCTTAGCTGTAATTTATGCAATCAACAAATTTAGACACTACATAATAGGCTACAAGGTATTTGTCTATACAGACCATTCAGCTATTAGATATCTTACCAACAAACCAATTGTAGGAGGTAGGATTATTAGATGGCTATTGCTCTTACAAGAATTTGACGTTACTATTATAGACAAACCAGAGAAGTCTAATGTGGTTTTTGATTTCTTGTCAAGAATCAACACTATAGGTGAAGAAGAACCAGTGGAAGATGACTTTCTAGATGAACAATTATTCGCTATTTTAGCACAATCTCTATGGTTTGCTGATATAGCTAATTACCTCACCACAGGGAAGTTTCCTCTATACTTTTCACAAAAAGAAAAGAAACATTTAATTAAAGAAAGTTCTTCTTTTAAATGGATTAATGGAATGTTATTTAAACTTGCACTTGATCATGTGTTTCATAGGTGTGTGACAAATGGTGAAGCTTATGATATCATCAAAGCTTGTTATGATGAATCAGGAGGAGGCCATGACTTATCTCAAAGAACCATACATAAAATCTTGGGAGCAAGATATTATTGGCCTCATCTTCACCAGCAAGTAAAAAGATATGTCAGACATTGTGATGCTTGTCAGTGAATTGGACAGCCTACTCTTTCAATAGAGATGCCTCTGTACCCTCATCTTTAATTGATTTTAGAACTATTTGAGAAATGGGGAATTAATTTTATTGGTCCAGTAGATCCTCCTTCTAGAGGAAAAGAATATCTCCTAGTATGTACAGACTACGTGACCAAGTGGGCAAAAGTGGAAGCATTAACTCATGCAAGAGAGGAGATGGTATCTAATTTCTTATATTTCAAAATTATGCAAAGATTTGGTGCTCTAAGAGAGATAGTCTTAGATCAAGGACCGTAGTTCATGTCAAACATGATAAAGTATTTCATGCAAGTGTATCAAACTTAGCACAGAAAAACATCTCCATACCATCCACAAGTGAATGGACAAGTTGAAGTCACCAACAGAGAACTGAAAACTATTTTAACCAAGGTTGTTAATTTTAGCAAAAAGGATTGGGCAGATAAGGTACCAGAAGTTGTTTGGGACTATAATACTAATTGGAAAATAACAACTAGATTTTCACCTTATGAATTGGTTTATGGTAAGAAGCCTTTATTCTCTATTGAATTTGAATTATAAACTTTGAAAACAACTGTAGAAGTAGAAATTGAGTTAGAATAAATATAGAAAGAAAGACTCCTATAGCTTAATCAACTTGATGGAATAAGGATGGAAGCACTACAAAGAACTAAACTGGTACAACATCAAAAAAAAGTTTGGCATGATGCACAAATCAAGTAACAGAAGTTTCAGAAAGGAGATTGGGCACTATTGTTTGATTCTAAATTTCAACAGTTCAAAGGAAAACTACAAACAAGATGGTTGGGACCTTATGATATTGAAGAGGTGTATGAAAATGGTTATGTTAAGCTGATAGCTATTGATGACAATAGGAGAGTTCTATTAGTCAATGGACATAGGTTGAAGCTCTATCAAAAACCTCTCAATAAAAACAAATTTATTCAAAAAGTAAAGGATCAAGTAGTTATTCTAGAAAGCTCTACTTCTTCCAGTGAACATGCTCCTTGATAATCCTCTAACAATAAATAAATAAATAAATAAAAATAAAAATTAATCAATAGTGAAAATCCTTCCAGGGATGTTATTAACAATGCATACCCAAAAAACCAGCTTGTTGGCTGGCTATGCATTGCAAAAAAAAGGGGCTTTGGCTAGAAAACTAGCAATGGAAAAAAAATTATAAGAAAAGCTCATCATGACACTATGATAAAGATCATCTCCATGCAATAAACTAATCCATGCAAACCTATTTGTGCAGGACACATGGCGAGCAAAGGATAATGTCTAAGGTTAAAGTAAGTAAGACATATATTTTATTTATCTATGTTTAGTCAACTAATTATCTTTAATTTGATTAAGACCCTATTCTTTTGAGGTTACCTAAATTTGAATCATCCAAAATGGAATGACACATGCCATAATGAAAAAGCATACAACTGAGCCATCAAAGGTGTATGGATAAGTGTGTAGCTTTGATATCATCAATTGAGTCATCAAGTACCATAATGACAAGACATTATAAAAAGGGGTTTTCAATGAAATAATGAATTGATGTTACCATCAATATGACACATCATAATTTCACATAACTTATATTGATGAGACCAAATAGTTGGCACACTCTATAGAAATGTGTGGCGCTTACCTGTATCAAAACATCATACCACACTACAGACTCATGCAGGTGTAGCATTTAAAATGAACCATTTCCTTTCTATAGACTTCAATAGAAGCTAATCCTCAGAGCTTGTTTCCTAATGACTTCAACAAAAGACTAGTCTACGCCTTAATTGGAGTTAAAAGAACTGAGTTGACTATGACTCTGCATAGAAATGGGACAGAAGACAAGATCAGAATCGAAGGATCTAGTGAAGTTTCATAAAGACAGCTTCTGTAGCAGTGTTCAAAACCAATGGCTAGCTACCTTTCATTAAAAAGCTCTAGGGTTTTGATGAAACAATGGTAAGTGAATTTTTTACCAATCTCACCCCTAAATTTTTAATTGTGAAAGGCATTGTTATTCCTGTTGCAACTCAAATCATAAGCCAAATTATACAAGTTCCAGAAGAAGGAATGAGAGCTACATGCAGAGTTTCATTTAGTGATTTAAATTGTCAGTTTAATGGTAATAAGCAAACTGGAACTTCATGTCTAGTAGATTCCAAGGAAAAATCAAAAGGGATTAAAATAAAGTCACTTCTTGAACCTTGGAAATTTGTAGTCAAGCGGGTACTTAAATATATCATTTGTGAAGGGCAACACAATCTTTTAAGGGGAGACACCATGAAAATTTTAATACCTCTTAAGCATGGGAGACAAAACACTCAGTACAAAATTAACCTCCCATCTTTCTTCTATGGTGTTTTGCAAGTTATGTCTACAACCCCTACTGCTTCTCTTAGGCATCATGGCCTTATTCAGCTTATTATCCAACACCATTTCCTTTAGCAAGGTCAAGAGGTCTGGGAGGAATTTTAGAATAGTATAACACAAGAAACCTCAAATGTACCATAGGAACACTCATCTCCACCTGCCCCATCAGCTGAGAATACAACAACAAGAAAACAATCTCAGACTGTAATCTCCACATAAATCCCTTCTTCTTCTTCAAGAAGAATCACAAGGTCTCAAAACCATAAAATTTCAAGGTCTCCACAAGAACCTCATGAGTCTATAGTACAACCAGTTCCTTTGACAAAAAGAATAAAATTAAGATGAAAGGTTACTACAAAACTTGAGAAGGAAAATCAACCAAGTGTAGCTCCAAGAGTAACTAAAAGAAGGAGAAATCTCATTTTAACAGAAGAAGATGAACAAGAAATTGTAGATATTTTAGATAGTCTTAAAATGGTGTCTCATTCCTCCATACATCAAAATATTCCTACACCTACAGATATTGAAGAAACTCCTTTTGAAAGGAACTCTTCAATCATAATGGAGGAGCTAAATCCATAAAAAGAGCCACATATGGTAGAGGAATTAAGTATGGTAGAACAACCACCTATTCCAGTTGAAACTGCAATGGATAAAGGGAAAACTATATGTACCAATGAGAAATGAGAATAATCAAATCTAAATGATCCTATTATGCAGCTAACTTCGCAGCTTTCTCCTTGAACAACAACAAATAGCTGACATTGCTAACTTGATCAGTTAATTGCAAGACAAGGACCATCTCAACAGTATCTATTGATCATGCCACAAAAATTCACATATTAGATGAAATAATAAAAGAATAGAAGAAGATGAACAGATTGGTCTTTGGATATATGTAGAAAGTCTGAAGAAGGAAAATAGGAATTTACAAAATTTGGTAAACTCTTCCAAAGCACCTGTTGTTGCACTTTCTCCTCCTAAGGTATTTGTTGACCATGGTTGTCAAACAAGTGATCTAGATATTCCTCCCTTGCAAATAATACATCAAATTGAAGAAGAATATTCTGTACTTAAACAAAAAAATAAAGATGCAACTTCTTCAAACAAACTCTTGGAAAATGAAAAGAAATAATTAGTGGCTAAATTCCAAGAGTTAGAAGAAAATTTGCAAGATGCATGCAAATTAAGAGAAACTCTTTTGGCATGTAGGAATCCTTCTCCCGCATATAGTTTGTTTTTATTTGAATAATTTTACAAATGGTAGCTTTTGCGGATCTCCTGTCATCTTCCTTATAAAATTTTGTAGCCAATAACATTTTTGGAAATTTTCTATAGTGTTGAACCTAATCAGCAGGATTTGCTTTGTGAATTTTATTTGCATGACTTGATTCTAGGAAATCATGAGCATAATAAGTTTTTGATAAATCTTCACGTAGGAGAATTTCAACTGAGAGCATTACATTCTACATTCAAAAATTAGATAACATGGAAAGGCAAATTTGAGGACTATATAAATCATGCTAAGACTACAATATTATGTGTCAGATCAGCCTTTCCTATTCCCAGATTGATCAAACAAAATTTTAACTATGCTTTGTTAAATGATGAGGTTAAAACACATTATTTACATGCTCTATATGATTGTACTATTTCTTTTGATTTGTTTTTAAGATAGAATTTTGATTCAGTAATGGCTGCAAGTGTAAACAGATGGGACCAACTTTTAGTGCCTCTTAAAAGGCAAGAAGTCATGTCCCCAAATAAATTAAGATGGAGTATGAGGAGAGCATCCTCAATTGTATAAATTTTAATAGAGGTAATCAACTCTGGGGGAGAACAAAAATAGATTGGCATGAGATATAAACCCCCTTTGCTAATCATACCTATTCCATGATGGTAGAGTTGGGCTCCATAACTAGAAGAGTAATTTAGTATATGGAAACAAATGATTCAAACACATCAGGGATTTACCAGCAATTTAGATAGACACATAATAGATGAATTTGATGAATATGATTTGAGTCAAAGTGTAGAAATGAGAAGCCAGAGCTATGAATGCTAATAAATGTTTGCAATGGGACTTGCAAAAGGTAAAGCTTGGGGGAGATGATGAGCTCAAAATATGGCTCATTATTGACATTTTATTTCCTTCAAATCATCTCTCAAAGGATATTATCTTATACAAATCTTATATTCTTAGATAGCTATTACATGAAAAATAGATATTTGTCTTGTTTATATTAAACCAAAGACTAAATCTTTACTTTGTCATTAATGTCTAATACATAGAATATTTTAGTGATATTTTGTGTGAATAATGCTCAGGAAGAAGACACAGGTGATTTATAGTGAACATTCCATTTTTATCTCCATCCAGCAGAACTACGAACTCTGTAGGCTTGTTTCTACGGACTCCGCAAGCTTGTTTCTATGGACTCCACAGGCTTGTTTCTATGGAATATACAGGCTTGTTTCTATGGAATCTGTAGGCTTGTTTCTATAGAATTTGTAGGCTTGTTTTTATGGACTCTGTAGGCTCATTTATATGGACTCTGTAGGCTCAATACCGATGATTTTGTAAGGATAATGGGAAGCTAGAGACCAGATAGGATAAGAAAAAACCATTCCAGTTGGAATCAAATAAGGAAAATAACTACCTGTTATTTTGAAGGACTTGCTTTTGATAGATTTGTATATAATCAGATTTTAGGACTATTATAGGATAGAATATTTATTTCATCAAAATAATTGGATCTCATGGAAATCTAATCTCCTATCTTTGGATGAAGGGATCGACCAGGAGTCTTATTCTTTTGCATCCTATTTTGAGTTGATTATATTAGTATAAAGTGTAAGACTTTTGATTATAAAAAAAGAAGAAAATAGAAGATATAGAGAAAATAGAGGATCAAGAATTAGATAAGCATACAAGTTTCAATCAGATTGTAATTATTTCATTTCTATGAATTAATACTTCAAGTTTCCAGCACTGATTAATCTTTGTTCTTGAGTCTGAGAGGAGCAAAGGCCCACTCTCCTTGGAACCAAGAACTGTGTATGGTATTTATGTTCTATTTTATTAGTTAGAATCTTGTTACTATTTGCATTTATTTATAAAAACATCAAAATAAATTCATAGTTTAAAAAGAGCATTTTCTTATTTCATTCAAAGTATGTTTTCTTTTATAGCAAAAGTGTGAAGTAAATTTGTTTTTGTAAGTAGAAGTGTGAATTTACTTTCCTTACAAACGTAAAATAGGAGTGTGATATTTTATTTCCAAAAAAAGAGTGGATTTATTTATTTTCTTTCTTTTTTTAGCAAAAGCGTGAATCAAGTAGCTTAGTCAAAGTTAGAATAGGATCAGCAAGCACCCCCATAAGCAAACTTCTAGATCTACCATCTCATACCTTACTACAGATAGCTTTAGACATTGGTCCTAGTTGATAAGACACTAATTGAATATTTGTTAAATGAGGAATTAGATGACACTCGTCAGTTGTAGTGTCACCTCTGGTTATAGTTTCTCAACCACCTCCTTGCCCTTCTACACTTCTAGCTCCTATTGTTTCTTTATAGCATCCTTATGATCTCTTCGATATTGAGCATTAGCCTCCACCTTAGTCTTTACCACCTCTATCTACTACTATCTCTTCTTCAAAAAAAAATTGTAGTTATTTTTCATATTCAGCACTATCTTGGGAAGCCATCGTAGTATTAGATACATGTATCATTTATTATTGTAGTTCTTCATGCTGACATTATTCATCATGAGCTTTGGATACTACCACTTAGGCTTTGGTTTTGATAACTTGAGGTGGTTAATATTAATTTAGGAGTATGTTATATGATGCTACTTCATTTTTCTTTGCCTCTACTTTGGCTTTGTGTTTTTTTTCTTGGCACATTCTATGTTTGATAGCTCATTGGGCTTCCTCGTGAGTTGTCTATTGTTCCTCAGTAGTGGGTTGGTTAGCTGAAATTTACTTAGAATAAGGATTAAGATCCTTAGAAGGGGATGAGTATGGGATAAGTGTCTCTACCTCAACCTTCACTTTAGAAACTTACAACTTCTTAATGAGATGCCTCGTCAGTTTTGGAGAGGATTTTGTTGGTTGGGGCTGCACTACAGAGTATGTTTGAATTAGATCCAAATCTTACATAGGAATTTGCATTCTATGGATTGTCTCATTGATATCATGAGGTTTTCAATGATGTCATAGTTTTTTATTATTATATGTGATATTTTATGAAGGACTATCCACCAAAGGATCATAAATGATGGGGTGTATAGGAGGAGGTAGTGGGCCTACAGCCAAGGCCTCACGAATCTTGCATATATTTTCTTCTTCTATGATCATGTCCACTATGATGGAAGATGGGAAAGTGGTAAATTCTACCCATAGGTATGACAAAACCTTATTTTACATCTTCATGATGTGCATGACTTTACAAAATTACTCCTTCTCTTGTTTTTCTTCATACAAGTCTCCAACCATATCAACCAACATGATCTGATACACTTGTTACTCATCTATGGCTAATTTAGGAAGATCATAGTTAGATGTAATATGTGGAACAATCAAATCATCTAACCATGAATCCTAGTTACAAGTTCTATGTTGAAGAGGAGATGGGGATCACTATGTACTAGGTACTTTATGATTTTTCATATCTCTAGGTTATGGGATAGAGGTAGAGGGTGGTGCAATCAAAGATCCTAAAGCTAATAACTATGGAGGAATATCTTGAATAGGTGTCACTCATGTGGAAGTGATATCCTTCTTCTTGGTGATATCTTGTTATGCAATCTGCATGTCAATGAATAAAGGAAACAAAGCCTTGGGGACTTTGGGCAATTCATGTATGTGAATGATAATGTCCCTAAGAAGATTTGTAACAACTTCATGTTTCCCCAAGTACTACATCATGTCCAAAATAACATGTAGGTTTGTTGTAATAAGTTCTACCAATTTTTCCCACCATACTTTGAATTTTGCCTATTGGTTAATATACCCACATTCCCTTGTCCATACTAGGTTGGTAAATTAGGAATTAGGCAAGTGGTCAACATCTAGGTGTACCTGACCTTTAAGAGACTTCCATTGTGTAAAAACCAAAAGCAAGACCAAAAATTTTTACTAAAAAGTGAGGTTCATAGCCTAAAGAACCTTGTCGATATTTTTTATGAGTTCAAATACTAAAAACTCAAGATAATTGAAGTCTTCCTGATATTAGACCATGCAATGGGCAATGCCAATTATCCCTTTGGTTACTTTTTTAAAAAATTTAGTGGTCTAACAATAATGTTGGGTAATGTAGTCTACTAAAGTACACACTAGTTCATTTAGGATTTATAAAATCTCAATCCCTCTAGAGCTTCTTGCATAAGCTTTGTGCATTTATGGAAAAATAGGTGGTGCCTTAGACTTGTATGTGTCCACAAATTTATATCTGGTTGGGAGACCTCTCATAGGATCTATTATAGTCATGTTGATGTACACTATAATGTCCTAGGAAAGGTAAATCTTCCTATTATTATAGTGGTTGAGTAAAGTCTACATGATTTTTCCCAAATCATTGAATGTGGTCAACTAAATCATTTGTTCCACATCAATTTTATGAAAAGGATTCGACTAAACCAATGTTAGGGGTTGTACACCTTGGACTTGTTGAGCACCAAATAATTGATGTTTAGCCACTTGAATGAAGTTGAGTGATTTAGGGTTAGAAAAACTCATTTGACATAGTACCAATCCGATGCCCATATCTTCTTTCTATGAATTGTTGAATGGCATAATCAAGTGAGCTATGTTAATGGCTGCCATGGTGTATGCTACTATGTTGTATTACTTTGAAGATTTATTTTAGCTCTTGGCTCATTATTAGATGCAAAGGTTATCATAGAAAAATTAATATCCTTTGAAAACTTAGCACAATTATGATGGTAATGAGCTAGACATATTGATTTTATATATTATGGCATGGGAGATACAAATAACATCACTTTAAATATATTTTGGTGCCATTTGAGCTCTATTCATGTTCTTTAAATATACAAGATCTTATCAAGTAGAATTGTCATCAATTTGCTTAGCTAGAATCCACTCTAGCATTTAACAACTATCTTGATGTGATGTGGCTTCTAACCAATTTGATTCCATTTGACAATATTCCTTGATTAGATAGTATGTCACAATCTTATTAACAAGACCTCAATGATTGATCACCTACCTTTCCATTAAGGGTCATAGTTAAATGTTATTAATATTTATAAAACTCTTAGTTGATTACACCTATCATTTCTTGGACTTAATTATTACTTCCCATCATTTATTTGATAATCTACAAATGTCATATTATTGCAGAAGTTGACATACTACTCTGTGAATCCTTCTCTATGATATTTATTGACACATCTCTAATATACTAAAAAAAATAAAATGATGCACAACACACAATATCCAAAAAAATAATCTAAAGCTAACCTGGTGCTATCCTACACCTATTATTATTGTGGTCTAATTTTTACTACATATAAAATTTTAGTTTACAGCCATTAACTCAGTCCAACAAGATGTTTCCTTGTAAATCACGTAAAAATACTATACCTAGCTATGATATCTCATGGATGATATATGAACCCTTCCACCTAATGTTTAGTATTCCTAAAAGATTATTGAATCTACTATTATACAAGAGAACTAGATGGTTTAACTTGAATTCTTTCATTTGCATATTTATGTCATGTTAAGCCTTTTATATACATTTTTGAATTTCCTATGTCCAGATGGTTCTGCATCTATCTTCATCCATGTGATTGAGGTCCAAAAAGCTATGTGTGAGGGATTATTAATTTCTCATATGCATAATTTGAGTAATTCATAGATTAGGTATAACATATTCAATGGGCATCACAACTTCTAGCCCATACACCGGCTGGAATTGTGTGAGACCCATTACACATTTTTAATGTGTATGATAAGCCTGTAGCACTGTAAGAAGTCTATCTTTCCAGTCATAGTTTTGAACATCATATATTTTGGTCAACATCTTATAGATGACCTTGTTTGTAGCTTGTGCCTAATTATTTGCTTGTGGATGATATGTTGTGCTCTTGTGATGTAAAATTAAAAACTCATCTGTCAAAGTTTTTACTATTTTATTTAGAAAATGAGTGCCTTAACCACTTACCAATTTGATTGGGAAGCCAAAAATAGTAAGGATGTTCTCATACAAGAATTTCATAGTATCTTTAGCTCCATAACTTGGTGTTACATCAGCTTTTACCCATTTTTTAAAGTAGTATGTCACATTGATAATAGACCTAGCTTTACTGCATTTACTTGTTGGGCTGATGGGACCTACAAAATCAATGCCCATTACTTAAATGGCTTCTATGTGAGAATTGTTTGTAATATTATTTCATCCCCTTGATTTGGTTTTCCCATTTGTTGATAGATGTCACACTATTGTGTGACCCATTATGCATCTTGAAATAGGTAAGGACACCATAATCCACTATGTAACACCTTTCTCATAGTGGCATCCCTTGTAAAGTGACCTTCTACAACCCCTTGATGTGCCTCCTAAAGGATCCGTGGTCTCTCATGTTCTAAGATAGTTATGCCTAAGACCTCATCATTCCCTAAATAATAGATAAAGTCATCAATTATACTATAATGGAGTTCTTTCATAATCAATTATTTCTTCTCCCTCTATATATAATATTCAATAAATTTCCCCTATTCTATAAATTGTGTGATATATTGTAATTGTTCAGGTATCACAGTAACCCAAAATAGATGGCTATCAAGGGACTCATGTAGGATTTCTTCAGGTTCTTCACTATTGGTCAGCCTACTCAAATGGTTTGGGCCTACATTTTCACTCCCAAGATTTACATTGATGTGAAATTGTAACTCCTAAAATAACATCAACCATTTAGAAATGCATCCTATGATTAAGGGCTTATTGACCAGGTATCACAAAGCTTGGTGATCTATAAAGAGATCAAAGGGTATTACTAAGAGGTAATGTTGAAAATTTTATAGTGCAAATACATTGGCTAATGCTTCCCACTCAATTGTTGTGTAAATATTTTTAGTAGTAGATAGCTTTTTACTTGTGAAATGGATTAGATGTTCCAATCTTACCTCTCTCAATTGTGTGAGAATTGCTCCCAATATAATTCTTAAAGAATATACATGGAGATGAAATGGTTTATTCCATTTAGGAAATATTAAAATTATACTTGAGATTGATAAATGTTGTCTAGCATTTGGGAGTCAAAAAAATTGTACTCCCTTCTGCAATAACTTCTCTAATAGCATTAAGATCGTAGCATATCATTTGATAAATTTTTAATAGAACCCTACAGTACCTAAGAAGGATAACCTTTAAAATGAATTAGTTGATGGTGACATACCAAATATCACTATGATCTTTTCCTTATCAACTCATATGCCTCTACTATAAACTATGTGACCAATTAAAACACCAAATAGTGTGAAAAATAAACATTTTTTTAAATTTAGAGATATTCTCAGATCTCTACACCTTTCTAAAATCAATCACAACTTAGACAAGTGTTATTTAAAAAATGATAAAAATTCCCAATCATATAGGTAAACCTCCAAAAAGTCATGAATAAAATCCCTAAATGTAACAATGATGGCTCTAGAGAACACCGCTAGTGCATTTTTTAAGCCAAATGGCATTACCTTATAGGCAAATGATCCCCACTTTTTTACAAGGTAGTCTTTATTTGTTCCTCCTCTATGATAAGTATCTGGTGGTAGCCACTTAACCCATCCATGAATGAATAGATCTCATGACCTATGATAAATTCTAGTACCTCATCGATGAATGGAATTTGTAAGGGATCATTAACACAAGCATCATTTAAGATGCGATTATTTCTAAAAATGATAATCTTTCCCGTCTTCTTTAGTTGTACAACCATAAGACTTATCCAGTCATATTTTTTATAGGAAAAATTATTCCTGCTATGATCATCCGATGTAATTCTTCCCTGACCTTTATTTTCATGTTGGGGTTTAGCATGTAGGGCCATTTTTTTATTAGCCTTGCACATTATTTAAGTTTAATGTGTATTTATCTAAGAGAGGGATCAACACCTTTGACTTCTATGAATGTGGTTAGGAAGATGTCCTAATAATCTATTAGAAGTTATAACACTTTTGAGATGTCAATTTGTGTCCATTAATTGCCTACATGAGCCAACTTAGGTACATCCTCCATGCCAATGTTCCCAATATGTTCTTTGAGAGGATCTTCGTAAATATTTCACTCTCCTTTAGGAATGGTGTCATAGAGTAATCTTCTATCCTCTCATTCTATAAAATGAATATTTTGCAACCTATCTTATTCTATTTATTTTTCAACTTCCTCTGGTAGTGGTTCTAGGTCCCTTTCTAGTACAAATAGATCTTGAATATCCATATCACCTTTGCTTTCTTGGCCAAATTGCTCTTCCAAGTGGTTTTGGATCCAATGACATGATTGGACTACTCCTTTTTCCTACTCTTGAAGTAGGGTATAAACATGTGTTGCCTCTTCTACATCACAAACTATATATTAATTTAAATTAGATTGCACCAAAGTTGGAAAATCCTCAACTTATCCTTGGCACAGGAAAGTTTCCATTTTATGTAGATCTTGATGGACTATGGGAAGATTGATCTCAAATATAAATGTCTATATGAAATTACTTTGTATTTATTCCCAATGCTTCTTTTCCTTCCTTCACTCTTGGTGAATTTGCCATACCTTAGGAATGACCCCAATATCATAAATAAAATTATGAGGCTAGTATTTCATAATGATTCCTTCTCCCTTCCAAACCTTAATACACTTGTAGATATGCAACCTAGAAAGTTATCATTCCTTGAAAATTATCCATTCTTATTGCACTTCTTTTGGTAGCTGAAACCTTGTGATTAATTATTCACAAGCTTGGTCTCATGTCATGTGGCCTTGTCTATGCACTAACCACCAATTCAAAATAACACTTTTGAGCACATAATTAAGATTGTATATCCTCTAATTCATATTAGGGACATGTAGCTAAAATCACACAAGGAATTCACCTACATATTTAGTTGTAAAGTATTGAGGTATCCATTTTTATTTTATGTATACCATATGCATAGGTCATGGTTCATGGTCACCCTTGGCCCAATTCAAGAGATGGGTATCTAAATCATCACTTAGTAAAGGTATTCCATCCCAAGGTAGCATACCATTAGGTGTTGTCTCTATGTAATCCTTGTTAGGGTAGTATACATTATAGATGAAATCAACCTCATATTATGTTAGAGATTCCATAGATATCGAGTGCACTTCCTACTTCAACTATTGGTTTTACATGTACTTCACATAGGTGTATTGGGTAACTTTGCATATTCCAAGACCTATGTTTATATACTAGGTTGGTTATAAATAAAACTATTGTCCATATCTCATATATCCTATTTTATATCATCTATGGTTACCTTCATCCAATTGGTTCCTGCTACTACATAAGGAGAATCTGGATCCTTGGGGATTATATATGGCTTTGTATTTACTTTATTCAAGTAAATAATGATGATATTGTCATCCTGATGTGATTTAAGTTGATTCATGACTATATTTATAGTCATCCACCCATCATAGGCCCACTTCTTCCTAATAAGAGCATGATAGTGAGTCTTGATAGGCTTCATGTCAATAACTTCAAAGTCACCTCACAAGCTAAGCTATGTAACTCTGATCTCCACATCTTCCAATTTTTTGATAGGTTCTACATTCCCATAATCTTTAAGGCTAAGTGTCACATGACTATAGCTTAGCACAGGGCATCCAATGGACTACAAAGTGGATATAAGAATCATGTTGACTATGCTACCAAAATCAAACATAGAATTTGGTATTTCATATCTAGTTTTTTTATGTCCATTCTTGTATCGATACCCCATGGTTTCTTAGTCTTCACATACCATACCATCTTGTCAGTCAACTACTAACCTTTCTATGCACATTCTAATAAATTATGTAAGAGATTCATTATAGTCTAGGATATATCCTAATTGCACAAGGTAATAAGGAGCTTCATCAAGTTAGTCAATATAGTGACAACTCCTTATTATAATATTCACATAATCTAGCCATACATTTGAGCATCCATGGTCACATCATCTCCTTTAGTATTCCCTTGTTGTTAGAGACTCTTGAGAATCTACATATCCTCCTACATCAGTATTTTCTCAACACTAGGATCTAGATACTTATTGGGTCACACTTTGTTTATCCCACTATTAACAGGCATCTCTAATAGAGGAAGTCCTTGCACTACATGTTGTTATCATGTGATATCCTATTCTAATGCATTGTCTATTAGCTATGCTTGGACCATGTTGACATTTCCCAAAGCTTTGTCTCTGCATTAACCCTCTAACATTGGGTAATCCTATTTTTTATCCTAATATGAAGTTCTATAATAGGCACATTATGACTACTATTTAGGATTCTATGGATAGTTCTATTGTACATGGTTCAATTTTTCATAGAAATAGCACCTAATAGGCTATCTCCCTCATCCTCCTTATGTGCCTCCTTTGTATCCACCTTGATAATTGCCTCCTCTTTTTATACCTTAAAAACCCCAACCAACTTGTTGTTATGGCCTAAAATTGGTTGTGTTTTGGGATGCATTCCAACCCTGCTAATGTTGGTAGTTGTCATACCACACATATTAGGTCTATGGTGGGTTTGGAGACCAAATATCCTACTATGCCTAGGGAATCACAAGGTTCTAAGGAGATGAATATTGATTTGTGAATGGTTTTAGAACAATGTTCCATTATTATGTAGTAGATGGTCTAGCATCTGATCCTTATGTTTGATAAGATTGTATCTTAGGATCCTAAACTAGTGTGTGAAACATTGGTGATAGTTACCTCTAATAAAGATGTATCATATGTCACAGTATTTACCTGATACACTATGAGTGCAAAGATATTTTTAGTAATGTCTTACTTAAATTCTTATAAGCCTCAACAATCCTTGTCTTCATTATTCACAGATTTTTAGAATGTATAATGCAAACTATATGTCTTTTTAATATAATGCTTTATTTTATGACAACTTCTAATAGAGTGACCTACCAGTCAACAAATTTCATAGAATTATTTTTTATGTCTTAGACACTCATTTCTATGATGTATAGATTGATTAACTTCTATGCACCAGATGTCTAACTTTTATCTGTCAGTCCTATCTTGATATTGTTCAATCTTTTGGATAAGTGTCTATAGTGTATCTTCTACCTTAGATTAATCAAGTGTTGCATCATCATAATTATTGATCTATTATACTCTGATCATAGAAGTATAAGCATCTGATTTAGCACCAAACTATGTCTAGGCTATAAAAAACCTGATGTGAGGTTGCAGACCTTAAATAAATAAGGTGGATTTGTCCTTTTTTGTATAATAAATTACACCTTGTTCATGATGTCTGAGAATATATGATCATAGTCTTCAATGATCTCTCTGGACCTTGTCATATCTCCTTTATATTTTGTATAGTATGGCTTGTGCTTTTATTTACCTTGAACTCTATGACCAACAATATCTTTATCTCATACAAAGTTATTATGTTGGTATATCTGTGATATATGAATTCTAAGGCTCTCCCAGCTAGAGCACCAATTAATTCATACTTCATTATATTTTCATCTATAATTCCTTTAACTTGCCATTTCATTGAACAAGGAAAAAGATACTATTTGGGGTTCAAGGACCCATCATAGGGTGCCAAACTAATAAAAGCTCTAGGTTGAAGCATCATACCTAGTGTTTGTGTAGTCACAAGAACCTACTATTGCTATGAATGCTTCTTCAAAGAAATTTATGGTGAGTGTGTCTATGATCCTTGTTAAAAAGGATAGAATGCATGGGGACATGATCCTAAAGTGGTGCTTGGTGATTCTGATGAAGTCAAAACTTCAAACTCATTATCATAATCCACTTCTAATAATGTTACAACCTACTCTAGGATAAATAGGTTGTTTTATGTCAACATAGTTGATCCGATGTACTAATGTTGTTCTCTTAAAAAAAATTATTTGATCTCAAAATGGGATCTCTTCAATATATTTAGTCTTTTTTATGTGTTTTTCTCTATTCTGGATCAAGCTAATATCAATATTTTTCTCTAGTAACTAAATTATGATTATCTTCAATTAAATAGGGATCAGGAGATGTGTGCTCCCTAGGTGAATGGTCTGAACCTCTTTCAACTCTTACTTCATCACTTAAACTTGTACACACACTACGCTATGTGACATTTTTCTTCCTTCCCCTATTGGTAACCTTATCCAAGGTTGTGAACCTTTTCTTAATTGCTTTAACACACTAATCTCTTTCACCTCTTATCTTTCCTCATACTCTACATTAATTTATTTCTCTTTATCTCTTTTCAACCTATGCTTATCACTTTTTTTCTTCATCCTTCTCTTCTCACTCACTCTTCACTCCTACTCTACTACTACTACTACCTCTCAAGTTCATAGTCGACTAGGTATTTGTATTTTGGTTCCACCTTTTCTATTGTCATAGTGCTTGATCTAAATCTAAGGTCTTCTTTCTCTATTCTCATAGCACTTCCTCTATATCTTGATTTTTTTTCAACTCTTATTGTATTCACTTTGACATCTTGAGTCCAAGTTCAAGCCTTTCTCATCATCTATTCTCCATTCACCATTCTATCATACACATCCCTATGGCACCCATGTGACTACTCCATGTTAGGTGCAGTGGGCACCATGGATTTTTTATAATCAAAATTTTAATGAGAAAAGGAAGTCATTGTAAAAATTTACCTTAGGTTCCCCTCATAAAATGATCATTTGTAGCTTTAAAGGCAATATAACCTTGTAATGTGAATTCACTTATATAACTATCAATGGTTGTGTCCAACCAGTATTCAATCATATGCATCCAAGGTATATCTAATATTTATAAACTTTTGATCTTTTCTTTAATTCATGCTATATTTATTCACTTCTCAACTGGTAGTAGGGATGTTCCAATATCGCCAGCCACACAACTAAAAACACAATAATTTACACCAAAAGATCCCATAAACACTTGCATACATGTGATCTTGAATAATTCATTTAGCATTACTTCCTATCCTCCTTCCTCCCCTTCTATGAAATAATTAATTTTTAGATCTAACAATACTTCTATATCTCTCTGACTTGGAAACCAATGTAACATACCTTTAACAATGAGTTCCATGCTCACCACATCATTATTAGCAGAGGTTATTGGATCACTAGAACTTACTAATTATGGGGATAGTCAATTACTATATTAACAAATATAGTATTAACAGACCTTTTATAGACCTATTCAAGGTTTCTACAAAGAAATCATAGGGTTTTATCATGATTTAAGGTAGTATCATAGATATTCTTGATTGCAAGAACATAAATACACAAAAATAGAACTCAAATTTGACAAATACAAAACACATAATATTTCATATCATGACTAAGTACATTCAAAATTTATATATAATTCACATAAGAAACATGGAAGCATTTAGTACAATAGTAGAGGACTTATTGAATCAATCAAAATACTTCATTACATCTTATCTCAAAGATTAATTCACATAATCTTATAATACAAACTCAATGAACAAGTAATACATTAATCTCATAGAAGAGGAACTATAATGATAACAATTAAAATAACAATCAACCCTTTTTCATATAGATGTATCCATAATATAGTTTAAAGACATTGTAGTTAAAACTACCTATCTATTTTGAGTAAACAGTTGTGTCAAGTCACTTGTAACTTTCTTTGTTGTTATTAACTCAAAATAGATCAATTGTATTCTGATCTAAATATATAGTTAACAAGTTTTCATGACTAGAAATGGAATTTGTTACTATACACTAAATATATTTTTAGACATGTTGAATATTAATATATTTAAACATATGATATATATATTCAAATATTTTCCTACTAATAAGAACATTCTCTGCAAGAAAGAGAAACTTTAACAATATAGGGCCAAATTGACTTTGCCCATGAAGAGAGTTCCTCCCAAGATGGGCATTCCCCCACACATCCACCAATAAGATAGTTTCACCCTATTTCTATGTTAATTATTTTTTAAACCTCATCTAAAATCTCTAGGACAAGGTATTATAAATAAAAAATGAGATGAATATCCCCAAATACCATTATATCCACACCATCATGATCTTGACCTTTACTATCAAACTTCCCCTTAGGGCTAAAAGCCACAACATATTTCCTTACTCTAATTTTAAGAGGCAAAGAACTTCCATCAATCAATTGGGGAAAAAGACTATGGTGGGCACTCATAATAGCCACTTAACATAAATATCCATAGGTGTGAAATTTTTTTGAAACATTTTAACAATCCTAAAAAACTAGAAGCTTAGAGGTAAAAATCCTATCTGAGGTTATAGCAGCTTATCCTAACCTCTGGCCAAAAATTTCTTAAGTCATTTTTTCTAGACCTTGGCCCTTATTAACTTATTAAGTTCCTGAATAAGAGTGGCCTAGCTCCAATTCTTCCCTAAGGTTATTTTTCTCAGCTCCCAATATCCTACCAATATTACTTCTACCTAAGCCCTTCCCCCTGATAGTTATCATTGATGATATCTCCATTCATTGTTTTTAGTAAAACTACTATATCCATCACTACTATTGCCTTTATCACCATTTCTACTACTATGATCATTGTCACTAACATCAATTCTTCTATTCAATGAGTTTATATTATTAATATAAGCATACAAATACTAATTATTCTATATTTTCTATATTTATTACTCATCCTTATTCTATATAAATTATTTTCCATTCATAAACAACCCCCCCTCAAAAAAAAACTATTTTGAATGTAGATACTTGTAAATATTCTATTTTATGCACCCTTAAAGTTTTAATAAATAGACCCTCCTTGATAATAAAGGAAGGACCTCTTTTACCTTACACTATTTACCAAAAACCCACTTTTTGTGGAAATTTTTTAGGTACAAACAATTTTATAACCAAAATTCCCAAACTAATGATGGATTGTATCCCTAGCCATGGGTTGTGGACTTGCCTCATCACATTGAACATAGATTTCAAGACACATGTTGACCCCCATCACATTGAACACTGGTCATATAGTCCACTACATTAGATACTTTTCATGAATAATCCATCATAACTTAGTGTGGGAATGACATTAAAGAGTGATCATCTTAGGGAATAGACCAAGAGACCTCCCACTTCTATCACTTAGCTCACTTACTACTAGGCTATCATCACTAGGTTTGACCACATGATATTTGACATATGTTTTTTGAAAATAAATTAATCACACTACCTCCTAATTATTTTCATCCTCCTCATTGTCTTGAAAAAATAAAATGAAAACCATTTTCACTTATTTGAGTATTAATAAACATTGAGATAATGATTGTTATGCATTAGAATTAAATATTACACAACTTCTGGATAAATGGGTTATTACATTTTAAAAATTTGACACCAAGATAATAAAACCCCCTTATTGTTATTTTTCTACATCTCATGCTAAAAATACCAAGATATGTCATAACGTTACTATTCAAAAATTAATGGTTAATCAAGTTTTCATTAGAGATAAATATAGAGAGGAAAACATTTTATATGATATTTAACATAATAAATGAATAATGAGACATATTAAAAGTATGGAATACAATAACCAAGATTTTATTATTCATGGGGCATATTACTATTGTTTTTCTTTAGGACCTAAAATAATTAAGACAATATTACATGTACATAAGACTCTGGTACCAGATAATGTCATATATGGACAATCATGGTTACAATAGATGGAAACATATTTTGATAAGGATAATATGAATATTTATTTTCCTTTTAAAAAATGATTGATTACATATCAAAATTACAAGGGTAACATAAATAAAAATACATCTAGATTATCCTTAATGAAAATATGGGTACAAAAAGCAAAGAATAAAAAATTGAATAAAAGCAACTAGTGAACAATTTTTTAGAATGTTTTGTTCAAATTTTGATAAAATAAATAAATGTTTAGTGTGATTTCTGATGTTAAACTATAGAATATTAAAATTTTAAATATGTATAAAAATAACCAACTCTAATTTTGACAATTTTCTAAACATGGAAATTATTATTTTTGGAGAGCACTGGGAAGAAAACAAGTTAGCTCAAACTATAACCCCATTGACTATTTCAAATGTCTGATAGTGAAAATCAATGAAAGAGTTAATTGTGCATGTTGAAATAACATCAATATACCCCTTTATTATTGACCACTACCTAGATATATAATAATAAAAGTAGGGATATCAAGAGCATGTCATTATCCAACCTAGATTTATTATCTAATTATTCTCCTTGAATATGTGTATGTAGCTATAAATATGGCCTTGATGTTTGAAAATGAAATATCTTGACTTAATTTGGAATGATATTGTCTTGGTTTATCGTTACTCTTGTGATTAATATTGAATATGAAATTAATAGAGCATATTTTATGAATGTCTTATAGTGTGTAAGCTTGAAATAAGTGAATACCAAGTGGAAAAAATGAATGACCTTTTATGTGTATTTATATGTGAATCTTTTGATAATTTATTTTATTTGACCTTATGAAACATTTGGGAAGACCCAAAATAATGATTTAAATTTTAGAAACTATCCATTATTTGGCATAGGGAATGGATGACCTAATTGGATAAGAAAGTGGTAGAGATCTTATCTACCTATGGTGGACTTATCTACAAGAATTAGCAACAATTGTCTTTAGTTGGAGATAGTGTGAAGGTTAGTTTAAGTAGTTTGTGCATTTAAATTTGAAAGTTCTATGTAGTAGTGATGGAAAACAAATGGATGACCCCATATTTGAATAAAAGTTTTATATGGATGGTGAGTAATATTTATGTGTTTATGCACAATTCATGTGTTTTAAGACGTGTCAAGAATTAGTAATGTCAAGTACATGTGAACATATTTATGTGTCTACATAGAGCAAGCATAAAAAAAGTAATCATTTTAAATTGTTACATGTAATGTACAACATTCAATTTTAAAATATAACCATGCAATTTTATTTCCATCAAGATGGTTAGATTATTCTCCATTTATTAGATAGATACTTATACACATGTGTTGAAAATCAAAAGTCTTATCACTAGTGCATCTCTGTAGATAATCTATAGCTACAAACTAAGTAATAATGTGATCACTTAGTTATAAAATTTAAATAAAACATGCTCTATGTTGTTTAAACACAATCACAATTTAATGAAAATAAAATAAACATGCATTTATAAATAAAATGTTCAACATGAGATTAAAAGTGCACAATACATAAAATCACTCTATAATAAGACCCTATCCATATACATCCAAATCTATATCAACATCTCTATCAAACAAGATGTGGGATTTTGATATAAAGGCCCCACTATTCTCATGTCTATACCTTGATCAAAACTAAATCCTCATCTCCCATTCCTCATAAATGGCCAATTTTCCTTAAAATTCATACACACACCATGTAATAAAATGTACTTAATTAATAGACTCAAAGATATATCTGGAGATGAAACTAGGGTGAATATATTACCTTAATATCTCTACTCTAATATGGTCATGCTAAAATATAAAATAATGATGCTCATATCTCATATAATCACACTTTGATGCCACTTACACATGAAATGATGGTTAAAGAAGCTATACCAAATAATGGAGCATGCTCACTAGTTATGTATGATGAATGCTCTTAGACTTCTAGGAACCACCTCACCCAACATGTATCTCATCAACACTAGAAGTGTCAACTCAATGATCGTCATATAGTAATCATCACATCTTATAAAAAAATATAGGATATCAATGATAAAATCTATCACAATAAATAATAAAGATAAGATAAAAAATTTAGAGCAGATAAAAAAAATCACAACCATCAGAGGAACATTAAGCTCAATAGATATTTCCTCTCCCTCACATTGTGGCGTAGGGGCACCTTATACTATAAGAATAAATAAGGTAGGCCACCAGTGTTGAGTCCACCATCATGTGTATTTAGTTGTACATATATCATCATCAACATTAGCTATCTTAATTAGTAATTCCACCTTGGTCAAAATAATAGGTGCTAACTCAATCATACTAGGTCAGCCTCACACACCATCATGTTTATAATCTCTAATAAATTGGGCCTACATACTAGTTTTAGGGGTACATCTTGTGTAATCAAATATTGGTGTGTAATTTTATCAAATTTAAATAATTCATGGACAATAGGCCACCAATCATAGGAATAGAAAATAACATGAATCTAACATAATTGCATCCATCATTATTCCACCCTTCACATCCTCAATAGGGTATATATAAAATATAAAGTACTATTATCTAGTTAAGAATCCAATGACACTCCATGGTCTCACTCCACATAACATGTGATGTACCAACCCATCTATGAGAAAACATCTAAGGATGTGCCTAGTCACTATGGGGAATATCAATAATTCATCATATAAATATGCTAAAATTACATGATTTTAATAATATATCTAATCATCATCCATCCTTAAAACTCTCTAGAGTAAATCGATGTAGATTTCTATATATGTGTGCCAATATAGTCCATCCCTAAGATTACATGTTATTATGCTCCTCAATGTCATGAATAAATTTAGGTATCTTATAAAAAATAAAAACATTGCCACCATCAACAATAAAAAAATAATCTATTAGTGCATATACCAACTTATATAAACATGGAACATTAGATAATGTGAACTAGATAATAAAATAGTGGTATATTTGGCCATATAATTTGGAACCAAGTCATGACCAATCATGTACTAATGGGACTACTTCATAATATTTAAAATGCCAATATTCAAAGCATAACACTAGTGCCAACTATGGGTACCCTAATTATCATCCACACATCCTCCATAGAAATGGCCATCTCTGCTATGGGGAGCTATAAAGTATAAGTGTATGAATCCCATCATGTTGTGAGTGAAGTCATCATGCACATATCATAAGGCACTAAGTCTATACATCTAATATGGACTAGTTGAGCCTAATATAGAGTAGCTTTCTTTACATATATCAAAGGTAATACTCTGATACTCTCCATCACATGTGCCCATCAAAAATCACTATCCTACATGTCACCCATCAATCTCAAGAGCATGCCATGAACCTTATAAATCTAATTAAAATTTGAAAAAAATATTTGGTACATTATTGATTTTACAAAAAAATATATCAAATAATCCATTAGAAGTGAAAATAATGCCACATCATAAAATACAACTATGAAAACAAATCTACACATAATTTGGTAAAAAATGGATGAGTCCACATAAAATTTAGGTAGGTATATAGCCAAAGGGAAACTCTGGTGAACAATGATAACAACATTAAAAAAACCTAAACATCATAAAAATTACAAATTCTTATATTTTTGAAATAAATGGAAAATAATAGTTTTCATATCATAGCGATGGCAAGGAATCATCAACCTATAGCATGGCCTCCACCTACTTGAATAAGATCAAATTCAAGTCTCATCTATGTGGCATTTTTCATACTCAGATCTCTAAAATCATAATTGATGTAATAAAAATTAATTACAAAATTATAATAACTTAACCTATTTATATAGGTTGACTTTTACAAATTATGCATTATTCAAAAAATACAACTTACAAATTAATACCTAAAATAATTGTGGAAATAATATCTTGATAAACATTTATCAAAATCACTCTCCATGAAATGTGTTAGAATATAGACAATGTGTTGTTTTGCATGATTGTTTTTCCATTAATCCTTGTAACCATTTTAAAAATGACACATTTAGTGATTATTATCACATATAGGTATTTTGTCACATATTTATTAATTAGAACTACATCCATATTCTTCCTCTAGATGACTGCCTTCAACAATATTTCTATATTATCCATAAAAACCTTTATCATCTTACACTACAAAAAATCAGTCCTATTCAAATTTTTCAAAGGATCAAATTTAGAAGTTAATTAATCCCATAAATCATTACAAATAATAGAACTGACTTTACATTCCTTTCAATGCAAATAATTTGATATTATCATCCCCCACATCAAAAATAGGGCATACATAGGGATTATTATATAATTAAATATTACATATATAATTTTTATGGGGTTGCTTAATTTTGGAACATTATAAATGGTTGAGAAGGTTCAAGTTATTTATATGTTACAAATTTTCATGAAATATTTTACATATTTATGATAAATCATACATATTGGTACACATTCTTGGGGCATATGAAATGTAATTTCACATAAAGAATACAAATTTTAGAGATTCGGAATGATATAGAAACTATATATGAGATATATATTTATGTATTGATATAGATTATGGTAGTCTATGTCATGCTTATACACTTACTTATTCATACACACTTAGATGCATTTACATTGACATATGTAAATAGTTACAGGATAATACATTACACATTTTTACAAATATGGTTGAATTTATATATACATATCATTATATAACATTGGGCACAATTTAAGGAGCATGATATTTGTTCATGCACACAAATACAATTCTCAAGATTCAAGAGGCATGATATTAGTTCATGCACATCTACTAAAATATAGTTTAAAGGTTGAATAAAAAATGGTTGTAATTTTAATTAAAATTTACTAGAACTAAGTTCATGATGGAGGAATGGATATTTTTCATTCCATTTTGATTATGAAATATAGAATCTAGATTTGTGTGCAGAAGTGTGATTTTTTTTATAGATAATGTATGTATGAGTTTATTGACAATAAATGACCTTGGAATTAATTATATAAAACTCATTATGTGTTAAAAAATTCATATTTGGGTATAATTTTATATCCATATTATTTACTTGAGTTATTACTTATGGTTAAGGTATGGTGACACCCAATGACCTACTACTCTCCCATTATCACTGGAAGGATTGTTCAATTCCATGACATGAAATGATTAGGCCTAAAAGCATCCTTTCTCCACTCTTAACAATTTGAGAATTTTACACACATGTCACAATACCATGTGCATATAGGTGTACTTATTCCTTGATCTTTACAATTTAGTTTTAATTTCAAAATTTAGATATTCAATATTTCAATTATGTACAATGACTATGTGTGTTATTACATGGTTTTCTATTGAGAAATATTCACAAATTGTAGATTCATGCTACTATCAAAGTGTGTTATATAAACTTAAGTATATATTTCTCCTTCACTATAGTAGTTTCATTACTAGAATAAAGGTGGGACAAATGTAAACACCCAAATTTAGTCCATACCTACTTTAAGTAATACTTTTTATTAAAAAAATTACACATATTATTAATGATGGATGAAGTAATTATTATGTAATTATTTGGATCTTGGGAATTTTACTATTTTTTTAATATTATTGTGTAGTTGTTTTTCACTTTTATTTTTCCTTTCAATATCATTACGGATATCCTTGGTCCTTTCTAGACAAGTATGTAGTTTTTGAATAGATTTGAACTTGCAGATAGTTCATAGATTCTAGACATGTCTAAGCATAAATTTCATAGTCTTATTTGGCCATGTGTAATTTTTGGGTCTTTTATTTTTTCAAATTGGTTCTTCTTGGGTTGGATTTTGGACACCACTAGTTCTCTTAATTTGAAATTAATATCTCTGTGTGTGTGTGTGTACATATATATACATGTGTGTGTGTGTGTGTGTGTGTGTGTGTGTGTGTGTGTGTGTGTGTGTGTGTGTGTGTGTGTGTGTGTGTGTGTGTGTGTGTGTGTGTGTTACACACACACACACACACACACACACACACACACACACACACACACACACACATATACATGTTATATGTATGTATATATGTATATATCTATGTATATATATACATACATATACACACACACATATATATACACATACATACATATACATATCTGTGTGTGTAACACACACACACGTGCACACACGCATGTATTAATATACATATAAGGCATTTTATAATGTAACTATAGATTTCCAAGAGATATAAAAAGATTTATATTTCATTTATAAATTTTCTAATGTTGTAGTTTAAATTTACAAAGGTTAAATTCACATTTTCATGGTTGTGTGAAGGGTGAATCAGGATAAGAATTATCTAGACTTGAATTTATAGTTTTACACATACACACAAGGAAAATAATAGTTATTTTATCCTTCTTTGGAGTATCAAAAATATAGTGCATCACTTGGTCACTAAGCATGGATTGGTTGAGGTCAGTATAAGTCAATCCCTCTTATTCGACACCCACTATTTGATATCAAATTGGTTTGTGCATGATATGGGGTTTTGTATTTAAAATATATCTACACAAAATTTTAGGAATTTAAATTAATTATCCCTCTTAATATATATAAGTGTATATGGTAGAGCATTTATAGTTTCACTATTTCCATAGTGAACAAATATACAATTCACAAACAAGGCCATATTACATGATTATCTAGGGAACATAAACTTGTCCTAATATATTTGTAGACTTTGTTCCCAAAATTGATCTATCCCAAGAGTATTTTATCCTATTTTACACTATCAAATACATACTATAGTCAATGAGAAACTACAAAATATATTTTATTATTGGTTGCATTTATTATATTTATCATATCCCACTTCTCAAGTAATTTTGATTTATGTTTAAATTCCATATATTACAATTTGAATCATCTTTTAATGGTTTATTCTTAATAAATATTTTTAAATAAAAATTAGGTTAAAAAATAATGGTAGGAGAATTGGGCAACATTTTTCAAAGAGGGTTATGTATAGGTGTTATAAATATCTACTATAAATCTAACTTTTGTAAAATATTTCTATACTTTTCTATGCAAATTTTAAATCTTCGAGCTACTATTATTTTAATTATCTTCTCCCATTATAAAATTTGTTATATACCCCCATCCACTTGTGGATTGGCTTATAAGGCATTCTTTATTTTTCTCCTATAGTTATGTTTGAAATCCATTGTATGATTACTTCATACCCAAGTATGGTGTTCATGAAATACTTCGCTGACACTAATAAAAAAGAGCCTTAGAAAAATTCTTGAGTACCTCACTTGATTTTACAAATATTTTATTGGTGTTATTTGTAAATGGAGATAGAAAGTTCATATTGTATGCTTGTGTTGATCATGTCCCACATAATTTGGATTTTTTAGAAGTATAAAAATCATCCATATTTTTATATTATATCTTCCATGCTATAACTTTGTTGTATATCAAACCGTAGGGTTCTTGATTTTTTGTATGGATAGATCCCCCTAATTGGGTGATGTCCTAGTAAGTGTGGCTATTGAATTGGTACTTACTACCTTCTTATTGACATATTTTTTATTTTTATATCCTTGACTCATTAATTCAATCATTGTAATGATTACTATCACTTTGATATGTTAGGTTCTATCTAGATACATGACATTTTAATGTGATCTACTTAATAGTACCTTGATTATACTCTTTGTAATTCCTAGATAATGGGATTGACTCCATACATATAGATGAACTATTTGGATAATTATATGTTCCTACATATAATTTATCTTTTAATTTTAGGGGTATTTTTAGCATTTCCAATTGTTCTTGTTCCATTTTGTGGTGATCAATTTCTTGTAGTTTTGAATTTATATATTTATGAGTGTCCTCGTAGTGGGATAAAATAGTAAGAATAATATAAAATGATCTATGAGGATCTAAGAGTTCATATTATGTATAATGTTTCGTATACTTTTATTTATTTATGTGTTAGGCTCTAACTACTTTGGGTAATTCTAGTTTTTATTCTTCATGAGGTTGGGATTTTTGCATGGTATACTTAATTCAAAGGAAAATTTCAGCAGAGTGTTGTTATCACAAGGGTTGTATAATTTACATGGAGGGTAAATCACCTTTTTCTAACTTTCTTAATTTGGATATTGAATGTGTTAGATAAATAACTATTTTTCCCTCATTTAATACTTCAAACCATTCTCACCTAGCTTGCTTTCCTTTTTGGGTCTCATTTATTCTAGTTGGTTTATTATTTTTGCATTTTTTTAGTTTTTTTCTTATCTTCATCCTAATGTCATCATTTTTTTTTCATATTTTCTTCATAACTATATTTTAGGATTGCCACCAACCACCCAGTTGTTGTCACTTAGTTGTCAATTTTTTACAACTATTCTATGAAATTATCCTTGCATGGAGAATAAATATATCTTCATTTTTATTTAGGGAGAGTTTTTTTCATTGGTCTTCACTCCACCTCTTTGCTAATCCTTTATCTATTTATTTTTATTAGTAGCAAAAATCTTGTTCTTTTATCTCATATATATTTTGTCCTTGGGGTATTATTATTATTATTATTATTATTATTATTATTATTATTATTATTATTATTATTATTATTATTATTATTATTATTATTATTATTATTATTATTATTATTATTATCATCATCATCATCATCATTATCATTATCATTATCATTATCATTATCATGATCATCATCATCATCATCATCATCATCATCATCATCATCATTATATATTAGTTTTCCACTAGTTTTATATTTATTTTTTCAATTTTTTTTTTTTTTCTATTTTTTTCATCACCCCTCAGTTTTTTTCCCAATTTTATTTTTCACCACATTTCACTAAGTTAATATTTTTTATATGGTTTCAAGCATACACCATTTACAAATCATTTACATAATATTCCTAAAAGTGTTCTTAATCTTATCACTTAAAAATCTAAAATTTCTTTGATTACATAGTGTCTTAGCCATCTTATTTTTGATTTTTGTAAAATTTATGCTTACTATCATATAATAATACTTGTCATGTTTTTTGAATTCCTTTTTTATTAATGTGTCGTTCATTCCAATATTTTTGTCTTCTCTTCTTATGTGTTTTATTATAAGTAGTTATGAATCTTTTTTTTATTTTTTTTCAATTCCACGGGTCTTTCTTTTAATGAGTCTTTTCCATTCATCCTACATGAAACTAATAATCTTAAACTTGGTAAAATGTACTCCATGGGAATTGTGGCTTCCAATCTATATACTAATTGAAATGGGTAATACTTGGTCATCCATTTTAGGTTGTGTCATATGCCCAAATTAACAAATGTATTTTAGTATCTCAATTTTATATCTTTGTATTACATCCCTTAGTCAAATATTTTTATAAACTTTGTTGAATGCTTCCACTAGTCAGTTTACTTGTGGCTGGTAGGGAGTATTATTATTATTTTGTATCAATAAGTATTTTATTAACTCGTATATTGTGTTGTTGAAAAAATATTTTCCTTGATCACTTGTAATACTAAGTGGGCATCCAAAAAAATTAATGATGTTCTCATATTAAAAAAATTGGTGGTTTTCACTATAGTCCTTTGTATCCATTTATTCCACCTATTGTGTTTGGTAATTTATGTGAGCTTTTTATGAATTGTGTGTGCTTCTTCATGCTACTAGTTTAATTAGTCTAATAAATTCAATATCTCCTCAAAATTATCATGTTTCTAGGAATTTCACAATGTTTTCCACATCCTCTGGAACTACCACAATGTGAAAAAGATGAGCTCCAAGAAACTCATCCTCAATTGGCCTAACATCCTCTCTAGTGATAATTATTGAAAAATAATCTGGATCATTATTTGTCCATTTGGGTTTCATCATAATTATAAAATAAAATTATTGTAATATCATTAGCCAATGACATACCCTCCCATGTATTATAGATTTATTTATTAAATATTTTAATGGATCATGGTTGATGAAGAATTTAAATGGTGTATCAAGTAGATAATGTTGAAATTTTTTCACCACATAAACCAGTGTTAATTCCTCCATTTCCATTGTTTCAAAAAAATATTTATCTTTCCTAATTTTTAGATTGTAAATGAAATAGAGTGATCAATATTTCTATGTGGATACACTATTACTTCCCTTATGGTTATTCATTATGCATCAACATGTACATCGAATGGTACCATCCAATCTAAAAAAACTAACTTTAGTGCATCGACTATATATTTTTTTAATCTATCAAATACTTTATGACAATGTGGCATCTATTCAATGTTTGGTTATTCCATCTCTTTAAATATTCTTCTATTGGGGCATTCATTTCTACATAACTATGAATGAACATGTATTTATAGATCATGTATAATAATATCATCATTGCCTTCTTTTTATGATTTGGGAGATGTATAATTATGATTATTACACTTTTCAATGGATCTACCATGACTCCATCCCTACAAAAAAAGTGTCCTAGTAGTGATCCGAATGGAGTTGAAAAAACATTTTTTTCAAGTTTAATGAGATGTTCAATTGCATACACCATTGGAACATCAGCCTTAATGATTTTTCATGATACTTTAGTAACTTTTATACCATCCAATCATTTCATTATACCTCTAAAACAATTTAAATAAATTTCATAAAGTCATTTACCAAAATGTGGCTAAATATTGTTGGTGCATTATTCAATTTAAATGGAGTGTGTGTGTGTGTGTGTGTGTGTGTGTGTGTGTGTGTGTGTGTGTGTGTGTGTGTGTGTGTGTGTGTGTGTGTGTGTGTGTGTGTGTGTGTACAAAACCCTTATTCTGACATAAATGTGTCTTTTTGTGAGTCTTTTTGTAAGTCTTATTGCATTATCTTTACCTGGTGATAACCAAAGAATCCATTTGTAATAGAATACACCTCTTTGCCTACTAGTATTTATAAGATTCATTCAATTAAAGGTGTGGATAATGGATCATGTAAACATGCCATATTCATTTATCTGTATTGAATGCAAATATCCTTATTCATTTATATGTATTGAATGCATATATATATATATATATATATATATATATATATATATATATATATATATGCATTCAATACATATAAATGAATAAGGATATTTGCATTCAATACAGATAAATGAATAAGGCATGTCTACGTGATCCATTCTCCACACCCTTAATTGAAGAAATCCTATAAATAATAGTAGGCAAAGAGGTTATATATATATATATATATATATATATATATATATATATATATATATATATATATATATATATATATATATATATATATATATATATCATGTTTTATTATGTTTAATTACCATAAAACATATCCATTTTGTATCCTCTATCAGTGTAATGATATCATTAGCCAACATTTTTTATGATTCAATCTTAACATTAAATTTAATGTTGCGGTTGAACTGGTAAGATATCTTCCTTAATAGGGTTATGTATTATTTCACATGTATTTTCATCATTCTAAATTCTTAATCCCTTTTATTTATATAAAATTTTGAGGAAATAAATGGCCATATTTTCTTAACAATTCAATAATTTTTATGACTTCCTCCTCTATCGATTAATATCATATTTTTTATATTTAAATATTTATTTATTTCACTATATTTTATTTTCTAATTTTTAGGGTTTTATAAAAATATTTCATTCTATATTCTATAGTTTTGATTAATTTTATCTTTCCCTCTTCTATGTTTTTATATTTAGGAGTTTATCTTCTTTGTCATTTATTTCTTGTTTATTTGATTTCTTACATTATGCTTTGTCTCCAAATTCTTACTTATTTTTTCTATATTCCATCTCTTTTTGTACCTTTATGGTCATGGTCCCAATTGGTATCTAATTATCCATATGTCCCATTATTTTGTTTTACATTATTATTGTGCTATATTATTATTTTTTAGTATTTTTCAACATAAATATAAAGGTATTTACTCTTTATAGGGCTCAATATATAGTTGTATCATGATCCCAAAATTTTAAAGTTCTATAAAAGTTAGTTTTGAGTTCATCCTAATTACAAATCCTTCTTTGCATATCTTGGTGCATGTATCATGTCTTTGAATATGCTTCAAGATACCATTAAAATAATTGCACCCAAATTTCGTTGTTAGCTTGACCTTTTTCAATGCATTATTTTTTTTAGTATAAAATATGTATCTTGAGGTATGCATGCATATATATTATGGTATATATGTAAAGTATCCTTATTTAATGAACCTTATTTTTAATAAAATAATGAAGGGTTTCTAGTTCTATATTATGTCTTTGTGAGTACTCCATAACCTTATAGTAGTGATATTCAATTAATCATCTATATCCTTCATTCTTATATTTTCTAAGTGAAATACCATTGTCATTTTTTCTAAACACTCTTCCACATCCCCTATTCTATTAAATTTTTATAGTTTAGCATGTGAAGTCCCTCTCTAATTTGGTATTTTTTTATCTGATGTATAATATTTATTTATGAAGTAAGATTATTTTTATTAGGTCAAAATTTCTTAATATGGTAAAATTTTCTCACCCTTATTTCTAGCTCTCCCTATAACCAGTCTCCAATGCCTTCTATAGACTTAATTTATACCAATTCAATTTATATCAGTACTTATTCATAATTTGGGTCATATTATTAATCATGTTTTTATGTTTTTATTAATATATAAATTATGGATAGCTCATTACAAGTTATCTCCCCTTCATTCAGTCATAATTCTGCTAACCTTGTGGTCGCCATTTTTATTTGTGATGGAAAATGTACTCCTAATTAATTTCTTTAAAATGTGATCTATTCCTAAAATCAATGAACTATTCTAAATTTATCAATCATAATATAATGTGTCATACATATCAATCTTCAAAATCAATCTTTTGATTTATACCTATAAAGTTAATTATTATATTACAAAGCATTCATTTATGTGATTTTTGTTCCCATCGACCATATAAATGTCATGTGTTTTAGAATTCAACAATGACTTTCCCATCACTTCTAAATTACTATGGGGAAGGATATTCATACATTCCCATAAGTCTAAAAATATTTTATTTACTTCTTAGCCATCAATCTTCATGTCTAGAAGGATTTTCATCTTCTTCCACTCCTTGTTTGTTTGAAATACATTTTTTTAAGTTTTATTTTTAGTTTTATTTTTATTATCCTTATTAACCATTCATCTTGCTTACAGTTGTTCTAATACTTAGAAAACTATGATAATGTTTTCAACAATCCTTGATTCTTAACTAGTTTTAGTACCTATTTCAAGTTCTCATTTTTTCTTCATCAAAACAAGTCATATTGGTAGCATATTTAGCCTATTTATCCTCGATAATATTCTTATTTTTATTAAAGTATCCTCTCATGTTTATATATGTTTGGGTAATTATCATTTATTCTCCTCTTCTTATTCCTCCTCTAAGTCAGCAACATTTTCCTTTCCTTCCCAAATCTTGGCTTTACTTCGAGTAGTTACTATAACCTGTGGTTATTCCTAGTTTTTATTTTTAACATTTTCCCTATGCTCCTTCACCGCCAATTTGTATTCCATAATTTTTTTTAAAAATAGATGTATTTTTATTGGTATACTCTCCTTACTCTTCAATTTTAATATTCTCTTCTCCACATCTTACTTTGTTGCATCTTCCTTTCTTATCCTATACATATGGTACCTTCTTCAATTGCATAGTTCATATTTGTAGTGGAGACTCTATCAGATCTTATTTTATGTACCTTAGTTTTTATACAATTTTATTTGTTTAGTAAATTAAAATGAGTCATGAGTCCCTTTATAATGGTATAACCCACACTCTAATTGTGTTTTATCCATATAATTTTTCATTGTGTTCCCAAGTTTTATACACTTATAGTAGGTAGGGGCAAGTATCTCTTGGTTGTAACCCTTGGTATAAACATGGTTGTATTATCTCCCAAATTTATTTCTTCCTCTTGCATCATAAAATCCTCCTTTGTAACCATCCCATCCCCCTTATCTATAATTTCCTTGATTTCTATTTTAATATTGGTTTTGTGGTGTGAGACATGACATCATTGGGGTTTTGTGGTACTTTTGTTCAAGGTGTGGTATGATTTGGTTGACCATTATTGGTAGTAATAGTGTAAATTTTTAACTAATACATCCCATTTTTATTTACTTATTCCATTACATCATGTCCTAGTTAGGTATGATTATAGAGATTTAAAAAGCCACATGTGTAAAAAACATAACTTTATTCATTAGTGGTACTACTTCCATTACAAGAAGCTAGTGTTGTGTATGATGATCATATATCATACATATTCCATTATATATATATATATATATGGACTGGTGGTGTCATACCAACTAGTGTTTGTATCAATATAATAGATGCTACTTGTTTTGCCATTTTCTAGCGTGGTCATTATGTTCATTAGGATCATTGTGTATACAAAATAATGCACCATATTCTAGATCATGTATTATTAATTCATATTTATGGTGAGATAAATTAATCTCATTTCATTTAGATCTCTTTTTTTAATTTTAATTATGACAATTCTTGTTTGAATCTTTCTATATTATTTTTTGGTGAAAAAATTGTTTCTCTTCTCCAAGATTGTGTTTCTATCAATTGCATCTCCAGGTTTTATAAAAAAGTGTTAAAAATATTCATATCCATATTATATATTAATTATTGTAATAGTTTTGAGATAAACCATTCTTTTTATGTTTTTCATCCAAGGTTCCTCCAATTTCTACATTATTGCTTTGAATTATTAATCATAATATTTTATTGTCTCTTTCTCTTACTATATAAGTTTTCACATTTTATCGACACTTTCCATAGGAATATATGGGTAACTAAAATATAATTTTAACTTATTTTGTACATTTTAATATGAATTCTTATGTCCTATGTTCATTTTGATATATCATTTCAATCTGTCATCTCTTAACATTCATAAAAAATCAAACATCACTTTCTCATATATAATCTTATGAATTTTCCAATAATGATATAATACAAATAAATTTTATTCTATGTATTTTTTATCCTTTCTGAATAAAGGTAATATCATCATGTTTTGTGTCATTTTTGAATTGTTAGACTATGAACTCGAACTATTGCTACTCAAATTACTTGAGGTGATTTCTATTCAATTAATGCTCAAACTTCTTAGTTTATTATCTCTCTGCTCTCTTACTAATGTTATAATTATTCATTTCTCTTTTTAATTATCTTTAAAATAAAATTTTACTAATATCTTTTCTTAGTTGGACAGAAACATTTTTGTATACTAGTTTTTTTTCACTAAAACTATAATAACTATTTTTAACTTATTATTTAAATACTTTTTCTTGTTATCTTGGTGGGTTTTCTCATGTAATGTAATTTTCAATGTTTTGAATGTATTTAAGGAGTGAAAATAAGTTTTAATTCAATCTTAAATTAAATATATGTATAAACCAATCTATCCCCAAATTACTATATGTCAAAGTAGTTGTGTTGCAAGAGAGATTTTTTACCAAACCCTATACTAAATAACTTCAAATTTTAAAAGATATGATTTATAGTAAAAAGGTTTTCCAAATTGAATTAATGCCACAATAACTTTGTGTGAAATTATTATTAATCAAGAACCCTAAATCAAGCTTATTAAAAGGTAACCTTAATTTCAAGTTAAGTCTAAATTAAAAAATAAATTAATTAATTAATCACTAAGTAAACTAAAAATAGAGTAAAGATGACAATTTCAACTCACTGATAAGATATGCACAACATGCAAGAAACCTCTTCATTATTTAAGTTATCATGCACACTAGTCAAGTGAATTTTAAAAAAATAAAACATAAAAATATAAATATAAACATATAAATTTGACTAAAATAACTTTAGATTTCAGTTAACTAAACATTCAATGAATTATAGTGAATTACACTCTAACTAGCACTTCTAGCTATATTTTTTTAGGAAATTTCTATAAAGTGTCCAAAATTGATCAAGCAACTAAATTAAAATATAAGTGAATTAAATAGCATTCATAAACCAAAAAAATATATAATTATAACACTAATAATAAAGTTCTCGAGTTTTCATGATACTCAACGTTCTCCCCTTTGATGCAAAGATGAGAGATGCCTTTCATTTCCTTGTGTCTTCCATGAATATTATTGTGTAATCCCTTGATAATAATATCATAAAATTTATCTTCACTTATCACATACTATATTAAAAAATACTTATCATTGACCAAGTCTTTGATAAAATGATTTTTGATTTAGATTTACTTGGTTCTAGCATGGAAAATTAGAATCTTGGATAATTGTATTTCCCCATTATCATCACAACAAATCTGTTAGCTCAAGTTGAGACCCTCTGAAATTAAATAATAATATCCTCAACCATAATCCATGTGTGAAATATGATTCAAAATATCTATATTCAACTTTAGTAAAGGATATTGCAACTCTATCTCATTTCTTTAAAGATAAAAATACCAACCCAATTCATAATGTGAAACAATAAAATGGAGCTAACTTTATGTCATCACGATATCCTCCCCAATATAAATATATGTATCCAATGAAACATAAATACCTTGATGGTATTAAATGAATACCTTGATTATAATTACATCTTACATATCTTTAAATTATCTTTACTACTTGAGTAACGGTTTGGCCATATAGATAACCTCATGATGCAGAGAGCTAAAATCAACTTGTCATTATGATATGAAAATAGAAAACTTACTCATTATTCAAAAATCCTTACCTCTACCAAATACATCCTTCTCTGCCTTTTCTTACCTAGTTCTTGGTCTTTGGTTGTTTAAGACTCAAATAATTTATCACCATTATTGATACTTCTGTTGCACCTTTATATCTCATTCTATGTCACACTATGTGACTATATTTGTTTAAAGCACAAAACTATATTTGAGGCAATGTTATGGTTTAGAAACCTTATAAAGTCTTATCTAGATTCAGGTTAACTTTTCACATTAATTTCATACTTAAAAATCCTCATAAATAACTATGTTACCATTTTGCTTTAGTTTCTTGGTTCATGGTGCCTTATTACATGGATATCTGGAGTTGGGTATGTTATCTTATGACTTTACATATATTCAAACACTTAGCATTATATCACTAACATTATGATAATTAAACCAAGTTACTTCAAGTTCACTTAATACATAGATATATTTGTAATGCAAATTTCTTCACTCCTTTTAATCACAAATTGCTCACATTATAGGGTACGCAAGACTATCAGGACTGATAAGGGATTATTCATTACATATTGCTCCAAATGGTATTTCAAAACATTTTAAGGGATGGTTAAAGTCTACACAAGGTTCCCTCAGCTTAATCTAAAATCATATACTATTCATACCACTTTTATTTTATTCTTATAACAAGAAATTGATTTGATTGTGTTGTTTAATTCAATATTCTATATGTTTGTTACTAGTTTCCTTTCTCATTAGAATTGAGAATAACTTAATATGAGTTCAATAGCTGACTAATCAATGAAATGAAACATTTCACAACATATATATGCACACTTTATTAAATTTACAATCGTACTCACCTTAGTAGATGTCTATGCAGACTTGTTTGGTATAGAATACACAAAGTTGCCATGATTTACACTCATAAGGAACTCAGTTCCTCTTAAAATAAGAATATAGGGGAACATAGTTATGTGACCTTGATCCATTTCAAATAATTTGGGAACCATTGTGTTAAATGTTTAATGCTTTAAAATAAGACAAATGAAAACATGTTAATAGATCATTATAAACTAGAATGATAATTCTTTCCTTACACTCATACAAAGAAACATAGGTCTACAGAGATTTGTAAAAGTCTTTGCATAAAGGAATATGACACCCAATCATTGAAACACACATCACATATTCAATAAGCACATAATACACTTAATATAGCATGAGATAATCTACAAATAGTTAACTCCATTGCTTCATTAACTAATGTTCTGAAATACACAACCATTTTAGGTATATATATAAGACAAGACTGTAATCTTTGTTTAAAAACACAAAAAATTCTTAATTCATTTTCTTGGGGTTTTGTTGACATACTCTCTTTGGATCCAACCCATTCTCCCCTTCAAGATATATCTTGAATCACTACCCTGTAATGACTCGTCACAAACCAAAACATCTATTTTAAGACACTAAATCTATAACTAAATTTGTAACCATTTAATGACTCTTCATGTGAGTCATGTGGGTGTCTTTAACCCTTTACTTGAACATATCCTTATAATACAACTTGATAGCCTTGACACAATTCAAATTATGAATTTGGTGTAAAATCCTTCTTAAGACACAATTCTAAATTTTAAAGACACATAAGACTCCTAATTGACCTCTTAATGACACCAAATACAAAAATGGACTAACAATTATAAGAAGGTAGTGATGCTCCTACATCATACTACCGAGGAGCAAAAAACTTTCCCATGAAATTTAAAATTTATGTTGACTTTGAGATCTTTTACAACATTCTTTTCAAAGTGCACATCTACTTAGATTTCAAGGCCTATTTGAGATACCTAGGCCTTTGTAATGCTTGATTATGTGGGATCCTCTTTTCTTTACTCCTCTTTGTTTCACTCCTCTCTTGTTCTTCTTCTTGTTTTTCTTATTCAATCTATCCATTGATATCAACTGCTCATTTTTTTTCCTCCAATAACCTGCACATGGAACAAACATGTCAATCAAAATCATCACTTGCTTTCTCTCTTGGAGTTCATCATGTTCCTCTTCAATTTCTTGATCTTTGGCTGCCAACTCTCCTTTATCTTGACTCAATATTTCTCTCAATTTTAACTCAACTTTCATGATGTTCTCTTGATCTCTTATGAGACTCAAATATTTTGATCCTTCCATAATTTGTTGCCATAATTGATGTTCTTTTACTGTACACTCATCCATATCACCTTCATCTTCTATTGGTGACAAACAAATCACCTCTACCTATTGCAATTTAGATTGTACAAGAACTACATCATGTGTTTCTCCTTCTTTCTCTTTACTCAAACTCACCTCATCCACTTTAAGGTGATATTCACCTTCATTTATTTCCTCACTTAGC